>ML105156.1:0-138354 GCA_003697995.1 Taxidea taxus jeffersonii | reverse complement strand
CTAGTCTGTGAAGAAATTTAGAGATCATCTATATCTTGGAGACATCATAATATAGGCTAAGGTAGAGTTCAGAAGACTCCAGAATTACTTGAGAATCTTTTAATGGTAACACTTGTGTTGCATCCTAGAATAATTAAAATCTGAATTTCTGTGACTGGGCATCAGTAGTGGTGAAATAGCTCCCAGGTGATTCTGATAATCACAGCTTTAAATTCCCTTGTCTTGCAAGTAGGGGAACCAAAGAAGTCCAGAAGAAAGTCCTCCTAAGAGGGTGGGGTGGAAAGCGTATCTAACATTTGATCTGGATACATTATGAATGTATGAAATCTTGACATAATAATAGGGTCTTACTGGTCTTTTGAACTATCTCAGATTGCTTTGCATTGAGTAGTTTTTGAGGTCATGCAGTGGACTACACACCTACCTTCCACACCTGCCAGGGCAAGGGCAGAGCTAGGTAATGACAGAAGAAATGTGAGTGGTACAGGAGTAGGATGGAAGGGCCACAACTCAGTTGATGAGCATATCCTTGGTTGGCGTTCTTATTTCCTCCTCGGGCCCTAACCACTGTTTTCATGTGCTTTCCAGTACCCAACCGCTGTAAAAATGTCTGCAGTCACCTCTGCCTCCTAAGACCTGGAGGGTATAGCTGTGCCTGCCCCCAAGGGTCCGCCTTCATCGCCGGGAGCAGCACTGATTGTAACGCAGGTAGGGCAACTGCCTGGGCAGCCACAGGGGGCTGGGGACACTCCACTGCCTTCCTTAGTAGATTCCCTGCCAGCATTTCACCTTCTGCGGGAATCTGAAAAACCCCTGTGTGCTGGGTCCTTTGCAGGATAGAGTAGGGGTGGCTTGAAGGAGGGAGGAGATCAGGGAAATACGAACAGTGCTGAGTGGGACTTAGGGAGCCCAACAGAACTGGTGTTTTACTAGGATGTGAATAGGTCCAGCACCCCCAAATCTACGGCCGTGTTGTTTTGTAGGTATTTGGAAGAGTGGGTTTTCTGTAAGGTTTCCACCTCCTTTCTCTACCCCATACCAGATGTTAGTTGCTCCGGAATCCATTCAGCCTTAACTGGAGTTCAAGTGGGGAACTAGGTTTCTGTGGTGAGGGGCCTCACCCAGTACAGATGGGAGGGCAAGAAGAGGGTCACTGTTTTCCTTGCATGCTCATTTCGGAGTTTTGACAAGTGAAAAAGGGCCACATTTTAAAAGGCACTGTATACTGTTGGGAGATGGAGGCCAGAATAAGGATGCAGTGGTTTTTTTCTCATCCCAAATACTGTGGGTGATCTGTGCCTGGCAAGACCTTTCTTTAATGACTCTCAAATTAAGAAGCGTATCAACCATGGGTGTCCTCTAGTGATCCTAACTAGTGTCCAGTTCTTAATACACACATTAAAAAAATCATCCTGCAGCTCACCAGTGGCCCATTTTGTGGCTCATGTCCTTGTTTTTATGTTTTAGTGACCCATTTTATGGTTCCCATCCCTCAGTTTTAGCTGATGGGGAGATGCTTAACCACCTTTGGCCACTAGGGAGAGCAAGTGGTCAAACAATGCACCACCTTTTGGCTCTTTCCAATCAGGCTGAAAAGTTGGCAGATTTAGAGAATGAACTCAGGGAGAGAAAACTGCTTCCCCTGGTTCCCTTCCCGAATCCCCACTCTCATCCCAAGGCTACTGGAGAAATATTGGCAAGCTTACAATATTTAGCAATATTTTGAACCAAACGATTAATTTTGAACCAAACGATTTCAGACTTTTGACATTTTTTTCTCTGCGGTAGATGGACGGTTCTAACATTTATTGCGATTTCACACTCGGGAGTGGTGTTGTCCAAATTGTCACCCCGTCGACTACTTTCCTCATTTACATTTTTTGCTAAGTGCATTATAGTAAGATTCTTGTTTAAAAGAACTTAACCAACGCAAGCACACTAATGGTGGTAGTTATTTCATAGAGGGTCTTGGTTTGGTATATTAATTAGTTAATTTGATAAGTATTTGAGTTCCCGCTACATGCTAGGCATTACTGCTGGAAGTAATGGAAGTGAAAAAACAGAATCTTTGCTCTTGTTGGGTTTATATTCTAGTAGGACAGGAAATAGAGACCCACTCACCCCCAGTATATAATGTCAGATTGTAAAAGCAAAAGAAGAAAACCGAAGCAAGGTAAGAGGGATGAGGGTGGGGTGAGAGTTGGGTTGCCTTTAGCTAGAGTTCCAAGAAGGCCTCTCTGATAAAGCAAATTTTGAATAGAGTTTCAGATTGAAGGACTGAGCCAGGAGGGCATCTGAACTCCTTAAGTAAGGGCATAAGTAATAGATACTCACTGAGCATCTTCTAAGTATGAGACATGGGAACACTAACAAGCCCATCAGGCACATCCGGGGAGTATGTGGGGGCTGAGCTGGAACAGGGGCCCAGAGCAAGGGCAGTTTTGGAGGACTTAAAAAAATAGGACAGCTTTGGCCAGCTGTCTTATCAGGCATCTGTGCCCCTGTATTGTGTGTCTGTCAGTTGCTCGATGGGTCCCTGATGCTTTGGAGCCTTTGGTTCAAGTCCAGGTGTCCCCAGATTGAGCTCTTGTGTTTAACTGGGCTTGGGGAGGAGAATTCTGAAAACTTCCAATGAGAACGTGAATGTCCTCAGAGATCCCTTTACCATAAGCTTCTTTTAAACATTAATGTATGCTCTGGAGTGTAGTGTCTCTCCACTATTTGGAGGGAAAATGCTATAAATTGCCTCTTCCCTTCCACCAAATGTACATTCCTTTCAAAAACCTTATTATTAAGGAAATTTATCTGACTGCTGGGGCAAGTAACATTTTGAGAGGGAGGCTAACTAGCTGCCCTACCCCACCCACTCCCCACCCCAACCCTGGGCCTGAACAGATCTGCATGGTTTGGGTGCTCTGCCGAGGGTGGCTGACTAACACATGCATGGCTTTCCCTTTCTGCAGCCATCGAAAGTCCTATCAGCATGCCCCCCTCATGCCGGTGTATGAATGGAGGAAGTTGCTATTTTGATGAGAATGACCTCCCCAAATGCAAGTAAGTCTGAATCTTGAGGTCCGAGCTGTAGGCCTTGTGTCTTCTGGGGGAGTTTTAGACCAATTGGCCAGAAAAACAAGTACAGGAACCTTGCCACTTCGCTAATTTTCTCATCGTTGCCAGCTTGCCCTCCCTTGGGAGAGTCCACAGAGAACTAAGGCAGTGTTTCTCCAACTGTATATTGTTCATAAGAATCTTCTGGATCAAATGCCCACCTCCTTCACAGGGATTCTGCATTTCCCATCCTGCTGCCCAGGAGATGCCACAGGATTGTGGGCCAGCTCTAACAAGGGCTTAGAGAAGTGACAGCCCCATTTTTTCTCTACTCATCTGGAGGTGGTAATGATGCTAGGATTGTGGGAGACCAGGTGTCAGCAGTGGTGCTCCAACCCAAGCCCTCGTGATGAGCAGAGACTGGGCAAGAGATGTGGAAAAAAGAGAATTATGGAGAAAGCTCTAACACGGAGCAAGATAAATGGAGGTCTCTGGAAGTACTTAATGAATACGTGTCAGAGAAAAGAACACAATCGTGGTTTTCAGTTTTCTCTTGAGGGAAGAATTCGGTAGAGTAAAGGCGACACCATGAGGTTTATTTGATGTCAGGGTCACAACACCAAAAGTGAATTTCAAAGTCAGATTGCTGTACTTTCTGCTCATCACCCACTGGCAGAGCACAGGAAAGTTGTGTAGGACACATTGACTATTCTATACGTAATTTGCTCTGTCCAACCTCTCTCTACCTGAAGATGGGCTTGTAAAGAGCTATGGAAGCCTAGGAAGGCCACAGCTTGTGAGCCATTCTTCTTTTACTTCCAGGTGTCCCAACGGCTACATGGGAAAACACTGTGAAATAGGGCTTTCCAAAGGTGTCCCTCCAGGAACAAGTAAGTTTTAAGAACACGAGCAGCCTGGAAAGGCTACACTACTCCTAAGTTTTGAAAGCTGTCTAGATTCTGTTTAACTCATCTTGGGAGAATGAGTGGTTCTACCCCCAGCGTCCACCATGAAATCTTCCAGTGCCTTTCCCTTTCCACCTGCTGATATGGTCCCTTCTTCTTCCCTCTTTGATGGCAGCAGTGGCTGTGCTCTTGACCATCATCCTGATCATCATCGTTGCCGCTTTGGCGGCATTAGGATTTTTCCACTACCGGAGAACGGGCTCCCTTTTGCCTTCTCTGCCCAAGCTACCAAGGTCAGTTTCAGTATGGGGAATATTGATGTTAGAAACTTGGGTGATGTGACCGTGTGAATAAGGTAGGTATTTTATTTATATATATATTTTAAGCACAGTGTGCAGCTTGCTTTTTCTGCAGAAACAAAAAGTAGTGAACTTAAAGCCATCATTTCAGATCACAACTTCTGAATCAAGTGCTTCTTTGGAAGCCTGGGTGTAGATCCTATTTTATAGTTTAAATGGTTGTGCCCACTGATGGGCGTACGGGTCAGACTGGAATTCTCTCTGTGGGATGGACCAGGCTTTATTCCTGCAAGTGCTCGGTTGGCTCTCTCTCAGATCTCCATCATTCAGGAATGTGCTTTAACACTTCCATGTAGCTGAGGCAACGTCCTACCGTATTTGAGGTGTGAATTCATAGTGGGAATTGAGTCCTTCATTTAAGGAAGAGTTCGCAATACAGAGGAGAGGGCACTGTTGTCAAAGGTTGTTTAAAAAATTGCACATTGTTTCAATTACTTCTTTTCAGCTTAAGCAGTCTAGTTAAATCTTCTGAAAATGGAAATGGGGTGACCTTCAGATCGGGAGCAGATGTTAACATGGATATCGGAGTATCTGGTTTTGGGCCCGAGTCTGCTATTGACCGCTCGATGGTGATGGTGAGTGTGGTTGCAAAGGACAGCTTGAAGGTTGTCATTTTTACTGTTTTTTTTTAATAAAAGAAACACTTTCATAAAGAATAAAATTAACCTAGTAAAAAAAGATGAAGCAATATGCCTCTCAAAATAGTCTTTACAAAATTAGGAAACATTGTTTGTTGCAGAAAGTTCTCTAAAAATATCAGTAATAAAGTTGAACTCTACCCCTGCTCTAAGTCACAGTTGAGTCCTGAACAGTGTTGAGTTTAATGGGAATCTTAAACAGTCTTGTGTTTTTTGGGAGGGGGAGAAAGAGAGCATGGTGTTGTTTTTATTTGGTGACTCTTTGTATGTGAAAGGAAGGAGTAGGGAAATATGTCTCCTAGTCTCATATATTTTCCCACCAATGTAAAATATTGACAGAACAAGTAGTGATTTTAGAGTCAGTGGTTGGTTCAGATCATAATTCTGCCACCTTCTAAGGATGTTACACTAGGCACGAGCTTGATCACTCTGACCCTCACTGTCCCCATCTGTAAAATGGGTACAGTAATACCTCTTCAGAGGATCAAATGGCCACTTTATGAGTGGACTAATACAGTCTTTATAATCAGCACTGGAAAATCATTTTCAGTATTCTGCCTTTCCCCCAAATCTTTCATATTTGCCCCTGCATAAAAGTACAGGGTGATCCATTCTTTCCTCTTTTCCCATCTCCCTCTTCTCCTCTTAGTTCTTCTTCCATCACCCACTCTTTTCTCTGTTGTACAAACCCAATCCCCAAGTGAGTTATTTGTATTAAGGAGCCAAAGACAATGTGGATACAGGGAGAATGTTTGTTTTCTTGATCTGATAAATGAGTGCATTTGTTAACTTTGTGTAATGGTTTGCCATATGGAAGCCTTGTGTCTCCTACCCCCCTCCCTTTTTTGGGATGGGGGTAAGTTCTTTTTGGGTATATTTGGCATAGTACCTGATACTTCTTCAGTTATGAGGAGGGTACCTTCCTTTGTGTGTAAACCAGATATATTATATATATATATATACATATATATATATATATTCCCCCCCCATCAGAGTGAAAACTTCGCCATGGAGATGGGGAAGCAGCCCATAATATTTGAAAACCCGATGTATGCCTCCAGGGACAGTGATGTCAAAGTGGTTCAGCCCACGCAGGTGAGAAATCAGCCCTTTCTTTGAGGTGCTGCTGTTGTTGGATCTTGTTCTGTTGAATAATACCTTCTTAGGGTTCTCCCAACTTACCTTCGAATGGAAGGAAACAGTGTTTCATTCTTTTGCTTGACTATATGCAGTCACAGGACGGACCCAAGGATACGACACCAACTTGTTGCATAGTTGCTGGGGTTTAGCGGCCCTTCTTGGGGTGCTGACCAAGAGCCTTTTCATTCTGAGTGGTCAGGGCAAGAATCAGGAATCCATTCAAGGGCTTGGCATGCAGTGCCAGGCACACACAGGCTCTCTGTAATATTTGTGAAATGGACAAGTGAATGATTGTCAGGTCATTATGTAGAGATTTGGGGGACAGGATATACTCTCTGGGTTCTTATTGATAGCACAAGGGTGTTATTTGAGGTGACCTCCCTATGCTTGCCTTCCCCATACTTTTCTGAAAAGTTCTAAAGTTTCCAGAATAGATAGGCAGCTCTCTCAGTTTCCTGCGGTGCAGCCCTATTACTCACTGCCCTTTAAGAGGAGCAGGGAGGTGACATAGGTGTATAGATGAAGGGAAATACATTTTCACGGGCTTTGGATCAGTAGCTCCCATACCATTTCTAGTGCCTGTCAACTCTTAGTCTGTCCTTCCTTTGTCGAGAAAGCTAGAGCCTTTGTGAAATATGGTTTTGTTGTTAATACCTAAACTTCTTTTGAAATCATAAGATATGGTACCTTTTAAATATAGAAGTGTTTATTTTATGAATAGCTTTCCTAAGATCAGAAATAGTTGCATTTTGAAAGCATTTTGTCTGACCCTTTGATATCCAGATAGCAAAAATCTAATGACATGATAAAACAGATGTGACATCTCATTTGGCATTTTCACTTGAAATAAAATGAGGCCATGTTTACAAACATACCCACATTTGAGAAGAAATGAAACAGTGAATGTAAAAATATAGGAAAAAGAGTGGATTTTTTGCCTTGTAATTTGTTAATTATATATTCATAGTAATTTGGGTTTAAGAGGGAACCTTGGAATCACATGAATTTACAGAAAAATGTCTAGAGGGTTATTAATTCTATTATACCTTTTGTTTTAAATATTCAACCTCTTATAAGCAGTCCTCTCAGATCATTAATTTTACTCTAAATATCCAAAGATAAGATTCTCAGTTCTGATGAGTTTGGGAATAATTCATGCTGATCCTCTAGATTTGGTTGCCAATATACAGCCAGATTTGTTTATTGAAAAATATGGTCAGCAGTGGGAATACGGGAGCACAGACAACACAATAAAATTGTCATTACTGAGAGTGTAACCTGTGGTGCGTGTGTTTGCCTCCCAGGATTAAGGCATGACAGAGATGACATAGTGATTGGTGCTCCTGATTTGGGGGAGATGGGAACGGTGTTTAGTCCTGGGCGATGGGCTTAATCTCCTATAAGAAAAAGAGTGTCTGACCATGTCTGTGGGAAAGCAAGGCTATGAAGAGAACCAAAGAGTTGATAAGAAACTTCACAGCCAAGATTGTTTCAAAACTGGATAATGTGCTTTAATATGCACACAGGTGGCTGTATCTAGAAATGTGGATAACCAGAACTATGGAAGTCCCATCAACCCTTCTGAAATAGCTCCAGACACAAAGCCAACTTCCCCCAGTGCTGATGGAACTCAGGTAACAGTGGCTGGCTACTAAAATGATGTGGAGGGGCGCCTGGGTGGCTCAGTGGGTTAAAGCTGCTGCCTTCGGCTCGGGTCATGATCCCAGGGTCGTGGGATCGAGCCCCGCATCGGGCTCTCTGCTCTGCGGACAGCCTGCTTCCTCCTCTCTCTCTCTGCCTACTTGTGATCTCTGTCTATCAAATAAATAAATAAAATCTTTAAAAAAAAATGATGTGGAGTTTGCAAAGGGCTTCGGAATTGCTAGGTTTACTAATGCTAGGGGAAACTAGGGAGACCCTGATAGGCTCATGGAACCAAGATACGTAGGCCGTTAAGAAAGATGATTTTTTAAAAATAGTAAATTGAAAAACTTTCCACAGCTAAAGCCACATTTCTGAAACAGGAATGATATTTCCGGTGACGTGAGAGACCATATAGAAAAGAAGGGCAACAGACTTTCGGATCTAGTCTCTTCAGACCAGAGGTGCTTGATTTTAGAGAATGACTTAGTAAGAAGATAGGGCTCACTGTGTCAAGGATATATGTAGCAGACCCTTTCCTTTTTTTACATAGTGGAATTTTTCTATAGTGTCTTTGTTCCCTGAAAAATGTGCTGTTCTTAGCTCCTCTGCTGTTACCTGTATTCACCACGAGATGGCACTAGTTTATACTCTAGATCTATCCATGTGTCCATCCAACCAACCAGTGTTTTAACTCTCAGTGTGCCAGGCACAGTGTTTAACACCCAAAAGCAAAAGAAAAAAGACTGCTAATGGAACTTCTCTATCATGCCTTCAGGCACTTAGACATTTTTAGGCTATTTGGTCTACAGAGAGAAAGTCAATAAATAAATCTGATACAAAATTTTGTGTTAATATATAATTGATCCCTAGTTTTATTATTTTTTTTAAGATTTTATTTATTTACTTGACAGAGAGATCACAAGTAGGCAGAGAGAGGCAGGCAGAGAAAGAGAGAAGGAAGCAGGCTCCCTGCTGAGCAGAGAGCCCCATGCGGGACTTGATCCCAGAACCCTGAGATCATGACCTGAGCCGAAGGCAGAGGCTTAACCCACTGAGCCACCCAGGCACCCCGATCCCTAGTTTTAATGGCTACATATGAAGCTAAATAAGATCTAGCTGTCTGATCCTGGGAAAACTATTTTACCTCTGGGTTCTAGAGTCTTCATGCTTCTCCTTAGGGCCACTGTTGGCATATGAAATAAGATATTTCATATGTGGTACAAAACTTTGTCTCTGTGTTCCAGGACATTTTCCTATTCTAGGCCCTGTCCACGGACCATCAGTAGTGTCTCCCCAAGTGCACTGTGGTCCCACACATCCTCTTCCACTCTGCCTCCCCCCATATTCCCAGTTGAGGACAGAAGGATCTGGCATGTCTCTTTTAAGGTTCTGTGACTTCTGTGAAGTAATGTAAAAAATCAAATCCAAGGGTAGTTAGAAATCTGGCTACTAACATGATCCTTATTTCTCAAATTGCATCATCTCTATGCATAATTGGCATCTGCGGAATTAACTTGGAAGCCGTGTTGGATTTTCAGCACCTCAGATATTGGTTCCTGTTCAGCTGGTTTGGATCAAAATAAAAGTTGAACTAAATTCATGCTCATGAGGGGCACCTGGGTGGCTCAGTCAGTTAAGCCTCCCTGACTCTTGTTTTTGGCTCAGGCCATGATCTCAGGGGCTTGAGATCAAGCCTTGCGTTGGACTCCTGCGTGGGCATGGAGCCTGCTCAAGATCTCTCCCGTCCTCCCTTCATGCCTCCCATTCTCTCTCTCTCTCTCAAGAAAAAAAAAAGGACGCTAGTGAGGAGCTTATAACATAGCTCTCTGTCTACCTTTTTATATATCATGTACTAATTCTTTCTTCTACACAAACACACACACACACGAGACACATACAAATGTTGTCTTAGAAAGGAATTTTCAGTTTCGTATTTTTCAAGGGACTGAATTTCTTTCTTCAGGCTACATTTAAAAGTGGATTTTGGAGATTAATTTTCCACAGACACCAAAATACTTGAATGTCACAATGCCATATATCTTGAATGTTCCCTGAGCCTGACTCAGCCTCAAGGCAGTGCCAGATTTATTTAATATTCTCCACTTATTTTTTCTTTTCAGTCCATTTCAAGTCTAGTGATCTCTTCGCTACACCAAGCTCTCTCCCAGCCTGAGCGGGAAGGGAATGTGGGGGGGGGGGGCGCGTACTGCAGCCTCCGACCTGCACATCTGTCATCAGAAACAAAATGAACATGGAAAGACTTCAGATGAGAGTAGATCTTCACCCATTATAGTCCCTTCTTTCTCATCTTCCTCTTTACAGTATGCTGGCTCTTCCTCTTACTTTTTTTTTTTCTTTTTCTCTTATCAGTTGAGGCTGAGACTCTTTAAGTTCTCTTCTGCCCAGTATACCTAGTGATCTCCCCGATCAGTTGTGCCCTGGGCACTGGAAGGGCAGCCAGTCTGGCTTGAAGCCATAGAGGCACTTGGTTAGGACCTCCTTAGGTTACCACTCATGTGCCGGAGAGGCTTACAAATCTATCATTCATCTGTAAATTGGCTCAAAGGACTCAAATCTAGGAACATGAATTCCTGTGACTCTGTTCTGTCATTTTCCAAAAGTCACGTTGATATGCATTGGGTTTCCCAAGGAGATAGCAGTGG
This sequence comes from Taxidea taxus jeffersonii, assembly GCA_003697995.1. NCBI lineage: Eukaryota > Metazoa > Chordata > Mammalia > Carnivora > Mustelidae > Taxidea > Taxidea taxus. The sequence continues at coordinate 127,957 of ML105156.1, read as the reverse complement.
AAATCACCATGGTTCCTCTGGTTAGTAATTGCTTAACCCCAGGTAGCCCATTCCACAAGTGTAAGTTTCCCAAGGCCAGGCTCTTGACCTGAATGAGTTCATCTTTCCCTTGGTGGCAGTCATGTACGGAGTAGGTGCTCACTTACATGCGGGTTACAATGAATGGTCTTCTGTGGTGATGTGCCCTCCTGACTCCTTCACATATTGGTCCCCTACTTTCACAGAGCAAGAGATAGCCCTAAAATAAATGGGCTACCATAGCTACCTGCTGGAGTTGGGTATCTGCTCCCTTGCTTTCTCTTCCCTTGTTGGCCTCCATTGGGTAGCTGGAGCTCTGTCCATCAGTGGCTCCACGGGCAGCTTTTCAGCAGGCCCCGGGCTACCTGCCATCATCGATTGTGATTCCTCTTTGGCTTCTTTGGTCTATGGGCCTCGGAGTCCTATAATCACTGCCTACTCTCCCACCTACAATTCAGTTATATGAGCTTGCTGTGACTCTGTTTCCTCATCTGCAACATAAGAGCACCTACCTCACAAAGCTGCTGGGAAGGTAAATTGGGAAACTTGTAGGCTAACCCTTGATACCTAGTGAACTCTCAGTAAAGATTCATTTTTGGTACCACTATAGCTGTTTTGATTACAGGAAGAAATGATGAAGGGAGAAGGGATATGCTTTCGTTGACCAAGGTTCAAGACCCCATTTTAGGAAGTGGGAGTTCCTTCTGGCTTTCTCTTTACGTTTTCCGCAGCCTCAAAGAAATCTCTAGTCTCTCTCAGAGCTTCTAGATTCTAGAGGCACAGGTTCTGTCAACTCTACATGTCAAATCAAGGAAATTTATTAGATGAAAAGAGCCAGAGACTTCTCAGTTTCAGTTTGAGACCATCTGAGGAAGAACTGAACAGTTTACCCAAGGGGCAGGTCACGTGGTCCCAGGTCCAAATTTGCTTTGTCCTTTACTAAGAAGACATTTTAAAGCTTACATGAGGGGACCAAATCCACGCCAAAGAATTCCATTACTGAATATTTTCCATTTCCCCTTTTTCATTTAGGCAACAAAATGGAATATCTTCAAACGAAAACCGAAACCAGCCACGAACTTTGAAAATCCGATCTACGCGGAGGTAATTGTTGACAATTTGTCTTAGCACAAGCATTCGGCATTCTTCCTTAGCAATCCCTTGCTTGGCTCAACGGGATGTACACTCAGATTATCTTGAGCAAACTGGCAACGATTCGTTTTCTTCACACGAAACTGTTTCTTGTCCTGTTGGGGGAATAAATGGCTGATCCGTGTTTCATTGTGGCCTTAGATGGAGAATGAACAGAAGGACAGCGCGGCTGTGACTCCACCTCCAACGCCTTCTGTCCCTGCTAAAAGTTCCCCGAGGGGCCCAGTGCCAACCTATACTGCAACAGAAGACACTTTTATAGACACCGCGAGCCTTGTTAGAGAAGACTCTGAGGTATAGCCATGCCAGCTATCTAGGGAATAATTAGAAACACACTTTTGCACATATATTTTTTACAAACAGATGCAGAGAAAGTTAACATTCAGTACTTTATTAAAAAAATATATATTTTTTTCCAAGTTCGCCTATAGTTGGAAGTGTCCATGGAAACTCTGCCTTGAGTGTCTTTTTTTTTTTTTTTTTTTACTTAATGCTGTCTCCTATTTTTACAGATAATTATCACAATGTACTATATGTATATCTTTGCACTGAAGCTCTCCGAAGGTAATTCTATAAATATATTGTACATTTGTAAATTTCGGAAAGATTATCACATCATTAAATTTGCTGATAAAAGCATCTGCTGAATTGGTTGGTGATCATTACAGTAAATGATCCAACAAGGAAAGGAATTGACACGGGGGTGGGGTGGTTTAGCCATGTCTGAAGAAGGGGTACCACTCCTGTTCTCTATAGGATTATCCAGGAAAGAGATCCAGGCCCCACTCCTGGGTCCATTTTTATACCTTGGCACTTAATGAATGTTCCGCATGTGTTCAACATTACCTGTAACCTGATCGGTAGGCGTATGGACAGAGGGTGCGCTGTGTTGTGCAGACATTTGGATCTGCCTTTCGCTGCCTCCAGTAGTGCAGAAAGTAGAAAACCAGCTTGGTGCTGCCCTTCTGCACGTCTGTGCTGTCAAGCCAGAACACTCTCACGTGTCATTACCTCACTAGCTGCCAAGTCAATATTCTTACCTGCGACATCTGTGAGAAAGTCCCGTGTCCTGAGGTACAAATGTCCCGCAAGGAGTTTGTTATCAGATTGAATGAACCCTTTTGCCTGAAGGATCCTAAGGTGATTTCCGTCCTTCCGTGCCTCTCAGGCTGTTACCTACCCCGGCTGCTGCTGGAGCTCAACCGCTGAATTACCAAGACCAAATCCCTGTCTTCATCAAGTATGGTGCAAAACAGATACCAGTTAAGCAAAGCCTCAGCTGGGTTTTTGTTTCTGTGTGTGAAAATATCATTATAATGACTATTTATTTCCTCAGTTGAACATGAATAGAAAGGGAAACTGTTCTTCTTGAGCCTTTTTTTTTTTAAGTCCTTTTGGCTAAATTGTACATTTGTATTAGAATGTACTGTAGAGCCTAGATTTTTCTCTTGAGTAGTGGGTATAGGATCCTCAATGCGAACCATGGCAGGAATATACAGTTTCCATACTACGTAGCATTCCTGACTCTCTGTGCTAATATTGCACATTTTTTAAACCATGAATGAATGGATGTATGGATGAATGGATGAAACATGTACTACTGATTATTTTATTACTGAGTTCTCAAAATATTCATGGCTCATTTTGGGAGCTTATCATAATTTTTTTTTGGAAATGTACTTTGATTAGAAAAGCAAATGGAAATGATGCTGCTGAGAAATTTCTAATAAATTTGTATTTTATCAGACTTCTTGGTGTGCTTCTTAAGACCAGCTCATGAGTCCATTGTATTTTTCTGTGCAGAGAACTTGAGGCTTTGAGTGCTAGGCCACCTGAGAACTAGGGGTGCCCAGAGTTCAGGGGGGAGGAGGGAGGAGAGGAACTCACAGCACATCCAGCCCTGACAGGCCTGGTGGGGTAATTAATCTCAGAGAAGAGTAAGCTCCTTAAGTTCCCACCTGAACTCTGGGTGGGCAGCCCCCTTAATTGCCTTTCAAAGTCAATTTCCACCTCTTCTTTTCCTTCTCTACATTCTAGGCTCTGAGCCAGGTCCTCCTTTTCAGATCTAATTGTGCTCCTGAGCTCAGTGAAGGTACCCACTGCTGAGGGGTCTCAGAGCTCCTCACACTGAGACGGACGGAAGAGCAGTGAGGATGGTCACAGCTGGAGAGGGTTTTTTTCCAAATTGGAATTCAAGCTTCAGTGGGGTGTATTTGGATGCATTAAGTCGGGGACGGCGGCACCAGCCAACAGAAAGCACGAATACAAGAGTGAAAGGAAGCCATGCAAACCTGCGCTTGGAAATGCTTGTAATTTCCAGCTTTGGTTTTTGTCTTGGGCCTTAAGCTCAATATGAAATGAGTCTTGGGTATTTCTTTTATGAGAATTCATGTTCTACTCACCTTTATTTCTGAGTGTACCACCAGCAAGGCATCAGAAAGGCTGCCAGTGCCTTCGGGAAGTCAGCCTACTTTGGCCCTCCCATTGCCCCTCCTGGGCAATGGCTCTCTCGGTGCCCAGTTCTGAGCCTGCCTCTGTCTCCAGCCCCAGCAGCTGTTTGGAAGTTGGGCCAGGGTGGGAGTCCCCGGGGGACAGGGTCCTACTTATGGGACTGAAGTTGGTGTTACTCTTCATTTCATCACGTGAAGCAGGGGTCATTTTACTAGTAGGCGTGTACTTACACTGCACAACACAAGATCACAATCGTAGCAGGTGTGCTCACAGAAAGCTGTCAGGTCATATGGGTCACCCATTTTTAGGGTTTCCCAGTAAGTTTTTTATTTGCCCGCTCACTCACTCACCATGGGTTCTACCAGCATTCAGTTGCAGACAAAGTTTGATGCAGAGACCGTGGGTTTCAGGAAAATAGGTGAGAGGAGAAATTTAAATTGAGAACTTTATCCATTAAATTGTTTTTTTTTTTTTTATCTGAAGTGGAAAAAGACCGTTATTTGATTTTTGAGGCAGTGTATCTCAGGGTGGCTCCAAGACTGTGAAGAACTAGGTAGACCCTGGGGTGAGGGAGGGTTCTGAGGAAGCCGGCTGGAGATGTATAAGCTTTCCCAGGGGTCCTGGAGAGAGACTTGAACTTCGGCCTGGAGCCCTTGACTGCCCTTGACCTGTCATCCTCTGTTCTGTCTTTCTGCTGCACTCATTGTGGTCACAAGCCTGATGGGGATAGTATAAAACCATGTGTTTCCTTTTGGAAAGCTCCCTTAAGAACATAAAGCATAAAATTGCTCTCTTCACATCTGCAATTTGCTTTGAAATAAACCGGTGTGTGTGCTGGGGAGAGAGGGAGGAACAGGACAGAGATGCAAAGAAATTGGCGGTGAGACGATTCTTGGTGAAGCTGGGCATGGGGTCCATGATCCTCATCATACTGTCCTCTCTATTCCCGTGTATTTCTCAAACTTTCCTAAATGAGCTGAGAACTCAACCCTTCCACTGTGCTTGATGTCCTCTCCAAGTAATACACATCCATGAATTGTCTCCAAAGTACCCAATGTTCTAGGCACTAAAACTATACTAATAGCTCATGGAACATTAATGTGGCAGGTTCAGGTGTGAGTACCTTATGTGTTTTATCTCATTGCATCCTCATAACAATCCTGTGAGGTAGATACTATTATGTCCATTTTTCAGATGAGGCACAGAGTGGTTGAACCCCTTTCCCAAAGTCACCCAGCCAGTAAGTGGCAGGGCTAGAATTCAGACCCTGCTCTGTCTCCCGAGGTTGTATTCTTCAAGACGCTGCTGTGGCCACTTCTCTCAGGCGTTTGTGTTCCCATCATGTCCATGACATTCTGGAATTAGTGGTAAGAAACAAAGCAAACTGGTCTCTAGAAACTACTAGATGTCATTGAGTCCCACCTAGATAATAATACTTCCAGTCACTGAGTGCCTTCCCTACTTATGCCAACCAGAGAGGAGGGGCACAGATTTTTGTTTTGGTAACTCATGCCCCCTAGTGATGGTTGTTTGCCAGGAGGACAATTTCCCAACCATCGCATTCAGCACAGGGGCGGGGCCATCCTCCTGCTGTTAATCTCAGCCCCAGAGCCTGCTTCTAGAAAACCTTGGGAGTCCAACATGTAATGTGTGTAGAGAAGGTGTTAAGCCCACTGGCTGGCACAGAGTCAGCCCTCCGTCCACAGTAGACATGCTTATGGTTGTTTATTGAGTGAGGAGAGGGGAAGGACTTTTTCTTAGAAAGGAAATATATTTTTAAAAGCTCGATGGGGGATTTTAATGTGCAGCCAGCCTTAGAACTACTGATCTAAGTAGAAGTAGCTGCTTTTTCTTTTTCTCTTTTAAAAGATTACATATATATTTATATAAATAAGTTGTGTGTGTATATATATATATCTCTATATATGTCTATATAAATTTATTTAAAGAGCGAGTGTGGGGAGGGGCAGAGAGGGAGAGAGAGAAAATCTCAAGCAGACTCCCCACTCAGTGCAGAGCTTAACACAGGGCTTGATCTCACAACCCTGAGACCATGACCTGAGGTGAAGTCAAAGGCTGGACACTTAGCCAACTGAGCCACCTAGGTGTCCCTAATTTTTTTGTTTTGTTTTGTTTTTAATAAAGTATGTTGGGGGGGGTGTTCAAGATTTTATCTCGGCCTCTGGAAGAATTCACATACCTTGTCTTTAATGAGGCTGCAGTGGAGATGATAAAATTTGGGATCTCATTTTACTGTTATTTAGGTGTAATAAGAAGGCAATTAATACCCTTGGACATGAAAGATGGGAAACCCAAGGCTGAGAAAGGTAAAGTGCATATTCACATTGCCATGTTCAGAGCTACATTTCTTGTTCCAACAAGGCAGGGGTAGGGCCTTCCACAAAATTCTGTGTCTAGCACCCAGAAATTCACTGGATTAAAGAAAAAGTTGACACAGAAATTTATTCTTTTATCCCTTTCCATGTTTCCAGGCTTAGCTTCAAGGGACTTTCCTTTCTTACTTTTCTTAAATAGACTTTTTTTTAAAAGATTTTTTATTTATTTATTTGACAGCGATCACAAGTAGGCAGAGAGGCAGGCAGAGAGAGGAGGAAGCAGGCTCCCTGCAGAGCAAAGAGCCCAATGTGGGGCTCGATCCCAGGACCCTGGGATCATGACCTGAGCCGAAGGCAGAGGCTTTAACCCACTGAGCCACCCAGACGCCCCTAGACTTTATTTTTTTAAAAACATTTTATTTATTTATTTGACAGAAAGAGAGAGAGAGTGCACACACACAAGCAGGGGAAGCAGCAGGCAGGGAGAGGGAGAAGCAGGTGCCCTGCTGAGCTCCATACGGGACTCGATCCCAGGACCCTGGGATTATGATTTAAACTGATGCTTAAATGACTGAGCTGGGCAAGAACCCCTCCAAGGGACCTTTCATTATGTTCTATTTGTTAGTTTTCCTTAGCCCTGGGGTGGCTGTGATTTCCATAGGAGGCCTCTTAGGGGCCAGGGAACAGGACACTTCAGAAAGCACTGAGCCTTCTTGACATAAACAACATTTCTACTGCAAGTCAGGTAGGACGTGGTCTATTTCCAAGAGCGCGATTGCGTGTTTACTGCTTCTAGGTTTCCATGGTCTTATTTTTGGGCAATTTCTAAGAATAAAGCATTTCAGAGCCATACTTCAGTTTTTTTAAGGTAAGCAACCTCGTGTTCTTGGCATAGAGCTTTGCTGCTGTTTTCTGAATCTGAAAGTGACCAAATGCATTCAGTGGAGGGCAATGGAGACTTAATTTGCAGTAGAAACTCACATTATAAAGGTAGCACTTGGGCTTTGGTGGGTGGGGGCGGGTGTCAGTTTATCTGTTCTTGACCCTTGCTAAGGGCCTCATGTGTAGGGCTGACACAGACCTCAGTCACACTGGAGAGACGGAAGCTCTGACTAACTGGCCATGCGACCGTGGGTAAGTCTTTTCATCTCCCAGCCGATTAGTGGCTTTCTCTGGAAAGTGAAGAGGTTGGACACAGTTTTCTAAATTCTCCTCTAGCTTTCAAAGGCCATGGTTTCAATGATTTATCTGAACTTGAGCCTTCATGTGGAGTTGAGTTCATTTCAGATTCACTGCAGCTATTCTAGTAAGTTCTAAGCTTGTTACAGCAACTTCAAAGAAGGCAGATTCAATAACAGTGTCTTAATTTTTACTCTCAAATGCTGTCTCTCTCTCTCGAGGTGAGCTATCAAAGAGATGCATTGTGGAATACTTTTTTTTTTTTTAAGTATCTGAAAGCCTGCCTGTCAGTTTCAGAGCTGGAAGTTGCCACGAAGGGTTCCTTTCTGTAGGAAACTCCTACAATCCTTTATATATCCAAAAACCTTTCATGGGACCCCAGGCCCAGGCCAAGTTTCCTAAGGCACACAAAGGGACCCAGCCAGAATGGAGCTGCTGGTGGAGCAGGCAGGCACCTGTGAAGAACCAACAGCATCCGGCCGACTTCTGAGGAGATTCGAGGACTATGGGTGGTCTCTGAATTAAGGAACAGATGAACCAGGGAATGAAATTAATCACGTGGTTTCCATTCTTTGAAAGTCAAACTTGAATTTATTTCTGAATTGTGGTAAAATACACACGACAAAAATTTAAACTTGAATTTGTAATCATCAGTTTGGTATCTGGGGCCTTGTTTTTGTTTTCCAGGATGGCCTTAGAAGGCCGTCTATAATGTCTGAAAATCCCGGAGTCATGATCCTTCCTTCTACTGTTCTGTTTCAGATTCCATGAAAAGATGGCAAGAGACATAGCTCAGCCCAGTTCAGCCCAGGAGGAAATGCTCTAGTCAGCTCTGATGGCCACATGGGTTAACACTCAGGATGGGTCGAGCTGTGGTATTTGGAGTATAAAGCCACCGATGTTAATAACTTAAGCAAATGGCCACCAAGCTGTAGTGTAGGAGTGAGCTTTGGCATCTCAGAAAGTAGAGTTGGAGACACGGCTCTTTCCCTAACTACTGAGCTTCACCACACTTCAGTTTCTGACCTAAAACAAACAAACAAACAAAAATCATGGAGATGATAAACTCCACAGGACTCTCAGGCTAATACTGACTGACTCATTCACTCAACAGATATTGAGTGAGCCTCTAGTAGTTTCCAGGGCATGGTATAAAATAGGAACAGCTCACATGTCCTGACCACTTCATGTGAAGGATCTCACTGAGTTCTCCTGAGAGCCTTACACGGGAACTACTATTCTTACTATCTTATAGATCAGAAAACGGAGAGATCACAGACAGGAAGATGCTTTCTGGATGATAACATGACACAGCATGCTTCGGCACAAGACTGTGACCCACCAACAATTTTCCTTGACTTCCCCTACTGGAATTGTGTGGATTCTTATACCCTATACCGTCTAGCAACAACAGCAGTAACAGCAGGTTTTCTAGGTGCCGAGACCTCTTCTAGGCACTTTCCAAGCATGAACTCTTTTAATTCTCGCAACAACACTACAAAGTGGATTATTAATGTCCTCTCCATTTTATAGATGAGGAAACTGAAGTCAGAAAGGATTAAATAGTTTGCAGAAAATCTTACAGCTACTAAATGTTGGATCTAGGACCGTAGCTCGGTCTGGCCCTTCTGTCTGCACTCTGTACCATTTGCCTCACTGAGTTCTAACATAGGTTGGCGGGGAAATATCCCGTCCTAAGCCACTGAGACCGGATTCCTCTCCATCTCCATTCCCTTACAGCTACCCAGTTCCCTAGCTCCTAGCCAAATTTCCTGTTGCAAGGACGCCTTCAGGGACTTGGGTTGTACTGAGGGCAGAGAAATCCGTTCTATCCCCTGTGCGTTACTATCTTGTCTTCAGTTAACACTAATGTGATTTAATAAGAGCCCTTGGAAGAGAGGGCTTCAGTCACACAAGGGAAACTCCTTGTGCCGGACAATCTCTTGGGCTGCTCCTTCCCCAGGTGGGTGCTGGCTTCTATCCCTATGAAGGGCCAAGCCAGCCCTGACTAGTTGTGCCAAGCAGCATTAATCCTTTCCTTGTGCAAGTCACTAGCATTTAAATATATAATGAACCCAATGCCTTGATTTATTCTGCGGAAGACAGGCTGAATATTCATGGTGTGACTTCTTCTGTGTCCCACCATGCAAGGTGGTTGTTCCCGGGGAACCAAAGACACAGGAAAGTGTGAAAAGCAGCTACAGTGATTTTTCTGAGCTCTGTCTCACACCAGATGGCGGAGTCCCACAGCTCAGATACCTAACGCTAGACTAAGTTCTACCTGTAATTTCCTGGTGGGTCTCTCGTTAATCAAGTGGGATATGCAGCCTTTGCCTGTACTGTCACGGCCTTCCCAGCTTGCCTCCACTCTGGTCTTGTGGCAGTAACATTACAGTACACTTTATTATAATTGGTCCTTTCTGCTTCTCGCCCCTACTCTGTGTGAGTATCTTAGGGAAGATGGCTAACTTTCACTCCATGCATAGCCCCTCACATTGAGTCTGGCACTTAGTATAAATGTAAGCTAAGTAAGTACATGAAAAAAGTTAAAGGTGAAGGCAAGAAAGAAATCTGCTGAATTCCGTACCCCCAGTGAAAGATAGATCATTTCATGGTACATACTTCTCCTGCCTACCTCACAGGCTGCTTCAGAGGACTTGAAGCCTATGAGGGCGTGGTGGTCATAATAACGTGCCTATTTAAGTTTACATCTTGACTTTTTTCCTCCTAATGTCTTGATAAAGGTTTTTAACTGAATAGAATGGTCAAATGTGGTTTAAAAGACATCTGAGTTTATGCGACTGCGGCAGGTTACAGGAAAGGAAACAGGCTCTTTCTATAAGTTCACCCAACAGAGGGAGAGAAGCTCGGTCCCTCCTGGGTCTCCAGATTCCTAAAACTTAACAGTGCCCTCCTACATAACAGGAGTTGGAGGACCACTCATTTACCGCCCCAGCTTTCTGGCCTTTTGAGACCAGGCTTGGGAGGAACTTGGGTCCACAGCTGGTGCCTACGGAGCAGTTAGCCTATGCTCTTCTGTACCTGTTTTGTTGTTGTTGTTGTTGTTTTGTTTTTTTTAAAGATTTTATTTTTATTTATTTGTCAGATAGAGAGAGAGCGCAGGAGCGAGCACAGGCAGACAGAGTGACAGGCAAAGGCAGAGGGAGAAGCAGGCTCACTGCTGAGCAAGGAGCCTGATGTGGGAGTCGATCCCAGGACGCTGGGATCATGACCTGAGCCGAAGCCGCTCAACCAACTGAGCCACCCAGGCGTCCCTGTACCTGGTTTTTATACAAACATCTCATTTAAAGAGTCTAACAACGGGAGGGAGGTACTATTAATAACATCTTCATCTTCCGGAGGAGGAAACAGGCCCAGAATTAAATCAGGCTGCTCAAAACTACACAAGGCATAAGTAGCAGAGCCAGGCTTCGAACCAGGAGGGTTCAGTCCAGAGCCACATCTCTAACCAGGGCCAGCCACATTTCTGGGCCCTCTCTGTGATTTGAGACATGAAGTTAATGGAAAGATCTCTGTTCTCAGTAGCAGAAGACTTGGGTCTTGATCAGGTTGGCTGGAAATTAGCTTTTTAAAAACAAATTTTATTTATTTACTTATTTGACAGAGAGAGAGATCACAAGTAGGCAGAGAGGCAGGCAGAGGGAGTGGGAAAGCTGGTTCCTTGCTGAGCAGAGAGCCCAATGTGTGGCTGGAAATTAGTAATGTGATCTAGTTGCCTGTTTTTTGTATTTCTTAAATGGGGGATTGAAGATCAGTTTTTTAAAAATCTTTCATGGGTGTACCTGGGTAGCTCAGTTGTTAAGTGTCTGCCTTTGGCTAGGGTCATGCCCAGGGTCCTGGGATGGAGCCCTGTGTATTCTGGCTCCCTGCTCAGCGGGGAGCCTGCTTCTCCCTCTGCCTGCTCTCTGTCAAATAAATAAAATCCTTCAAAAAAAAATAAAAATCTTGCATAAAGGAAGAACCTCTTTTATTAATTCCATGAAGCTTATGCTTTGTAAAGTATCATTTATCAAAAGAATTATATTTTACTAAAAATTACTTTGTTTTCTAGTTTTAATTAATTAAGTCCCATCAGAGCTATTGGTTTCAGTGAGGGCCCATCTGTCCCACTTACCTGGCTTCTACCCTCTGTTTTTCTGTGTCACCTCACCGGTTGTTTTTATTTCTTAGTCCCCAGCCACTGTATTTTATGTACGAATTCTGTTTACTGATTTTGTCTTCCTCCCTCCCGAATGTAAACTTCTGTGTGGGTGGTTCATCTCTTTGTTTACCTCTGGAGCCACCTGCTGCAGGCAGGGTGGCCCTCAAGGCTAGGTAATACAGCAGACCTGTGTTCATGGGGCAGAGATTTCTGTGGAGCAGAACTTCTCTAAAGATCCCCGATACCCCTTCTACTTAGTTACTGGACAGGTTGAAGGAGTTGAAGAAAAGATTCTCTTCATCTATCTATACATCTATGAAAGATACTTGGATCCATCCCTTTAGGAAACTAAATATTAATATGGGACCTCAAGGATGTTCTGGAAAGCTATTCATATAGCTATAAGGATGGGTGGGACAAAGGCAGGATAGGGCAAAGGGAGAAGATGAACTCTGATACAACAGGCATGAAGGCCTCAGTCAATCCTACAAGATATTCTGGAGCTGGGAATGGTTCTTCTAAGTTGTCTCAAGCCTTTGAGGAGCCAGGCATGGGCCAGCAGCCTCCTGTGCTAGTCTGTTCGGGCTGCTCTAACAGAATACCAGAGACCATACTGCATCATAGGGTGGTTTATAAACAATAGAAATATATCTCTCACAGTTCTGGAGGCCTAGAAGTCCAAGATCAAAGGGCTTGGAATGTTGGTGTTTGGTGAGAACCTACTTCCTGTTTCTGACAGTTGGCTATCTTCTTGCTGTGTCCTCATGTGGCAGAAGGGATAAGGAAGTTCTCTGGAGCTTGTTTTAGAAGGGCATTAATTTCATTCATGAAGTCTCCACACTTGTGACAAAATTACCTCCCAAAGACCGTACCTCCAAATACCATTACATCGGGGATTAGGTTTCCACACACAAATTTTAGGGGACATGAACATTCAGTCTATATCCTATAGACTATATATACCCTATGACCTTGGATGAGGCAGCATGCTGGCTGAGGGCAAGTCCGTCAAAGGGCATGGCTGTGAGAACTTAGCAGCTGGGGGATGGGTGCATAGGCCTCAAAGAGGGATCTGGAAGGCGTCCCAGGTAAGTCTTTAACTTCCATCTGATGCTGTCACCATTACTTAGCATACTTGATTACCAGAATAGAATGGAACAGAAAAATGTGCTCAGCCGGGACTGTGTGGTATTTAGCAAAGGATGAATCAACCTAAATACAAAAATGGCCCCGCCTTTCATTTGCCAGATTTCTAGACAGAGCAAACATCCCCAGTAAGCACTAAAGGAAGTTTCCTAACCCTCCTCTCTCCTCACCTGTTTGCTTCCCCTTTCCCTCTTCTCTCTTTGTTTCATTTTCCCACTAAGCTGACAGAGGCAGCCTTTGAGGGGCATGAAGTTGGTCCTCTTGGCCTTGTCCTGAAGAAGGAGGCTTAGGGGATGGGAAAGGAAGGGGCTCGCCTCCATGTGGGAAGGTAGGAGCATGGCAGGGGTGAAGGGAAGGGAGTAAAAGCCCTTCTTCTGGGTCAGAATCCTTTCACTGACCAGAACTACACATGTCGTAACTGTTCTAAATGGAAGGAGATGGCCAACAGTTTTCTGAGAATATGCAGCTAAAACTGAGCCAGGTGGAACCAAAGTTCTATATTGCACAATAGACGTGTTCTGAGCTTACAGACATGAAAGGCATTTCTTGGAGATCAAATGTTAGCACAGGAAGTGTGTCCCAGGGTTCTGCCTTTACTGACCTAAAGCACTAAACAGATATTCAATTTTAGAAAAGTCAGGGGTGGTCAAGACTGCTGGCCTTGACTTAATGTACTTACCCTCAGACCTCATGGGAACCCTGGCCCCTCTAGAGACCTTAATTTGTTTCTTTAACTCATTAACGTGTGAGTGTGCATATCTCACGCTGGATTGCAAAGAGAGTTTATGTTTCTAAATTTTTTTTGGTGATAAAATACACCAATTCTTTAGATCCCAGGTAACAGTTTTTGAATGAACCTGTTATTATTTATGTTTTAATTCAAGAAGAAAATATCTAGACAATGACTCAGTCCTTTGACAATGACCTGTTCTTGAGGCTTCAAGGAGGCTTGAGAACACCTCTAACTAGACCCATGGAGGCTGGTCATAAAGACGACCCCCAGTTTACAGATGACCCATGGCTCCCAACCTTCCTGTCTCCTGTCCCCTTTCCTCAGCTTAGGGGAAATGTGCGGCCTCTTTCAAGTACATGGATTCAGAAGACAAGAAAAGGGAGAGGCTGACCAAAGCAACAGCCTAGGGCCTCTGAGCCCAGTTCTTGGCCCTATCTGTGGTGGGGGTGAGAAATGGGGAGCTCTGGCTTCTAGATGGCTGGGCCCAGCAGTGAAGACATAGACACAGGCGTCACGGAGAACCTGGCTTGGAGGCCTAGTTTCATTGCCTAAACCAGCATGTTCTTGTGGTGCAAATCAAATCTCCAGGCACCTCAGGGTTTTTTTTTTTAACTGAATAACATGAGGATATGACAGTTTCAGGCTTCTAGGTTATTATGAAAAGGCCATGAGATAACGGATGAGACTGTAAGCTCCATGAGGACAAAGACATTTGTTTCATTTGTGCTGTCACCCAAATGCTCAGGTTCACACCATTGGTCTCGGCGCTCCCGTATGCGCTGGCTAAAGGAAGGAGGCAAACCACTCCACCTGGGGCCTGCAGCATGGCCAGTGCTCAGGGCATCACAGCCACTGTGACTCTCCTGGGGATGCTGCTTCCTGGTCAGAACATCTACCAGGAGTTCTTGTGCGGGCTCATGGGGCCACCACGCTCACTTGCTCAGCCCTCCCACTCCAGCCTGAGTGGGGTTTGCCGGTTCCCTTGTATGACTCAGCAAGACAGCAGATTCACGCAGCAGGGCCTGTGGGCTTGGGGTGGCTGGTCTATCGCTGGTGCCTTCAGCCTGTGAGGATGGGGCCAGGCCTCGGAAGGGTGCCAAGTTGATGCCTTTTGAACAACAGGAGTCCTGGAATGCTCGAGGCCAGGCTGTTAGGTGCTGAGCAAGGGGTCCAAGGCGGGGAGTTGCAGGAAGCCACAGGCATGATGTGTCCTGTTTAAGAACTTTCTTAGGACCAGTCTTGTACCCAGAAAAGCAGAAAGATTTTTCATTTCTGTTTTTCTGTATTCTCCTCCCTCCTGATTGTGTGAATTCTGTCGTCCAAACACTCAAGCAAGCCTAGCACCATTTGTGCTACAGCTGAGCCGTGGTTTAGATTCCCCGGACTCCGGCTCTTAGGAGAGAAACCTGAACTGCCCATTGACCCATTGTTTCCATGAGAAATTCATTCCCAGTTGCACACAGATGATTAATGGTGTAGGTTTCAGAATGAAACCCCTTCTATACCCTCTCCTGGAATCCTGACAAATCAGGGCTTGATTCTGGTGGCAGCCCCCCTCCCCCCCGGGGTTGTGTTTGCATAATAAAGACTTTGCAGGGCCCCAGGGGTGGGGGTGAAGGCAGACTGGGGGGCTATCAGCTCCAGACAGATAATTCTTGGATAAACTGAAATGGTCAAACTGGAGGCTTCACATACTAGAAAGTGCTCTAGTAAGGTAAGAGCTCAACTTGAAGAGAGAGCCCAGCCCTCCACTGGTCAGGAGGGCAGCTGAGTTTCCACAGCAAGAAACATCTTGACCATGGCCATCTAAGTGTTGTTCAAAGTCTCTCCCAGCCAGATTCCTGAAGGGAGCCTGGTGGGCCCGTTTCTGGGGCAAGAAACTTAGTGAATGAGCAGAGAAAGCCATGGAAAAATGTGTACCACCAAGAGTGTGATGGAAACGCAGAGAGGGGAGTCCTTCTGGAGGCACCTCATCAAAGATTTATCATGCTGGTGAGAGAGCCATGACTGAGGCCATGCCGGGTTGGGGGTGGGGGGAGATGACCAGATCACTCTTCGGCAGCCAAGGACTGACCTGTCACCCAAAGGGACACGGGGTGCTGGGAGAGGAGTCCATGGGTAGCCGGCAGGACTCTTGGTGCCCACAGCCTCCTGGCTCCTACAAGTGCCCCAGGCCCCGCCCCGTCCGAATGCACCCTTCTTAGCTACAATCAGAATCAGAGTTACATTTATAGAAACTTCTGGAATACACAAGGTTTGAAATTAGGGGGTTCAACCTATGGATTTCAGCTTGGGGTCTCCTCCCATCTTCCCTGTAATGAGTAAGTGAAAGGAGGATTATGAGAAGCTGGGCAGACAGGTGCAAATATTAATGGATCGAACAGATTACCTAACTTGTTTCCGGTTAGTTCCCTGACACACCTAACTAGCTACAGCAAACTAATTTGACAAAGCTTCACCCAAAGGGCAGGCAGATCGCTTCCCGCTGCCTCCTTCCCCTCTTCATGCCAACAAGAAGAATGCTGGGAACTGTTGCCAAAGGACTGGGAAAAAAAGAAATAAGACACTGGGGGCTGGTCCATTGCATCAGAGCTTTTCTCATGCCATGCAGATGCTGTGTTTTTCTGGAACACTGCTGTTGCTTTCACAGCTTATAAAATAGGATGGCATGTCCAAATTACACTCATCAAGAAGGCTGAGGGGGGAAAGTGCCTAAGGGAAGTTAAAAGGGGATTCCTAAACCTAATCTTCACCCACACCTCTGCCACCACCCCTTCCCAGAGAGTTGCCAGAGAGGACCCAAAGTTTCCACTCCCCAGTAGAAGCTTCCAGGCCCTGAGAGGACTCAAGGGATCTGCAAGGGGAAGGGAAAGGACCAAGGGTGGGAAACATAAGGGGCTGGAAACATAAGGAGATGATTATGCTTCAGGGCGGCTCCGACACTCTGTGCCGTGGGGTAGGGCAGAGAGGGCATCTGTGGTCCCAGCAGCTCACTCTCCCATCTAAAAAACGTGCATCCTAATGCCTGTTTCCATCTCAGTAAGAAGATAAATTTCAAGAAACGCTAAAAGGTGTTGAAAGCTTTAAGCAGATTTCCACAGAAGGAGCAGGTTCATAAGCGTTTGTGTTTCAGGCCACAGGCAAGGACAGTCATCACAAATGGAAGGGAATTAGGAGCTCCCGGGCAGGGGGCGGGGTGGTGGTGGTGCTGCTGCTGCTGCAAACTGTTCATGGGTGTGGAGGTGTGGAGTGCTGGTCTTCTTCTGCCGGTCTGCAGGGGTGGGCCTGGGAGAACTCTTTCAAAAGAGATGTCCACAAGCGGATTCCTCTCCAAGGGGGTCAGGAATTTGGAACTTGGGTGTAATTCATCTTCTAAAGACTGAATAAGTTTTTGTTTGTTTGTTTTGTTTTGTTTCATTGCAATTCAGCTTTTTGTATTAGGTTTGATTTGACAGTCTTTTCAGGCTTTCTTGAAATTTGTCCCCTCCCCCCAGGCAGGGTGGGTCAGTCAGTCAACACCTGCTGTGGGCTGTCACCAGTCCTCAGAGTGGGAGGGACCCGAGAGCCTCACTGCTCCTGTTCCTGTCTCAGGAAGTGATGGATAACGATGCAAAATTCTTTATAATTATGCCAGCAAATTCCCCAAACCCCTTGTCACATTTACTTATAAAGACATGCCTGCCTCTGAGGTGCCTCCCTCTGAGCCCACCTCCTGGGAGTGGAGCGAACAAAGAAAGAAGTATGGAAGCCAAAGTGGTTATTGGGACCAGAGTGACAGGATGGAGAGACTGTAAGGAAATGATACGCACAATTAGTGGGCTGGCAAGTTTACAGACATTACTCAGTAAGCCCCCCCATGAGTTCCCTGAATGCACTGATGGGGGCTTTGTAGCAAACGTTAACTTTTTCTACATCTTCGTGGCAATGAAAATAGAGCAAGTGCAGTTGATTGATGGAACTGAGTAGACCCTATTTATCCATTCCCGAGCTTTTGTTCAGAGGGGAGGTGAAAATGTCTTTAGCTCTCTGTGGTCTCCGCTCCTCCAGGAGACCCCCACCATCTTTTTCCCTCCTCTGAAAAGTGCTTTGGCTCCGGCACAGGGAGGTCAGTGGGAGAAACCAAGTGAAGGTCAACCTTTTTCTTTCTCCTTTATTTTTTGTTAGTCATGGTTAGTGGCTGATTAAAAAAAAAAAACCCAAAAGCATGAAGTGGGCAACTTGAGGACTCTCATTTGCATATTCATGTCCAGCCTGTGTTGCCAGCACTCAGTTATTTCAAAGGTTGTTGCCAAGGGCCCAACTTACGTAGAAGGGCCTCTGCATGTAGGGGGGCACCTGTTCTCGAAATGAGAATATCCTGCCACTCCCCTTCTTTCCGCGGCGCTCTGGGCTTCCCCCAGTGGAATGAACGGCAGCTTCTTCAAGTGGCTGGCTTCACCCACCCATGCTCCTTTCTCCAGGAAGGCATTTAAGCGCAGTGAGCTGTGGGCACAGGATTTTGGAGATGGGGGTGATATTTTTTTTAATGCCTGTGTTTTTAATCACTTGCTTGTTTTTTTTTTTTTAATACATTTATTCACTGATTGATTGTGTTCGGTGTTCTGGGTCATGCTAGAAGCTAGCAATAGTTTGCCGTCAGACCCAGGGGACTTGCTCTTTGCGTTCTCATAGCAATGACCAGAGCAAGGAGTCATGGAGATGGTCTGAAAGGAAGAATTCTAGAGCAAGAGAAAGCTCCCAAATAAAGAAATGAGTTTGTTTCGAAGCATGGTAGATTTCCATCCATTAGAGGTGAACCTTCTTAGGGACAGATGGACAGATTATGGTCCTTGGCAGTCAGAGCAAACCGGACATCGGGCCCTGCCTGGAATCTCAGGGGTTTTGCGAGCATCAAGTGCCCCCTAGCGTCCAAACGGCACCACTGGGTTTGCAGGCTTTAATCTTGACAAAATGGAGCGCAGGCGAGGGAGCGAGAAGGGGGAATCTCACTCCTTTTCCATTTGTTCCCTGGGGTCTGGGGTGTTGCAGGGGAGGAATAGAGGAAGGGAGGGGACCGGCTTCAGGAAGCAGCAGTGTCTTGCCCCGAAACCACTTGGAGAAAGGGCCGACCACGTCTAGGGTCTAGGGCTTCCTTGCCAAGTATCACCATGGGAACAGGTCCATGCAGCGGAAAGGGGAATCGAACGCACTAGAGCTCAACTCCTAATTTAGCCACTAACCAACAGTGCGACCTTGGACTAAGTGCTTAATCTTTTTAAGATGGCGACACCTTCTTCGTGGCGGCAGGAATAAGTGTATTTCAAGATTAGGAGGAGAATGAGACAAGTATGCAAGGCACGTGCTGCCTCTCAGAAACTTCTGGCCTCCTTTGCTCTTGCCTGTCCCTCCTCCCCAGTCTGAAACAGCTTCCCGGGTCCAATTCACTTGACACACAGGTACATGGGCTGGCCTCATGAATATGCTATTTCTATCTATAAAAATACTATAAGGGTTTGTGGGGTGGTTTTTGTTTTCTTGTTTGTTTGTTTGTTTGTTTGTTTGTTTTGCAGTTTTAATTGATTTTGAAAAAGAAATCTTCCTTAAACTTGGCCCTAAGACAGCTCAAGCAACCTTTTCCAGGTAAGATGTGGCCATTTGCTCTTCGGCAATTACAAGAAACTGCTGAGCATTCGAGCTTGCGCCGCCTGCTGGCCAAATGAGGTGATCCACTAATGAGCTGCCCTGCAGGGGCGGTCCAGGGACCTCCAGGCAGAATTCTCCTCTTCCTGATAGCTTGTTTCATTAAAAGTCGGAAATACATTTTCCTAGCGATCCACTCCAGTGTAATATCAAAATATTTTCCTAATAAATCTCGAATCTTCTTAGCTTTAATTTTCTTTTATCCTGGTTTGGGGAACTTTATTATTATTATTATTATTAGCACAGAAGAGTTTAGATTAATTAGAAGACACTCTCCTGCTTTCTATTTTTACTATTTTATTACTTTTTATTTACTACTATTTTTATTATATTACTATTTTTACTACTAGGGTAGGTACCTAGGCTACCTACCCTAGCCTAGATAGCATAGGAAAACGTGAAAATATTTTACAGGCTAACTTTTCTTTCAATTTTAGTATATGTGCTGCCGAAGCGAGCACTACAGGCTAACTTTTCTTACCGTAGTCTTAAATTTTAAGTCTTACTCCCTTAGAAGAAAGGGGAATAAATTAGAACACATGAATAAGTCATTTGGAAACTTGCCTTGTGTGCGAGGGGAAGGAGCAGGAGGAATGGAGACATCCATAAGTCATCCATAAATGTTTAATGAACCAGGATTGAGTTCCACGTCTGTCGGGGTGGGGGCGGGAAGTGTGTGTGTGTGTCCTTGAGCATAACACTCAAATCTTTGTTTTTCTCATCTGTAGAATGATTCATCATAATAGCACCAGCTATAAGGTTGTTGAGAAGATTATATCTGATAATACATTGTAACACACATTCATATAAAAAGTGTTCAAGGGGCCCCTGGGTGGCTCAGTGGGTTAAAGCCTCTGCCTTTGGCTCAGGTCATAATCCCAGGGTCCTGGGATCAAGCCCTGCATGGGGCTCTCTGCTCAGCAGGGAGCCTGCTTCCTCCTCTCTCTCTGCCTGCCTCTCTGCCTACTTATGATCTCTGTCTGTCAAATAAATAAAATTTTTTAAAAAAAGTGTTCGATGCCTGGTAGGACTTTCTACAATTACTCATTCACTTTCTCTCTGCACTAACTTATTTTGGGTTCATAATATACCTTTTGCAAACTTCTTTGGCAATTTGCAGAAGAAACAGGTGGTCTTACTTCACTTCCTGCTGAAATGGAAGAGCAGTTGCTACTTTAACCATCTAGGGATGACATGTAGAGGGAGAGCTTATGCAATCCTGCAACAGGACATTTTGCCAGCCCTTGACTTGGCTCTGACAATAGAAGACACCGAGGAAATGCTTGTCACCTAACTTAGAGCCAAATACAATGCTAACCACTAGGAAATAGGCTGGTACTTACACACCCCAGCCATCCTCAGATGTAGCCTCTTGTCTGGGAGCTAAGGGGACAGCCCAAGTGGAAGCCCTGCCCCCCTGATTTGTTCTTAGTTTTGAGTTTAAATGGAGACACTTGTACCCAAGAGCCATAAGTCAGGTCTCCCAAATGGTGTTTCTGTTGTCATCCCCAGGCTGTTTTGTCACCTAAAGAAGGATGGGGACCTCCCAATGATGTCACCCCCTCTTTCTCTTTTTTATTCCACAGTACCCTTGTCACAGTGATCAGGTTGAGTGTGAAAGCTCAAGTTCAAAACCCAACCACAATACTTCCTGTGGTTTCCACTGCATTTCATTACACAGCGCTAAAAGAGTTCATGGGGGAAATGCTGTGTCATTATCTAGGAGAAGCAACGATTTCAGCTAATTTATGGTAGCACAAAGGATATCAGACCTAAACTCACCAAAGATTTTTGTCTAAGAACTTGCTTTCACATCAATATGATTGTGGTAGTTATTTTTTTTAATTTAAAAAATTTTTTTTTAAATTTACTTGATAGACAGAGATCACAAGAGGGCAGAGAAGCAGGCAGAGAGAGAGGAGGAAGCAGGCTCCCTGCTGAGCAGAGAGCCCGATGCGGGGCTTGATCCCAGGACCCTGAGATCATGACCTGAGCCAAAGGCAGAGGCTTAACCCACTGAGCCACCCAGATGCCCCTGTGGTGGTTATTTCTGACGATAGCTTTCAATAGTTCAAAACTCCATATGGAAGACCTAGTGAATCTGCTTCACTCAAGAAAGGTGAGGGACGCCTGGGTGGCTCAGTTGGTTGGGCAGCTGCCTTCGGCTCAGGTCATGATCCCGGCGTCCTGGGATCGAGTCCCACATCGGGCTCCTTGCTCAGCAGGGAGCCTGCTTCTTCCTCTGCCTCTGCCTGCCTCTCTGTCTGCCTGTGCTCGCTCTCTCTCTCTAACAAATAAATAAATAAAATCTTTAAAAAAAAAAAAAAAAGAAAGGTGAGACTTCTCACTGCTGTGGCTTAGATGTTCTAAAAATGTATATGCAGAGAACAAGATGGACCTTGAGCAGCATTTGTGGCTGGTGGCTGCCTCTAGGAGGGGCTGTTCAAAGTGGGAGCAGATTGTCCTGACTGCTGGCCCCTAGCTCTGGAGTATCATACCTGAGCCCTACTCTTCTTCATAACCATGGTGCAAGCTTGTTGTGTGAGGATTAAGTGAGCTACTCATGCATGCAAAATAATTAACATGGTGCCATGCGTGTAGTAGTGGCTCAATATTTGGTAATATCACTATCATCATCTCATTTCTGCAACTCTTCAGGGATGATGATGGTGGAGTTCTTAGATCTCTATAGCTCACTCTCTGGGGTCAGTCTTCCTTCTCTTATCTTTCTCACAAGAGAAGAAACCCATGTTTTATCTGAGCCTTGCTCTATTGGGCAAATGACAGATAATCTTGTTGCAGTCTCCCTATCTTTCAGGGCTTCTGGTCCTTTTAAAAAAAAATTAGAAGATTAGTCAGAGAGATGGAGGGCCTTGCAACTCTGCTACTCGTTCTAACACATGTTGAGTAACTGGGGCCTTGTCAGGCTAGTCCTCCATCTTTGTCACAGCGCCTCAGGCAGGCAGAGTGGGTAGGAAGAAGATGGTGACCAAAGGATGTTTTGTGTGACTGTTTTTCTCCCCCACAGGTCTTGATTCTTCTCCTTTTCATCATTCTGAGTGCTCTGCTGTGAGTCCAATCCCTTCTTATCACACTTAACTTATAAAACTGGGAAGAAGAAAAATCAGAATATAGCTCTTGCCCTTGTCTTTGACCAGTCCATTCAAATCACAGGCCAAGATGGGGCTGACCTACAGCTAGGATCTCAAGCCTCAGCTCACTTGGGAGGGTGCCAACGAAGTAAACGATAACAACAGCTAACACTTATTGAGCACTGTGCTATGCTTTGAACTGCATTCACTAATTTAATTCTTGTAACTATCTGAGGCAGGTACTCTTGTTATCTCCAGTCTACAGTTGGGGAAACTAGGGTTTAGAGGAGTTAAGTACCTGCCAGTGGTAAAGCCAGTGCTATGGGCAGAGCTGGGTTTTGACTCCAGCAGCTTGATCAAGAGTCTTTGCTCTTAACCACTTGTGAAGCACTTCTAGGCAGATTTATCACAACTTTTGAAAGGTATTCATCTGGGAAAGATGCTTAGAAGCAAGAAGGTGGACTAGATGAGCTCGTAAGGATTGCTTTACTCCATGATTTTGCCCAGACAATACCATGTTGATACTATCATATGGTTCTGTAACAAAGCAGCACAAACTTTGGCTTAAACAACAGAAATTTATTGTTTCCCACTTCTGGAGGCTAGAATTCTGAAATCAAGATGTCCGCAGGTTTGCGTCCTCCAGAAGGCTGTGAGGGAAGGCTCTGGTCCAGGCTTCTTTCCTTGGCTTGTAGATGGCTGTCTTCTTCCCGTGTCTCTTCACATGGTCTTCCCTCAAGGTGTGCTTGTCTCTGTGTCCAAATTTTCCTTTTTATAAGTACACCAGTCATATTGGATTAGGACCTAACCTAGTGACCTCACTTTAGCTTGATCACCTCTGTAAAGACCCTACTCCAGAAAAGGTCACATTCTGAGGTCCTGGGGCTTCAATATATCTATTTTTGTAGGGGACAAAATTTAATGCATGACAGCCCCCCTCTGTCATTCCAAAGTGATGATCAGCATTGTGACTCCATTTCCCAACAGCAGGGAAGTGGTTTGCTTAACAGAGAACTCTCCAGGAGGGTTAGCTTTTGGAATCCAACAGGGCAACTTTGTTAATGCCTCATTTGCTACTTTTAGCCAGTAGTCAAGTAAATAGATCTCTGGGTACTCATCCACAAAAAAATAGAAAGAACTGGCTTAAGAAATAAAGAAATAAAGGAAAAGAATTTCAGTCAGTGGCTAAATTTTAGAAGCCCTTGACTGTTGATGACGTGTAAAAGACTCTCAGTGAATCAAAGACCATTCAGGAATCAGATGTTCCCCAAAAGAGGTTGCAAATGTTTTCTAGTTGGTTTCCTAAAAGAGTTAATTAACCTCTTATAGAGGAGCAACTTACCTTCAGAATCACTTACTAATGCATTGCAAATTCCACTTGTAACCACTAGTATTGATAAATAACATTATACTCTTAAGAACTACTTATAATCAATATAATCATCTCCTTTCTTCTTTTATCCAGGGTAAGCATCAATCCTGCATTAAATTAGAGAAGAAACAAGGGTGTAGGAAATATAAATTTTAAAATATATTTAATGAAAGAACAATAGCACCATGATTTAATGACTTTATACACTAGTTAAGTCAAGGGATGATGAAGTAAAATGATGCAAGCACAGCTGTCTGTTGCCTCAGGCTGGGCCAGATTTAAAAAGGAAACTGTAAGCATTTGTTTTAAATATTGCTACTCTCTTGTTCACTGAAATTTGAGCATATTATAGAGAAAAGTAGAAAAAAAATCTGTAGAGTCTAACACTGCTACCATTTGTTTAAGAATGAGGGCAAGAAGGATATCTATGTATTCATATTTATCTACAGGTCCTAGAAAAGATACACAAGAAGCTCCTAGCTAGGGACTAGAAGTCTGGTGGGAGGAAAAGGAGGTTTTCACTATGTAGTCATTGCAGAGCTTTATTTATTTAAGTTATATCCATTTCTAAAAATCAGTCCATGTTTCAGATAACTGCACATGCACAGCTAAACTAGTCAAGGACACACAGGTTCCAAGCTCCTTCTGGCCTGCCTTTCCCTGTGCTGGCTCTGGGGCTGCCTCTGGGCACGATCTGGAGTGTAGTCTAAGTTCATCTGGAAGTCTATAAATGTGGCTGTGAACACCTGTCTCTTTCGTCCTTGTGAGGTTAAGGTGAGCTTTCAAGGCTTGAAGAAATGAAGTTTCGGGCCTTCTATGAAGTGGGGTGAGAAGCATTAGGCTTGTTGCTCTGTCAGACTTTAGGGACTAGAAGTTCTTAGCTGTCCATGCACTTGTATGTGTCATATCTGGGGAAAACCCCTTGACCCAATCATAGAATCTTAAGTTTGTGAGAATCTTGAGATGTCAAGCAAGTTACCCACCCTGGCCCCACATGAATCTCTTCTCCAGCATCTCCATCCCGATAGCTGTCCTTCCTGTGATTGTCTACCAGCCATGCTTGCTCTTCAGTCAAACACTCCTTGGCAAAAAAACCTCCTCCTTAATACTGTAGTATTATGGACTCTACATAATTTCCACCCATGACCCTGGCCCTACCATTCTATGCCTCCTGGAATGAGGGTTAATTTCTGCTTCACAGGCTGCTTCACAGCCTTCAAGTGGCTGCCCTGTCCCCTATTTCACAGAGTCTCCTTTCAAGTAACTCCAGAGTCTTCAGCTCTCCTTCCGCTAAGCTGGTCTTCAGATAACTTTGATCTCCTGGCCACCTTCTTTGGAATGTCTGTGACTATAAGAGACTGGGGTTCCCAACAGTGAAGGCAACATTTTCCCAGGGCTCTGAGCAGTTGAGAGTACACAGCTATCACCAACCTTCCTCTATATGTTGTAAATTTAAAATTTAAGCCAAGATCAAAGCATCATTTACTTATTTTTTCCCTGCGGAAGTGGCAGGTGGGGCAAGCCATTTAGGTCATACCATTACATCACACTGTTGACTCTCTTTGAGCTGACTGCTGCATATTTCCACAACATGGCTCTGAATGCCATGCTTGCTTTTCTTGGAACCATAGCAGAGCCCTACATCTTTCCCTATATCATTTCCTGTATTAGCCCATGGTTAGAACTCAGATTTTAAACCCAGGGTCTATCTTCTCAGGTATTCCCCTGGTGCATTAACAAACCTGCCTCTGTGTCTTCATCTAAATCAATGATAAAAAGTGCTCCTCTGGGGGACAGAACTCAGGTCAGATTCAATTCTAAATTGGAAGTGAGTGGCCAGTGTGGGGAGGGAGCCCACACAAAACTTGAGTACTTGGAGAGTTTCCCAATCAGATACTTAGGTTTATCTCATTCAGAATGAGCACTGGAATTTGTAAAGCATGGAGATAATTGTCCCTATTTTAGCTCATGAAGAAAAGCCCTGTTTCTAGCAAGGTGTTAGCAGTTAACAGTGGAGTGTGTAGAAGAATGAGAAAAGCCTGCAGACCCCTGCTTATCATTTCTCTCAAGTCTTCAAGAACAGAGCAAGGGGGCCTCAGGGTCCTTGGCCAGGAGGTTTGTCTTGTGCTTTCAGCATAAAGAATTTTAGAATTTTTCATTTAGGATGGCTGCAGAGTTCCAGGAAGAATTTTAAGTAAGTATTTCAAGTTTTAAAATCCACTAACTTTTCTTTCTTTCCTTCATTTTTTTCTTGGGAGCTCATATTTAAGGACTTAGGGAGAATTTAGGAATCATAGGTTATTAGAGCTGAGTGAATCTTGACTATTAGGCTCATTTGTGAAAGAGGACAGTAAAAGTATGTGTTGTGTGAAAGTTGTAAAGACATGAGAAAATGCATGGACAGTACTCTGAGTGGATGCTGGCTCATTTTAAAAGTTCAGTGAACATGAACTGTTATTATCATGATAGTTTCAGAATCAGCAGCCCTTTCTCCCCTCTCTCCTCTCTGCTGACAGTTTTTGGCTCAAAAATAGTAAAGAACCTTCTATTAACTAGAGCTAACCAACAAGGTAATTAGGAGGTTGTGACCTAATCATTCTTCAGTGGCATTGGAGCAGAAACTTATCATACTGGGAATGTTGTTAGTGGAAACATTTCTTGAGACATACTGGGCTGCATGTCCTCTTCCAGCCAAGTCAGAATGTCTGGCTACCTATGGTATTATCTTGGATCTCAGTGTGTTAGCACTAGGAGGCCCTGACCCCAGGCAGCTAAGATCCCCTCCTTTCTCTCATTAGTATTTCCAGGGCTAGCTTTAGCCATGGTGACTAGGACAGTCCACCCCATTACCTCCCAGTGGCACTTCTGGCATCACTTCTCTGCACTGGCAAAAAAATACAGCCATAGGGAAACAGTATTTGTGGGATCCTGGCCTTCTGTCCTTTCTCCTTTTTCTGATCTTAAAAGCTAAAAGATTCAAAGAGCTGGTCTTGGGTCAAGACAGATGATGTAAGTCCTTTATTAAGATTAGCAAAAGCTGATTACATATAAATTCTTGAAACAACTAACAATAATATTAACAATAAATAAAATCAATAACAACAAAAAAGAAAAAAAAGAAGGAAAGAAAGAAAATCTAGACAGAAAACTTCAAGGACCTGAAAAATGGTGTATAAGTGCTTCTGTTATTTTATTGTGAGAAAAGTTTAAAATTAAAATGGGGGAAAACAAAAAAGTCTATATTTACATAAGCTCAAAATTAGGCATCATTCTTATGCATAATATTATTGCCTAGGCGAGACTCATGTTAGATTAGTAAAGTTTTGTTTTTTTTTTAAACAGGCCCAGAATTAAGGTTTAGAAAAGTACCCTGTTTCTATATAGTGGAGCT
The DNA here is from genome assembly GCA_003697995.1 of Taxidea taxus jeffersonii. Classification (NCBI taxonomy): domain Eukaryota; kingdom Metazoa; phylum Chordata; class Mammalia; order Carnivora; family Mustelidae; genus Taxidea; species Taxidea taxus. Next base: position 101,246 of record ML105156.1, on the reverse strand, counting down.
CAGTGGTTCTGAGTGTGAGCTCTGGCATCAGACAGTCCAGGTTTGAACCTTGGCCCATACTTATAAGCAGTATTAGCTTGGGCAAATTGTCCACCTCTCCGTGACTTCATTTCTCCAACTCTAAAAAACATATCTAATATCCAAAATACATAAAAACTTCTTCACCTCAATAATAAAAAACAAGTAACCTGATTAAAAAATGGGTAAAGGCCTTGAATAGATGTTTCTTCAAAGAATATATCCAAATAGCCAACAGGTAAATGAAAAGATGCTCAATATCACTAATCACTGATGATCAAATAATGCAAATCAAAATTACAGCGAGGTATCAACTTACACTTGTTAGGATGGTGATTATCAAGAAAGCAAGAGGTAAGTGTTGGTGAAGATGTGGAGAAATTGAAACCCTTGTGCACTGTTGGCAGGAAAACAAAATGGATCGGGAGGGAGACAAACCAAAAGAGACTCTTAATGTCATAAAAGAAACTGAGGGGGGTAGGGGGAAGAGGGGTTGGGAGAGGGTGGTGGGGTTACATTATACGTTTAAATAAAGCTTAAATAAAGTTAAAAAAAAAACAAAAAAACAAAATGGATCAGCTGCTGTGGAAAACAGCATGGAGGGGCCTCAAAAAATTAAAAAAAGAAATATCATATCATCCAACAATCTCACTTCTGGGTTTTTATCCAAAAGAATTAAACTCAGGATCTCAAAGAGGTATATGCACTCCCATATTCATGGTAGCACTATCCATAATAGCCCACATATGGAAACAACATAAATGTCTACCAACAGATAAGCCAACAAAGAAAAGGTGACAATGAAAGATTACTTAGCCTTAAAAAGAAGATATTTCTTCCATATATGATGACATGGAAGAACCTGGGGGACAGTATGCTAAGTCAAGTAAGCCAGTCACAGAAGGACAAATACTGCATGATTCCATTTACATGAGGTATATAAAATATTCAGTCTCAGAAGCAGAGAGTAGAATGGTGGTTTCTAGGGACTGCGGGCAGGGGAAATGGGGAATTGCTGTTCAACCAGTACAAAATTTTATTTATGCCAAATGACTAGGTTCTAGAGATCTGCTTACAACTTTGTGACTACACTTACAATCCTGTGTTGTATACTTCACTTAAGAGAATGGATTCCATATTTACTGTTCTTACCATATTAAAAACAAATAAATGAAACAACAATAACAACAACAAAACATACCTGAGATATGGTTAGGGTTAGATGAAATCATTTGTGTGATATCCAAATGCATTAAGAACCTAACACATACTAAGTATTAAATAACCATTGATAATATTTTCTTATTATACCTGTGGGAAGCTAGTTCGCTTGGATTACTGATCCCAAACCCAGGCACCACCATTCATTGGGTAGCATCATACTCAAGTTCCAGCTGCCATATCTAAGAGCAAAAACAGACCAGATGGCTGAGAGTAATTAGTAACCCTCCACCCTTGCCTCAGGATAGGACTGAATGGTTTTTGCCCAGGGCTTATGCTATGTATTATAGTGGAACACTTTCCATGTCCAGTTTCTCAAAAGGGACTGGAATGGAACTGTTCAGGGAAGTTGCTGGTTGTAGAATGTGACAGAATGCTACATTGCCTTGCCTGACCCATTTCAGGCCAGAGTGCTATTTATTTCTAGGGACTAATCAGCCAAGAGCTGTGATCTGATTCTTTCTCGGGCAGGTGCTGTGTGCAAAAAGAGCTCAGAGATTCAGCTCAACTAGAATCTGCACCAGAGCCCTGACTATTTTAGTGCCTCGTATATATAGTAGGATGGAAATTATTCATATTTTCTTTCTGAAAATGAGTCACAGGGTTGAGGAAGAATGTCAGTATTATGAATATCAACAGAATTGCCTTATTTTTTAACAGGCAAAAATCCATGAAGTTGTCAGCCAGCATTGTCTTTATAAACTGTGGCTTAGTTTAGATTGTTAACAAATAATTTCGATACATTACACAGCTTTCCAATTTGAGACTGTTTAACTCTTTCCTCCATACTGATGGGACTCTAATCTCTCACATTCCTGAGAATTATTGGGATTAATAGAGAATAAAGCCAAAACTGGTCATTTTTTTCTTAGAAGCTCCTGGATATTTTCTTTAATAAAAATTGGCTGGGTTGCCCAAGGAAGTTATGGGTTTCTGAAAAGATTTAATTTAGTATGTTATAATATATTGTTTTATTATTCTATTATTTTTTTAAGAGGAGGGGAGGGTCAGAGAGAGAATCATAAGCAGACTCAATGCCCAGCACAGAGCCCATCTCATAACCCTGAGATCATGACCTGAGCCAAAATCAAGAGTCAGACGCTTAACCAATTGAGATGCTCAAGCACCCCTAGAGAGATTTTAAATTGAAGTGGTTTTCTTTAGCCTGGCTGGCTTGGCCATATCATCCTATAGACAGAGAAGTGGATGAAATGATTCCTGATGCTCCCTGTTTTGTGACCACTGGCCCAGAAAGGCTCAACATGGACGGAGTTTCCTTCACAGTGTCTCAGGACCAACAGACTGTAAGTCACCATGGCGACTAGTTTCCAAAGGGAGGCTTATAGAAAAACAGGAGGTAGGGAGCTCTTGTGGAAGTAGTCAAAGACTTAAGGAAGTTACAGAATTTTAATCAAAATGATTCTTTAATGGCACAATCAATGGGATGGGCAAGCCCTATCTTAAGTGATAGATTGCCCCCAGTCAGAAAGGCTCATACAGGCTGATTTCTAAATTCATTCAATAAATATTTTTGAACAGTGATCTGTGTGCCAGCGCTGTGCCCTATAGGCAAGGGAATATAAAGATAAGCGAAGTGTCATGGTTCCTGATTTCATGAAACTTAAAGTCTGGTTGGGGAGACCCATAGTAACTAACTAATTACACAAATATGTAATGACAGATTATGATAAGGGTCCTGTACAGGACAAAAACCAATTTGGGATACAAAGACTGTGCTCAGAGTTTGCAACTGTACAGGCTTCCCTGAGGAAGGGGCTGAGATCTACAGGATAAGGAAACTAGATAAGCAGGTAAAATGGAAACTTCCTAGGCAAGAGCATAGGCAAGGTGTCTGAGGGGGCTTGCTGAGGAGGAGAAGAGCCTAAAATGAGGCTAATGAGGAGTGCTGGAGCAATGTCATTTATGTAATGCATTTTAGTCCTTAGCCAAAATGCAATCGAAACACATTGAAGGGTTTAAGAAAGTGGTGATGGGGAAAAGAGTAGAACAATCAGATTTGAATTTTGAATAATTCTGACTGCAGTGAAGAGAAATCATCAAAAGAATACAAGGGTAAATATACTACCATTGAGATAAGGGATGATGAAAGCTTGAACAGATGATTCCCTTGGAGAAGAAAAGTAGTAGACGAGTTATCTCCTTAGGAGATCAAATGATAGTAGTTGGTGCGTGCCTGGGAAAGGGTAGGTGGGGTAAGAGTGGTAGGAACTCCAGATGTGAATACCTTGTGGATATCCAGATAGAGCTACAGAAGACGTAGTGGGATTTTTTAGGTCAGATCAGAGGAAAAGTCTGGGAGGTTCTCCTCATGCCTCCAAACTAAGTGAGGAAAGGATCCCATAAATGAGAGGTGGTAGAAAGACAACATCTCAATTTAGCCTGACCACAGATTCATGGAGAAGCTTCTCTAAGGCACCCCAAGTAGTAGTCTCAGCTTTTGGATTATAATAAGCTCTATGAAGGAAGGGACCACGTCTTTCCTTACTGGCCAGGACTTAGCAGAATACCCAGTGTATGTCCTCCCAAATAGTATAGATAAAAAATATGTTATTTTCCTAAGAGCACAGAGAATATCAGAAGTGATGGTGAGATGGAGAGAGTCTAGGCAGTCATACCTCAGACTCCTGGTGCAATGACCTTCTTATGCCCCTCCGTTCCTCTCTCCTTCCCTTTCTTCCAGGTCTTGTGCTTTTGTTGAGACTATACCTTTATATTACAAATACTGCCATCTTCTCATTTAATTTTAAAAGCTTTAAAGGTTGCTTGGGTGAGTATATTTGATTTTGTTTTAAGATGATGCCATATTTGGGAACATTCATTTAAGTAGAACTATTTGGATTGAATGAAACAGGGATTTGCCAATTGTAGTTACTTGGAGAAATGAGCAAAGAACTCAGGTCCAGGTGAAACAAAGGAAATAACACCATTAGGTAGACCCAACAACACAACTGGAATGGTTGTACGTTCAGCAAAGCAGGTTCCTGCAGATTTTAAAAGTCCTGGAAGCAGTGGAGGCCAGGAAGATCAGGGAGCAGTGGGCCCGACATTTTTAGAACAGTGTGACGAGGCCAGGACCTGGGAACTCAAAGTGAGAAGGAAGAGCCTCAGCAAACAATGCTGATGAACTTCAGCTCCAAGGACAAGCTGTGTAAAGGTTCCCTAACCCTTGGGTGGTTACTTGCAACAAGAAGAAATCAGTGATCTAAAAGGTGAACTGTCAATGGGACCCTGACTAAGATGGAGATGACTTCATGGGTTGGTAGTGACAACCGCTTAGATAACTTTGCCTGAGAATTCTTCTGATTCCTGCTGTGATTTTCTTCATTTTCATGCAAAAAGGATGAGTGTATTTTCCCTTAAAATAATGACATATATGCCCAGGTGGACTGACACCATTGAAAATTTGCTTTTTCAAAGTCATTAATACATTGTAAATGTGAAAAGAGGAGACTACCTCATGAACAGATGTTTCCAGAAAGGTGAATAAAAATGAATAGCATTACTGATCTCTTCAAATGGGTATGGTTTCATGCAGCAGATATTAAATATTTTCTTCACAATAAGTGTGTGTGTGTGTGTGTGTGTGTGTGTGTGCACGTGCATGTGTGTGTCTGTGTGTACACGATGTAATTTTTCTGGCTCTTTCACCCTATATCGTTTAGCCACAAATATTGAATTTTGACACTTCAGGCTTTTCCTGTGAATCTTCAACCAACCTACATGAGTGATACTGGGTGCTGATATCTGGGGAAGCAACCGTGTAGAGAGCTTGTTTTTGAATGAGGTGTGGGGCCAGACACAGTCCAATCAGGACCACGAATACGTGCAAAGAGCAAGTTACAGCTGTCACTGTAACTGTAGGCCAGAGTCTTAACTTAGCTCTTTGTCTTCATGGGGCTTCAGAGACATCTCAAATACAGGCTTTCCAACCATCTTGGGTGTAAGTTGTTGCAGATATTCTGGGTCTTGTTATATTTACAATCACCATAATTACATGAATACCTTCTGTTTTTCTTCTTTGGAACGAGTGGTTACTCTTGTTACCAGCTTTCCACAGACATCTGTGTGGGTATCCGTGTTCACAGCTGCCTTGAAGAGGCTGTTCAGCCTCCACAGCTCCCTCTAGAACAGGCAGGCTTGTCTTGGACTCTCCCTCCCTCCACTTCCACACTTGTTTCTTCTTTTCAGTCCTCTTGTCCTTCTGCTCTTTCCCTACCCTCCTACTTGCAATCCTCCCTAGTGTTTCTCTGTTCCCCTTAGTTTATATGAGTCACATGATGCTTCCTCACCCCTCCTTCCCCTGACCCACCACGGGTTACAAAACTGAGTTTCAGTCTTTCTGAGTCTTCTTCTCAGCAAATAAGACATCCAACCCACTCATGAAAGTATTCTGCTTCTCTCTGAACATTTTGATACGGGACAAATAATTAACATTCTGGAGTTCAAGGCATGGGAGCTAGAGGCAATGGCAGTGGCAGAGATCATTTTGGATGGGAAAGGCTTTCAATTTCCCTTACATCATATTAAGCAGACAAAACCTAAATATTGGGCAGGTGCTATCATGGCCCTTTATGGGATAGATCATTGCTGCCCTTCTTCTCAAAGAAGGCTTAAGAAGGGACCCTGGGACATTCCCAGTGGGTAGGACTCCCTCATCCATCAAAAGAAGCACATCTAAATGATCTAAATGGGTCCAGGTTGGATTAGGTAAGGAATGAGACCAAAAAGGAGATACGCCCTTGAAAGCAACCAATCTTATAGCCTGGGGTAGGCATTTGTTGTCCGCTGAGTCACACTGCCTTGGGATTAGCCAGCTCTACTTTCTGTTTCAACAATAAAAAGTCTTGCAAAACTGCAGGCATGTGAGACAGAGGTATCCAGAAGGTCTTGGCATCTCTTCCAGCAACATAATGGGTCTTTGGGAAGAGGCTTGTGAGTGCGTGGTCCATGCACTCCACCACCAGGGAGAGGTCCATGTTTACAAAGGAAGTTGTGCCTTTCAGCTTGTCTAGACCTGTAGAAAGAGACAAAGTACATGTACTCTTTGGAAGAAGGGGGAAAGGAGTGTATGAGGCCGGGGTATAAAGGGGAGGATGTGTGTGTGTGAAAATTTATTTTGAATTTGCTGTTATAAATTGAGGCCCCTGTGGTGGGTTTCTATCTATTCCTTAGAAAAGGATGCAGCAATGTTTTTGTTTGACTGCTGGCTCTCAAACTTGAGTAGGCAGCAGAATCTCTTAGAGGGCTTGTTAAAACCCAGGTGCTGGGTCCCACCACCAGCTTCTGACTCAGTAGGTGTGAAATGAGACCCAATAATTTGCATTTCTATCAAGTTTTCAAATGATGCTGATGGTGCTGGTCCAGGGAGCACACTTTGAGAACCACTACCTTAAAGCAATGAGAGAAAGATACTTTATAAAGTCCATGAGGCCCCTGAGCCCAAGAAGTTATGGGATTGATCCTAAATTTGTTTTAAGGGACTACTATATGTTTAGGAAATGGGGAGGGTTGTGTGTGAAATGTGTGAGTGTGCATGTGTGTGCACGTGCACTCACATATCATGTGTCTCTATAATTCAGTGAATAAAGAGGGAATCATCCCCAAAAGTCTTGACTCAGAAATTAGGAAATTAGGAAATGTGGAAATGTGTAATTGTGTATTTAGAATGTGTAATTAGAAATTAGGAAATGTGTGAGTGTGCATGTGTGTGCACGTGCACTCACATATCATGTGTCTCTATAATTCAGTGAATAAAGAGGGAATCATCCCCAAAAGTCTTGACTCAGAAGGCTAAACATATCCTGGTGATCAGGCAGCTGAAATGCTTGAGTAACACACTAAGGTAGTTTTAAAGAAGCAGGTATTTTATCAGAAGTTTGGTAATGGCTCAGAGCATTCCTACAGTGTTCTTAAAACATACCTGAGTTGTGTCTTCCTGAGAGAAAAATCTATGATTTTAAATCTCTTTTTCAACTTAAGTCCTCTGTAGCCACAAGTTGTTCAAATAACCTGAGATTACCTAACAAGTCTTAGTGGCTATTTTAAACTTTCGCAACTATAGTCTAGGAAATGTAGACAGGTGAGCTTAAATTCGTGGTCTCCTTGGGAACTATGGGTCTGGCTGATGTTCAAGTCCTAGTTTGAAAAACTAATAAAAACAACCAGTGAAAAACTGGGCTCAAAGCCTTTTGGTATTTCTGAGAGGGGATATCTGAGCCAGGGGCCAAGTCAAAAATAATTTTGAGATGGAAGTTGATGACCTAGTCATAGGCATTTAGAAAGTATCAGTGTTAATATCAAATAGAGAAAGCTCTTTTAAATTAGGTATTTTTAAAAAGATTTTATTTATTCATTTGAGAGATAGAGACAGCACGATTATAATGGGAGGAGAGGGAGAAGCAGGCTCCCTGCTAAGCACAGAGCCCTATGTGGGGCTCAATCCCAGCACCCTGGGATCATGACTTGAGCCAAAGACAGGTGCTTAACAGACTGAAACTTCTGCCCTTATTTCTGAACCTACTTAGAATTTTCAGAGTTGATAATGAGTGAGAAACAAGAGTATTTAACAGCAGTGGTTCTCAGCATCTAGTGACATGATAGCACTGGGAGGTTTGTGAAACCAGACATTCTCCATACGTTTGTGTGCCTGTGCACACGTGTGCAGTCGGGCCAGGCTGGGAGAGTCCGTCATTCTAAAAACCTCCCAGGTAGATCTGACTTGACTCTTGGCTCCCTGTTGAAAACTCCTGGCCTTGAACCTTGCCACAGTTGGCTGTCTCACCAAACCCACCAGGTGAAGAAGCAGGACCAGGGTTTGGAGGTTACAATGACACAAAGTTAGGTGGGGCCCTGTTTGGCTTAAAGCAGGAGCCCAGTAAGTGTTTGAGGAATGTCGACTAAGCTTTAAACATGACCAGGAAGTTTGAGGTGGAGGTGGAGACCTGGTACAGGAAGTTCCACCAGCTCTTTAATGCCTCGTTCCCATTATCGCGCAGGGACCAAGACTAAATGGCAAAGTTAGGCTGTCTGGTTCAAAGCCAGCCCTTCCACTTACTAACTGTGTGGCACTGGGAAAGCAGCTTCTCTGTGCCTCTGCTTCTAGACAATTCAGGGAATATCTACTTCACAGGGTTAATTTAGGCATTTAAAATGAGGCAGTCCATGTAAACCACTTAGAATGGTGGCAAGTACCAGATGTTCACTATATGTTAGTCATCATACACTAATCTATTATTTCTCCATCCCTGACTCAATCTGACTTATGCTGCTTTGCCTTCCATCTCCACCCCCCGTGCATTCCTGCTCTGGAAGGCTTCCACCCAAATAACTCCTTCCTGGCCTTTAGGCCTTACTCAAGCCTGACCTGTCTCATAAAGGCCACTGGCCAGCAATGCTTTCATCCAGTTCTGAATTCCTTTGGGCAATTAGAGATTGTACTGTCTAGCACCCCTTCTGGGCTTTTGGGGTCTGTCTAAGAATTACAGGATCAGTTTTCTTGCATTCTGCACAGTCTCATTGTTTTACAATCTCACTGGTTACTTTTTCTCCTCCACTAAACTAAGCTGGTTAAGGGTCAGAGTCTGAGTCTTGATATTTTGTAAACTCCATAAATCTTTGATCAGTGTTTAGTGAGTGGTTGGTATTTACCAGAAAGAGTAGGCTTGTGTAGAAGTGAAGAGTGTGGGCTCCAGTCTAGGCATGACCGGGAGGAGTTGTACAGCTGTGTATAGAACATTCACCTTTCCAAGCTTCTGTTCACTACTCCTGTGGTTCTTTTGAGTAGTAAATGATAGAATTCATAAGGTAGGATTTGGCACTGGGTAAATGCTCAGCAAATGTTTGTAAACACTTGAAGTAAGAGATGGCACCGGGGGGGCGCCTGGGTGGCTCAGTGGGTTAAAGCCTCTGCCTTCAGCTCAGGTCATGATCCCGGGGTCCTGGGGTGGAGCCCCACATCGGGCTCTCTGCTCATGTTCAGCGGAGAGCCTGCTTCCCTTCCTCCCCCTCTGCCTGCCTCTCTGCCTACTTGTGATCTCTGTCTCTGTCAAATAAATAAATAAAATCTTTAAAAAAAAGAGAGAGATGGCACTGCAATTAATAGGGATCTTTAATCCATACGTTATCTCCCTATGGGTATATTATTAACAAAACCTTGTTTTGCCATTTATATTTGAGCCTCCTTCATGTTGCCTAGGACAATGAACTCCAGAGGACCCTGGGTCCACCCAGAGACTTACTTTTTTGAATGTAACCTTCTCCATACTGTTGTTTGATATCTGGAGACAGATGCTTCCAAATGGCTAGTTTTTTTTCAGTGGCTTTTATTGGATCTGATAATCCTGTTTTGAATAATCCTGGTTCAATACATGAAACGTGTACACCAAAAGCTTTCATGTCCCGTCTGTGAAAAGAACACATTGATGATGTTTAATCCAGGTTTGTTTGGAGAATGTTTGCTATTTGGGTGATTATTTTTGAATGCATTTTTTCATGGGATCACAGAATTGGGTGGGTCGGAAGGGAGTACTTGGTTCTACACTCTCAGTTTGCAGTGAGGAAGCTGAAGTTCGCGTGGTGAAGGCTGGTTTAATGGCAGAATGGGAAAGGGATCTGGGCAGACCCCCTCCTGGACTAGTGCTCCCCACGAAGTCATACTCTCTCATTCAATTGACAAGCATCGGGTTAAGGACAGGTTTCTTCTTGGTATGTAAAATACCTTATGGGGAAATGAAGTAATGTTGGCCTGGATGGACAAGTCTACTTCCATTTTAGAAATGTGAGGACATTGCGACACAAATGAGGACAGGCTGGGGACACAAGTGTGACAATCTCTGATGTGGCTCACCTGCTCCCTATGCTGCTCAGCGAGATCTTTCATTATGTGGCCTAAGAAAACCAAAGGTCTACTGATTTATTGGGCAACAAGGTTTTAGGGGAATCATGATGCACTTCCCCCTTTTAAAAGCAAAACAAAGAATTGCAAACCATTATATGAACAATTATTTCCTAAACCTAATGTATATTTCTACCAAGGATCTATGAGGAAGTAGTTACTCATTTTATACAAGTCTTTACCACATGATTTTTAAAGAACTCTACCAATGAACTTAAAATGCGAATTATCTTAGGTTCTGCTTTCAGCAACATGCCTATTGTTTAGTTTGCAGTGTAGTTTTACTAAAAATGCAAATTTAACTTGATCTTGGAAGATTTTGAAAAGTATGTTGCTTGCATTAAAATTATTAAAAAGTTACTTTCTAACTTAATTTACTTTACTCACCTATCTTCTGTGCTCCTTTGGATTTTGGAAAGTATTTGGGAAGATTTGTCTCCCCATCTACTAATGAAATAACATACAATCTAGGGACAAATGGCTTTAAGTCACCCAACTAAGTTTACCAGGTAAGTCAAACCAGTATGAACTCAGTCATGTGTGCTGTGTTGGGCAAATACAGCTTTGAAGAGCCCCAGCCTTCTCCCAGTTGGACCATTGTCTCTAAATCCTCCTATATATAGAAATTCTGGAACCACCACTGGACTGGGACCTGCATGCACAATATCATTTCCAATACCAGCTCCATGATTTAGAAAACAACAACAACAACAACAACAAAATGAAACCATTCTTTACTGGGTAATTTCAGGCATGGTATAGTGCATTGCAAACACACAAGTCCTTCAGTTGAAATCCCTTTTTAAAAGTGGTTATTAGGGGTGCCTCGGTGGCTCAGTCAGTTAAGCGGCTGCTCAGGTCGTGATCCCAGGGTTCTGGGATAGAGCCTGCATCGGGCTCCCTGCTCAGCGGGGAGCCTGCCACTCTCTCTCTCTATCTGCCTCTCCCCCAGTTCATGATCTCTCTCACACTTCTCTCTCTCTCTCTCCCAAAAATAAATAAATAAAATCTTAAAAAAAAATAAAAGTGGTTATTAGTCTCCAAGAGGGTGGGAAGAAACCCTGGTGCTTTTTGTCTCTCTCTTTCCTCCCATCATGTGGCCCCATGCCCAGCATACATGTGTGAAGTAGTTGGCAACATGAAGTAACTTCCAGCTGGAGGGCAGTCCCAGGAAACAAGAGAGAACTGGAAAGACGACAGAGAGAGGGGCTCAGGAAAGTGACCCTCTAACATTGTTTATGCACTGCACACGTGCATGTGTGGGTCTGACTTAGAGAAGCAAACTCTGGGACAAGCATCTTCCATATCCCAGATGGCTACTGTGTAGAACATCTGCAGAACAGATCTGAATAGCACAGCAAAGTCTTTAAAAATCAAGCAAACATTGAAATCTCAAAGTACAGAATGATGGATAGCAATTGTGACCTGAATGCAACCTCATCGACTGTCTGCTCAAACAAAAATACTGGGGCATCTCAGTAGCTCAGTCATTTAGGCAGCTGCCTTCAGCTCAGGCAAGCACCGTCCCTCCCTCTGCCCCCCCCCACTCATGCGTGCTCTCTCTCTCTTTCTCAAATAAACAAAATGAAACAAAAATATCAACATTCTCCATAGGACTTAAATAAGACCCATAGTCTGATATCATTCCAAATACTCAGCATAATAAGAACTGGCACATTCCAAATATTCAGCATAAAAACTGGAAAATCTCAACTCACATGGGAAAAGATAATGGCAGATGCTAATCCCGAAGGACACAGATGTTGGAATTACCAAAGTCTTTAACATAGCTATTATAAAAATGTTCCAAATAAAAAGGAAAATACTCTTGAAGTGAATGGAAAGTTAGAGTGCTTCCCAAAGAAAAGAAAAGACAAGGAAGAACCAAATGAAAATTTTATACTTGAAAAACACAATAACCAAAATAAAATATTTTTTGGTTGGACTCAATAGCACAGTGATGATGGAGGAAAGTCAGCGAATTTGAAGGTAGACCATTAGGAATTATCTAATCTGTACATCAGAGATAGAAAAATGAGAAAGTGAACAGAACCTTAAGGATTTGTGGGACAAAGTCAAAGGTCTAACATTTGTGTTATAGAGTCTTAGAAGGAGAAGAGAAAAACTGGATTGCAGAAAAGAATGTTTGAAGAGGCAATAGCTGAAAACTCATCAAAATTGACCAAAGACATAAATCTACAGATTTAGGAAACCCAGTGAATATCAATGTTATAAATCCAGAGAAATCCATGCCTGAGGGCACTGAGTTGGGGCCTTTTTTGCTAAATAGATTCTTTGTTTTGAGCTCTGGGGTTCTCTGATAACACACAGCAAAAAGATGTGGTCAGTGCTTTCTTGTGGGAGCAAAATCTTCAACTCTAATTAGTAAATCCCCCCCCCTTTTTTTTGAAATGGAAGCATCAGAGGAAAACTGTCTTTCTTGTCTTTGGGGGAGTGGGGTAGGGATGGGAAAGTTATCATCCATTTAGCTGTGGTGTCTGAAATGTATGGAAATTTGAATCCAGAACTTGCAATAAGAAGGGGACAAAAGCTGCATAGCTGAGTTATTATTTTGTGATAATTACATTTAACTTATCGATAATTTTCTACTGAGGGTTTAAATCAGATGGTACTATTGTTTCTGCAACTGACAGGTATACCAGTGGAGAGTTCTACCCTGCCTTAGGTTTTCTATATGATTCCCTGACTATATAACAAACCAACCTGTAGAATATAAATTTACCATCACTGTCAGCATCATACATTAATGCAAAAAAGTAAAAAAGACTTGGATAGACTTTGGTTCAAATCCCAATTCTACCACTGACCAGCTGGGTGACCTGGGGCAAGTTACTTAATCTCTTTGTTTCAGTGGTATTGCCTACTAATTGGGAATAATTTAAAGCACTAAATAGAGTGTCTAGTACATAATTAACATTCAATAAACATTAACAGCTATTAAATCCTAATATGTCAATGTTTGCTTTACCTTAAGCTGTCATTGAAGCCTTCTACTGCGTATTTGGATGGATTATAGCCCCCTCCACTGAACGCCAGCCGACCTCCAATGCTGGAGATATTGATAATCCTTCCTTGAGCTTTTTTGACCAAGGGAAGCAAATTTAGAGTCACATTGATGAGGCCAAACAAGTTCACTTCAATAGGTTCTCTGTAGTCCTCCACTGTCAGCCAGTCGGTGGGAGCCAGCACGCCGAGAACGCCGGCATTGTTGATCAGACCCCAGAGACCTATATCAGAGTGGAAAGGAAGCAGGTATGATGGAAGATGGCACTTATATGGGCATCCTTGATGGAAATACAGCCCCTGCTTTACACAACTCTGCCATTTCCTCCTTGTAGACACATTCCTGCTCTGAAATGCTTTATAGTTTTGGGAAGGAACTGCTCTCTGAGAGGGTAGGGAGGCAGAATTAAAACAGTTGGAGCTCTGTTACTGGAAGCTGATCGCACAGTAACTCTGTTTCTGGTTCTGCATGTAAAATACGGACACTGTCTGAATGAGCCTTTTGCTTTTACATATTTTTTAAAATAATTTTTTATTAACATATAATGTATTATTAGCCCCAGGGGTACAGGTCTGTGAATCATCAGGCATACATACTTCACAGCACTCACCATAGCACATACCCTCCTCAATGTCCATAACCCAACCACCCTCTCCCTACCCACTCCCCCCGCCCAACCCTCAGTTTGTTTTGTGACATTAAGAGTCTCTTATGGTTTGTCTCCCTTCCAATCCCATCTTGTTTCATTTATTCCTTTCCTACCCCCCAAGCCCCCCACATTGCCTCTCAAATTCCTCATATCAGGGAGATCACATGATAATTGTCTTTCTCTGATTGACTTATTTCGCTATTGCTTTTTCATCTTAGGTGCAGAGTGAATTGCTCTATTTTTCCCATTTGCTAGTTTGCAAAGCAAGAGCTTATTTATAAACTGCTTTTTTACAAAGAGCAATACAATCTACTTCATATCTATTTTTAGTAAAAAAAAAATCCAGTCATCAATTGTTTTATGATGGAAAACATTTAATATTGTTAAAGTTATTTGGAATTCAACCATTAAAAGTTGCCAGGAGCATTATTAAGCCATTGCTTTTGTGGTTTGGAGTCTCAACTACATGATGAAGATATGATAAAGAAAATTCACATACACTGATTGCTTGCATGATCTCCTGTAGCTTTTGGTCCCAAGTTCCTTCACTGTAAATGTAGCTCAACTAGAACTTGATGAGAGAAGCATAGGAAAAGTTAATACCTCAAACTCAGTTCTAAATTCACCCACTGCGATGTAAGACTGAGGATAATGTGGGCTGTGTCTTTCATGCAAACAGTGAGCTTACAGCTCAAAACTACTGAGGGCTTTATCCTAAGATTTTTCCAAGATTCTCCAGTACCGTAGCTGGTATTTAGGAGACATTTTCTTGAAAGGTCATTTAAGATCCAAACACATTTTATTTAGCTGTAGCTAATTTACAACACCCCCTCCATTCTTCCCACCCCCACATCACTCACCTTTCTCCCCAACTTGATTTTTCACCCACTGGGCAGTCCTCTTGACATTCTCAGGGTCAGTTACATCCAGAAGCACAGTGTGAAGCCTTTCTGAGGTTTCTGCCTTTAAAGCTGTTGACTGTGATTCATTCAGACAGGCAGCAATTACACGAAATCCTTTTTTATCAAAAGTTCTGGCTGCCAAATTTCCAAAGCCAGTGTCACAACCAGTTATGAAAATATACTTATCTGTGATGTCTGCAATCTTTAGTTGACTTTTGTAATTCCATAGAAAACCACAAAGGATTAGGAGGGCTAACACCCAGAAGAACATTTTTTTTCCCTCCGTATATGATAGGGACTCTCCTTTCTTGGACAATAAAAGAAGATGGTGACCTGAGAGTTCAAAATTAGAAAGAAAACTCAAATTAGAACCATCAAGGTGCTATAATCAAACACTGATGAACTTCAGATATTTTAATGCATTTGAGTGAATAGTTAAAAAAGAAGAATAACTATTATTTGGCTAAGAAGATGGCCATTTAAGGGCTCAGCCATTCCTCTAAAGTAATGCAAGAACTAACCAAAACAGCCAGAGAAAGTGAACAGGAGAGAGGTTCCATGGCAAAGCTGACGCAACTCTTTGTGTTGATATGAATGAATGTATGAATTCATCCATCTGAAACAGAGACTGTCACGGTAAAATCTTACCGCTTGCAACCTCATGAAATTCAAGAGTAGAATAGGCGAATCTATTAGAAAATGTTTGATTCCAATTGATTGATTAGATTCTTCATTATTTTCATACTGTCAGGCAAAGTAGTTGTCACTATAAAAATATTTCCAAGTTGGTTTCCATTTTCTTATTTTCAGTGGGTTATTGTCATTCTTCAACCCAACTTTTAGACCATCCCAACTCCATGCAGAGAGTACGCAAGTGCATCGTACCAGGGAGCGCCTGGAGAGAGGGTAGGCGAATGGGAAGAGACTGAGGGATGATGGCCAAAGGCACAGCATCCCAAACAGAACCAAGAAACCTCAGATTCTGTTCTCTTTGCACACTAGTTTCTGTGAGAAAAAGAATCACATGACATAGGATAAAGGAATGCAAATTATTTCTGGAAAATCATGAGGCTTTGATCACAAGTGTGGCAGGATGACCTAGAAAACTAGTTAGTCCAGGCTAGAGGTGGCCTAGGGGCAAAAATCAAACAGGTGGAGGGTTTCCTTTCTCCTTTCCTCAGAAGACTACCACTTGCATTTTCCCTCAACATGTATTACCTTTTTATCTTTTCCTAAATAAGAAAAAATTACGATTTCATGTAGGTTGACTGTACCAATTTAGAAATATCACAGTTGTTTTGGAAATGTTAAAGAAAGAATACTATGCTAATTTTATAGCTTTTTTTTTTTTTTTTTAAGCAGGGCTTGATTTCATGACCTTGAGATCAAGACCTGAGCCAGATGCTACCAACTGAGCCACCCAGGTGCCCCTACTAATTTTATAGTCTTGACCATTTAAATGCATATGCCATCTTTTTTTTTTTTTTAAGATTTTTTTTATGTATTTGACAGACAGAGATCACAAGTAGGCAGAGAGGCAGGCAGAGAAAGAGGAGGTAGCAGGCTCTGCTGAGCAGAGAGCCCAATGCGGGGCTTGATCCCAGGACCCTGGGGTCATGACCTGAGCCGAAGGCAGAGGCTTTAACCCACTGAGCCACCCAGGCGCCCCTGCATATGCCATCTTAAATGTTATACTAATTATTATACAATGTTTGGCTGCAAAATAACATTTGTGAATAAATCAAACAATTGTATTATTGAAAACAAGAGTGATACTAATTTGGAAGCATAATATCAAAAGTATCATGGGGTGAGACTTCAAACTATTTGGGATATAAAATCCCATATATATTACAATGTTTGTCATTTACAAAGACAGCCTATACTATCACCTTTATTGTGGGTACTGATTGCTTGGGAAGAGCAAGCTATCCCGTAGTAGGAAGTCAACAAGAACCAGGCGGGGAGTGCAGGGCATTTGCCTGTTTGCCTCAGGTCTGAGCATCATGGCAGCTCAGACTTCCTAGCTCAGTCACAGGCAAACCAAAGGAAGGAGATCATTAGGTCCCACCCCACACAGGAGCAGCACTGGGTCTGTATTGGCTCTCTCTACCTTTAGAAGCAAGAGGGGTCCTAGAGAACATCACCTGCAGGCAAGACCTTATTTCCTTCCCTTTCGATGCAGGAAGTTTCCTTGCTTTGCCATATGTTCACACATATCTCTGCCCTTGATCTGGATCCATCCTTGGAATCAAGAGGGGCCTTGAGTGCTTCATAGAGGACAATGGATAAGCCTGGAGTTGAAGTTTAGACCTCACAGTTGCTTTGGGAATCATGACTGTTCATGGACACTGTGTTCAAAATGCTTGCAAGGCCAAGCAATTTTATAAATTTTGGGCTTTCATTTTTCTTTTCTTTCTTTCTTTTTTTTTAAACAGGTATTTCCTGGTTTTTCATTTGAACCATTTAAAAAATTGTTCATCTTTTTTCTGTTTGTAAAAGTAACTTATGCTCATGGTTAAAAAAAAATTGGCAGATATAGAAACGAAAAAGAACGGAGTAATGATTATCACATTTGACTCTTAATATTTTTGGTACATATTTTCTTCCAGTTTTTTCCTGTATATGTAAATATTTCTTTCTCTAATAAGGAAAAAAACATACAGGCAGATAGAATTATACACATACACTCATGTACTCACATTCATGCAACTTTGTTTCTATTGCTTTATAAGGAACAGATTACTTCAGATAAAAAAATCACTTGTTATAATATATCATCTTCACTTCTCAAGGAAATTTTGGGCTCTGCTTTCATCTTTCTTCCCTGCAAAAGATCTTTAGTTAAAGAAAGAAGAGGTAAGAGACTGTCCTTTGATAAAACTAAGTCAGAGGTGGATATTAAAATATAGTGGGTTTAAGCAAACTGGCCGATTCTTTTGATATGGCTGTGTGTATTTCTAAAGCCGTCAAGTTTTTAGATGATCATGCCTTTATAATTTGGGTTAGTTTCCCAAATCTTTCCTGTGTAGGAGTTACTTATTTATGGAAAATAAATGCCCAACTAGTAGAATTTTCCCTTCTTTAATGTATAAATACATTAAAAGGTATATAATTTTGAGGTAAGGTGTTGGTGTAACTATCTCTTGGGAAATTTCACTTTCAGAAATTTTAAGGAAATTTTGTATTTATAAATTCAATTAGTATAGTGTGTTGTTTAACTCTAGCCTTAATGAATTGAATAATTGAATAACTAAATGTTGAACTGTTTTCAAAATGGATTCTGTACCCTTTATTGCAATCCAAATTTCATGGAGTTATTTGAAGAAGGCAAATGCTCATGGGGTTTAATGCGTCCTAGATCAGAGAGTGGAAACTTTCTATGTCATCATGTTGTGCTGAGCAAGTAGAAGGGGAGGAATAGTGAAAGAATGGTTTGCAATTGTGAAGCATTCTACACTGCATTTTTAAATATAGATCTCATTTGATTCTCCCAACAACCTTTTGAGTTAAAGCGGGCACGTTATTTGCCTCATTTTATAGAAGAGTTGATATGCCAACTAATAAATGTAAAAGAAATGATAGAATTAGAAAAATCACCATTTGGCAACAATAGTAACAATTACATCAGGCAAGAATGATCAATGGATGCTAAAATTAGTAGGTGAAATTCTGATAAGAAGCAATAATTATAGAATCTCAAGATATCTCCCCGTGAGAAATGTACTAATTAAAAGGAGAGCAATAATAATTTCAGAGTGGAGAAATCTGACAGATACCACCTTAATCAAGTAAAGAAAATTCACACCACTAGTTATGGGACAAACCAATATCATGGGCCTCCTGGTACCATGCACTGGGAAGGACACAGTAGCACTTTCCTGTGTAAATGGAAGCTAATCCTACCTGAAGACATTTCTCCCAATTCTGCACAATATATGGCCTATACTCTTTAAAAATGTCAAAGTTATGAAGGAAAAGAAAGAGTGAAGACTGCCCCAGATAAATGGGAACTGAGGAGATGTGATAACTCATGCAATAAGTGATACTGGGTCAGAAAACTATATTTTTTTCTTTTGCCAGAAAGAACATTATTTGCTCAGCTAGTGGAATTTGAGTAAGATTTGTTGATCAAATAAATAATATTGCATTCTCAATAAATATTCATTTCTCAATTTTTATAATTTACTATGATTATGTGGAAAGTGGCCCTGCTTTTGGGAAACATACACTGAAGTATTTAAAGATTAAGTAGCACCATGTCTGCAACTTACTCTCAAAGTTAAGAAAATAATAAGATATTTATATAAATAAGTAAACATGTTAAGGAAGCAGTCTAAGTGTTCATCGATAGATGAATGGATAAGGAAAATGTGGTTGCCAAGCCACAAACAAGCAGTTGCTGGGGCAGTGGTGGTGGTAGGGGCAGGGTGGGGAATGGGTGAAATAGCTGAAAGGGATTAAGAGTTACCAACTTCCAGTTAGAAAATAAATAAGTCCCAGGGATAAGAGGTAGAGCATGGGAAAAATAATCAATAATAATGCAATAACTTGTATGGTGATAGGCGGTGAGCATTTTGTAGTGTATACAAATGTCAAGTTACTATATTGTACATGTGAAATTAATGTAATATTGTATACCAATTATACTTCAATTAAAAATAAAACAACAGCAACAAAACCCCCACATATATATGAATATAAAGAGAGAAAGACAATGCAGATGTGGTAAATGTTAATATTTGGGGATTCTGGGTTGTATTATTCTTTCAACTTTTCCATAAGTTTGACATTATTGCAAAATAAAAAAGCAAAAATTTGACAGGGGAAAATAAAGCATTTTTTTTCCTAGGAAAAGGCTTCTTTTAATCCAAAGGAGTTTCATGCACAAACCAAGAACTCCAGCACTTCAAGATCTAGTGACCTTGGACTTCTACTCTTTGGTAAGTTCACCTTCACAACCACTAGAGAAAAGCAAAAACTAAAACCAAAACCACCAGGCTCCCTCCTCATGCTCTCCATTTCCTCTTTACTTCCTCTTTCATTAGCCAAACTCATTTTTTCCTTGGTGACAGGCAACAGAGAAGAGCTTTTTAGTTGTTAAGGATGGGCTCACATTAAAATGTGTGATCAACATTATGTACACCTCTGGGGTGAGAGTCATTTCAGGGGCTGGTGTCCCAGCTTGCAGCCTGAATCCAGGGGACTACCAACTCCGACCTAGAGTTTTGTATAGCCTGTTCTTACCCCAAATACTATTCTCCAAGAAATAGCGGTTCTTCTTTGATTCCTAAGGTTCACATTCCTCTAGGTCTTTGGATTGAGTCAATCACAAACCAACACACACAAACCCTTGACCTCTATCTTAGCCGGGATTCCATGTGTGGTCGTGCTTCCTAGCAGCGGATCTTGGTCGGAGTCATTGGGAATGCGACGCATACACAGAAGCTGATTGATGGCCAATTGGTTCATGGACCACAGAGAAGTAAATGAATGACTGTAACTACTATGGCCGCCTCAACCATATTCTGCCAGCCTGGCTGCCTCTGCATGGCCCGTTGTTCCCGATAATTCAGACTGGTGGTACTGACTGGTTGCTTGGGCTGTTTGCTTATCAGCTTTGTCTTCCAGTTTATACACAACAAGGCACTTAGCAGGGGTACACACCACTTGGCTGAAGGCAAGAGTCCCTCGTCTGTAACAGTCTTCTTAGGACCAAGGAACCATGAGCCTGTGGGCTAGTCAAAGCTGGGGACAGATTAAGGGGAAGCAGATCTGCAGCCCCACATGGGGCATGAGGACTGGCACAATTCTAATTATGCATCCTCTGAACTGGCCTGGAGATTTTTCCCAAGCTAGTAAAAATAAACCTGGGAAGCGAGGACTGAGGCCACACCCACACCCACACACACACACACAACACACACACCTGCAGGGCAGGGGTTCAGAGCTCAGGTTTCAGAATCAGGCAGATAGAGGTCCAGTCCCTGCTCCTCGATCATCAGAGGTCTTTGGGGGAAATTATTTATATTTTCCTAGCCTCCATTTTCCTAGCTGCAAAATGGAAATAATCACTTCTCTGGTGGAGAGTACCTGGTAAAGTAAAGGGATGAATGCCTGCTGCACAGGAAGAACCTCATCATTAGGGTGGGATCAGTCCTGTTCACTGGTGAGGGGCCTGCTATGTGTGCTGCTCAGACCTCAGCAATGGGTACTTTGTGCTATTTGGGGTGAAACAATTATTTGTTGTGGGGTCTGTTCTGAGTATTGCAGGATGTTTAGCAGCACCCCCTGGCCTCTATCCACACTCAGTCATTAGTTCTTTGGTAGGGCCACATTGATGAGAGTTATTTTTTATGGCCTTATCAGAAAAGTTTTACTACTTGTAAGTACTACTTCTAGGCTGCTACTCTAAGCGTTAGTTTCTATGAGTTTAAAAAAGTGTCTTTTTCGGGATGCCCGGGGAAGCTCAGGGTTTAAGCATCTGCCTTCAGCTCAGGTCGTGATCCCAAGAGTCCTAGGTCAGCCTCTCTGCTCTGCAGTGAGTCTGCTTCTCTCTCTACCCCTCCTCCAACTCGTTCTCTTAATCTCTCTCTCTCTCTCTCAAATAAATAAAATAAATAAAAAAGCAAGACTTACAGCAAAATTATCTCCATTATATAGAGTAAGAAACAAATTCAGAAATGCAGGCTAATTGTCTCAAGATAGAATCATAATGCTGTTTTGAAGACTGGTACCCCAGGCCACTCAGACTTGGTTATTTGTCCTTTCTTCCTCTGCTCCACTGCCACCTGGTTTCCTGCTCAACCCCAGGAGTCTGGGCTATGTGTACACTTCTCTACAACCACCAGAACTTGCATGATCCTTGGCATTAGGTAAAATAAATGCTGTCGAAGGAAAGAAGGAAGAGAAGTAGGAAAAAGTTTCAACTCTAAGCCCAGGTAACTGGATTAGTCTTTGAGCCCTCTGAACCATCAGACAAAAGGGTAATAATAGCAACATAATATTCACACTTCCAATTTAGAGAACTTCAAGAATTTTTGAAAAGTGTTCGAGGAATATTTATCTCATTTAATTGTCAAAATATTTCTGTGAGCTAAGTAGAGCTGGTATCATAACAGAAAGTCATTATCCAGAGAGTGGCTAGAGCTAAAATTTTGATCCTCAACTCCCAA
The DNA here is from genome assembly GCA_003697995.1 of Taxidea taxus jeffersonii. Classification (NCBI taxonomy): domain Eukaryota; kingdom Metazoa; phylum Chordata; class Mammalia; order Carnivora; family Mustelidae; genus Taxidea; species Taxidea taxus. The sequence continues at coordinate 79,342 of ML105156.1, read as the reverse complement.
ATCGTGTAGAAGGAGCAGGAAAAAGTGCAAAGAAATTAATGCAGTATCAATTAATAGGAGGAATAAACACACTTTATCAAAAGTCTTGATCATGCCACAAAGACTCAAAAGGAACCAAGAAAGGAGAACTAATTGTCTCTTTCATTTACCATGCAAAAATGCTTAAGTGTAAGCATGTGTTTGCAGCTGTAGGAAATTATTGCAACTCGATTGCTGTCCTTTCTCACTTCTGCTTTTTTTAAACTTTCTATACCTGGGTGTCTTTTCCCCGTAAAAAGTAAAAAAATAAAGATCCTCTGATTTCACTTCTCTTACTCACATTCCTTGCCCTTTAAAAATAAATGACAGTTACAGACAAACAAAAAGAACTGAGAATAATGTCTCCATGTCTCAATGTCATGGTGAGCCCCACTTTTCATAAGAAATACAGAATTCTGGGACGCCTGGGTGGCTCAGTTGGTTAAGCAGCTGCCTTCGGCTCAGGTCATGATCCCAGCGTCCTGGGATCGAGTCCCACATCGGGCTCCTTGCTTGGCAGGGAGCCTGCTTCTCCCTCTGCCTCTGCCTACCACTCTGTCTGCCTGTGCTCTCTCTCTCTCTAACAAATAAATAAATAAAAAAGAAAAAAAAGAAATACAGAATTCTTTCTAAATACTCCCTCCCACACGACTTGATTTTATTTCTACATAATTCCATGAAGGGCTTTGTTTCAGAAGGCAATACTACAATCAGTCAGTTACACTGACTGATTGGAATATGCAGAATTTTTATTTACTTTCAATTTGTTATAATCACAACCAAGCTGAATCAACAACTAAACAGTTTCTTTAAAAAACATCAAAGAGAGAGCATTTAGCAGCAGCTTTCTCAAATGTTTTCCTTTTGACGTTCTCTTTCACAACTTTCTTAATACCCATGGCATTTAGGACATGTATGTCCTTAGTACAGTTAAATTTTGTTAAGCTAGCTATGTTATACCAAATTCCTTTTTATTTCGACATTTTCCTTGAAGTAAGAAGTTTTGTTTGTTTTTTTAACCCAAGTGAGCTTTCACAGGTTTCTGCCGCACCTCTAAGAAAAATAAATAGTTCGATCTAATGACAAAACTAATTTATATGATGAATAAATAACATTTCCGTGAAAAAAAGTGTTCAAGTTGGGCACCCAGAAATCTAAGGAAAATTTTTTCAACGGAGCCAAGGGATCCTATATGAAATATGCTTGCGTGAAGCAGCAAAGGCTTCTCCAAGGGTCTGATTAAAATAATAGTAATAATAATAATAATGGTTATGATGCTGCTGCTGATACGATTGAGGTGGTCTTCGTCATCATGGAAACAGTAAGTTCTCTCACTCCATGGAATAAAGAAGTTCCTCCACCAGTTACATTTCCTTGAATCCTGCTTCCTTCAGGAGGGAGTTAGTGTGTGGTACCCAGAGTGTTATTTGTGTGGTGGGACCAGTGAGGCGTGGAAGAGTGTGTGTTTCCTCTGCAGATTCATTCATTCAGAAAGTCTCCTAAGAGAGGGAGGGCAGCCACTCCTAACGGAGGGAAGGCCTGATGGACTTACACTTGGTATTTTTAGTTCTAAGGATAAAATGTCTCTAATTTTCTTTTGCCTTCTCTCAAACATTTTAAATTCTAATTCATCATAATATCCACAATTATTAATTAATAAATTATTTCCCGTTCCCTTCAGGTTGGTTACTTTGCCAATAGGCTTCCTGACGGTATTGACAGGTTAAGAATTATTGTTAAAGCCATGGTTGCTTTACTTAAGAGATGATATATTGTATATGGTTAGAGCTTGTCATTACAAGGCTTCAAAGAAAGCTCAGATGGGTGCCGGGCTGGCTCAGTCAGAAGAGCACGTGACTCTTGGTCTTGGCATCATGAATTCAAGCCTTATGTTGGGTATAGAGATTACTTAACAACAACAACAACAACAAATTTTTAAAAAACCAGAAAACTTAGAATATGGAGGCAATGTTATGTATAGATGCTAAAGTGTGTTCAAAACTTCAGTGTATTTCTTTTGTCTGCACTTTGAGCAGAAGGAAAGCTCTAAGGTTTTAGTCTGTACCTTAAGAAAGTGACATTTGTTATAAGGATTTTACGACCAATTCCCCCTTTCCTCATTTATAATGTAGGAGAGGGCGCGTGGGTGGCTCAGTGGGTTAAGCCAATGCCTTCGGCTCAGGTCATGATCCCAGGGTCCTGGGATCGAGTCCCGCATCGGGCTCTCTGCTCAGCGGGGAGCCTGCTTCTCTCTCCCTACCACTCTGCCTGCTTGTGCTCTCTCTTTGACAAATAAATAAATAAATAATATTTAAAAAATGTAGGAGATAAGTATTTTTTATTTTATGTAAGCACTGGGATTTGTTCTAAAAATTAGACACACTTTTCAAACCTCAAAAACACAATACAAAGATGATATGACATTTAAATTTCATTTAATGCAGCGTCTAACCAAGGATATTCCTAGAGCATCTAACATATGCCAAAGGATTCTAAGATAAATAAAGCATAATCATTACCCTTGAGCTAGTGGTGTAGGGGGACATTTCAGAGCTATTTGTACAACCCAAATTTGAGTGAATTGATTTTTAATTTAAAGATATGTTTTATTTAAACTTTTTCTGCAACTGCTAAAAATCAACCTACTGAAGTTCACCACACACCATTTAAATCCTAAAGCCTTTAACAGGGTATGCTGGAATTATGTGGCAGCAAAGCTACGAAACTACCCACTGTATTTTGGGAGTCAAAGTGAAAACAGACCTTGGACTTAAGGGAGAGCTCAGTGTCTTCTTGGTAAAATGCCAACCACAGGATCATGAATCTGAAGCAGGTTTGCTGCTGTCACCTTAGTATCTAGGAATCCAATATTGTGCATCATATGCATTGTGAGGAAGTTGCCTGATCCCTTCTGACCTAAAAGGAATTGTCCTCACTCACTAAGCATGCCTGGGTGCATTCGCCTCAAGGGACGTCTGGTAACACTGGCAAAGCAGGTAGACAGACAGGTCAGACCCATAGTTTGTACAGAACCCCAGTAGCACATCTGCGGCTTTAGTAAGAAACTCAACTAAGATTCCTACTCCTTTCGGAGCCCCTCCCCCGTCCAGTTTCCAGTTAATTGTAAGATTTACAGATGGTGTCAAATAGGCACAGAGAGAATAACTAGATATAAATTTGGTTGTAACTCTAAGGTGCCAAAGAACATTCAAAAAGAGACCGGGGGTGGGGGCGGGTACTTCCAGGCAAGGACCCGGGTGACACTGGGATCACGTCTATGTTAAGATGGACTCAGTGTCCATCGTAGCCTTCTAACAGTAACATTATTGTTACTATTGTTACTTCATAGCATGAAAACCAACTTGATTAGTTCTGTAAGAGTGAGGAGAATCAAAGGCAGTTTGAAGACTGACACGAGAAACGGAGGGTTAAAGGACAGAATTCAGTCACTGGTTACCTTGCTGGAGATGAACTGGAGTAGAGAAGCTGTTGGGGACCGGCTAGGTGGAGGGTGGTTCTGCCCACTGTGCTGAGGAAGGAAGGATTGAGCCACCTGGCCACACCAATCCTCTGGAGGAGGAGATTCCCCGGGCTTCCGTCTAGCTCTGAGTACATACATGTGTGAAGAGTCCTCAGGTTCCCTCCTCACTCTGAGTCATTCTTTTGTGACACCGGCTGATGACTAAATCTCTCTCCAGTGGCTGAAGGAAGCCAAACAGCTGTGGGTCATGTGTTTTTGAAGGAATTGGTAGTACCTTCAGTAAATTAAATTTAACAACTTTCAGGAGGGACTTAAAAAGGATTAATAACATTCCTTTATCTCTGAGTGCAATCTCTTGATCAGATTCAGCAGTTGAAATAATGTAACATGGAAGCATTTTGTAAACTGTCCCGTGCACATTGTTTTTTTTATTTTTTAATTTTTTAATAAACATATAATATATTATTAACCCCAGGGATACAGGTCTGTGAATCACCAGGTTTACACACTTCGTAGCACTCACCATAGCACATACCCTCCCCAGTGTCCATAACCCAACCACCCTCTCCCTACCCCCCTCTCCTCAGCAACCCTCAGTTTGTTTTGTGAGATTAAGAGTTTCTTATGGTTTGTCTCCCTCCCGATCCCATCTTGTTTCATTTATTCTTTTCCTACCCCCCAACCCCCGATCCCATTGCATCTCCACTTCCTCATATCAGGGAGATCATATGATACTTGTCTTTCTCTGATTCACTTATTTCGCTAAGCATAATACCCTCTAGTTCCATCCACTTCTTTGCAAATGGCGAGATTTCATTTCTTTTGATGGCTGCATAGTATTCCATTGTATATATATACCACATCTTCTTTATCCATTCATCTGTTGATGGACATCTGGGTTCTTTCCATAGTTTGGCTATTGTGGACATTGCTGCTATAAACATTCGGGTGCACATGCCCCTTCGGATCACTATGTTTGTATCTTTAGGGCAAATACCCAGTAGTGCAATTGCTGGGTCGTAAGGTAGCTCTATTTTCAACTTTTTGAGGAACCTCCATGCTGTTTTCCAGAGTGGCTGCACCAGCTTGAACTCCCACAGATGCGCAGGAGGGTTCCCCTTTCTCCGCATCTTTGCCAGCATCTGTCATTTCCTGACTTGTTAATTTTAGCCATTCTGACTGGTGTGAGGTGGTATCTCATTGTGGTTTTGATTTGTATTTCCCTGATGCCCAGTGATGTGGAGCACTTTTTCATGTGTCTGTTGGCCATCTGGATGTCTTCTTCCATGCACATTGTTTTAATCAGTTAATTTTGAATTATGATTACTGTTCATAGTCTCTAGGGTTTTTTTTGTTTTTGTTTTTTCTTCCTATTAACTTGTCTGATTTAGTACTCTTTGCCTGCTAAGAGAGTAGGTAGGGGATACCAATCTTGGAGGATTCTTTTTTTCTCAGTTTTTCAGCATTGATGAGCAAGGAGATGAAAGTGATTTAATGCAATGAGGTTCTGTACTTATTTATGAGTTTTAACTGGTGTTTGAAGGCATGACAAGGAGAGCTTACTGAAGTGGTCCCTGGAATGGAGATCACTGCGAATGGGAGAGGATGCCCTTTCCCTGCCCAGAGCTGGTCTGTTTCAGAGCTTGTCACGATTGACCTGCCATATCCTGGGACCACAGTGGAAAACAATGAGGCTGCAGGTGAAGAGGAGGATGAGACAGTGCTAATCTGTAACCCTCCTCCCCCCCAGGCTACCTACCACCTCCCCCTTAAGCACACAGCCAGGTACAAACTCCATGGATTGCTTACTTTCAGTTTCCCTATATGTCAGTTTATTGCTGTAGGTCTCAGGTTTCCCAGGCTTCTCTCTTCCCTTCTTGAAAATGCAATTTTTTATGGTTTAGCTGGGATGAGTGAATGAATGGCTGTATCTGTTTAGGTAGAGTTTAGACACTGCTTTCATCCTGTAAATTAAATGGGGATCTTTTTTCTCCGAAAGAACAAAAAAACCAAGACTGAAATTTACAGAGGTAAGGATGCAGGGTGCCAAAAATATGCCAGATATACTTCTCCTTTACCTTCTGTAAGTCAAAGTAAGGCTTAGATAGAGAAACCTCTTAAGGAAGTAATACATTGACTCCCATCCACATGAAGAAAGGTATAAATGATTGATATCAGACCCTTCCTGTGTGCAAGTTATTGTCACCGAGACATGTAGAGAGCCATAAGAACCTGGATGGTCTGGCGGAGAGAAGGGAAAGGAGCAAAGAAAAAGCTATCACATTAGGTCATTTCTATCCTGTCAGGCAGTCCCATATAGAGGTTCAGTTAATGGAATCATTTATCAGCAGTGCCTTGTCTGGACTACATTCAAATTTACATCTTAAGAGCTAAATTTCCTTTCATTGTATTCTTTTAACAAGGCATCCTATGAAGGGCTGCTTGTTCAGAACTTTCCCTATATTAGATTTCTGGTCATCAAATGTAACATAAAAATTACAGAACAAAATTGCCAATCTATTTTTTCCTAGTTGTTTTTAAAATCAGAAGATTGCACTGTGGATTTCATTCAGCTGTAGAAAACAAAACACTCAGCATATAACTGTCTTTTTTCTTTAAAATCTCTATGTCATGAACAGACATTTCTGCAAAGAAGACATCCAAATGGCCAACAGACACATGAAAAAGTGCTCCACTTCACTCGGCATCAGGGAAATACAAATCAAAACCACAGTGAGATACCACCTCACACCAGTCAGAATGGCTAAAATGAACAAGTCAGGAAATGACAGATGTTGGTGAGGATGCAGAGAAAGGGGAACCCTCCTACACTGTTAGTGGGAATGCAAGCTGGTGCAGCCATTTTGGAGAACAGTATGGAGGTTCCTCAAAAATGTAAAAATAGAGCTACCCTATGACTCAGCAATTGCACTACTTGGTATTTACCCTAAAGATACAAATGTAGTGACCTAAAGGGGCACCTGCACCGCAGTGTTTATAGCAGCAATGTCCACAATAACCAAACTATGGGAAGAGCCCAGATGTCCATTGACAGATGAATGGATAAAGAAGATGTGGTGTATATACATGATGGAATACTATGCAGCCATCAAAAGAAATGAAATCTTGCCATTTGCGACGAAGTGGATGGAACTAGAGGGTATTATGCTAAGTGAAATAAGTCAATCAGAGAAAGACAATTATCATATGATTTCCCTGATATGTGGAATTTGAGAGACAAGGCAGAGGATCATAGGGGAAGAGAGGGAAAAAATGAAATAAGGAGAAACCAGGGAGGGAGACAAACCATAAGAGACTCTTAATCTCAGGAAACAAACTGAGGGTTGCTGGAGATGAGGAGGGGTAGGAAGGAGGGTGTGGCTGGGTGATGGACATTGGAGAGGGTATGTGCCATGGTGAGTGCTGTGTGTTGTGTAAGACTGATGAATCATAGACCTGTACCTCTGAAATAAATAATACATTATATATTAATAATAACAATAGTAACAAAAGTCTCTATGTTGCCCATATTTCCCCCAATTTCTGCCCAAGGGTACTTTTCCCACCTTTTCCAGACATGAAAACACAAGAATGTCCAGATTCAAGGCTATCTTAGGCGACATGTCTGGGCTTCTTGCAACTGCACTGTGCTAGGTTCCAAGCCAGAGATAATCTTGAAATGAGATCAGATGAAGAACAGCACGTAGGCCAGCACTGCAAGCTATAGTGGATCCAGCTCCTGGAGCATGGCTGATGTCACTTTTATAAGGGGGCCAGTGGGGCAAGGCTGTTTATGGAGGGTGCCTGCTGGCCTTCTCCTTCCTGGCGGAGTGGAATCCTGTCTCCAAGGTCACTCTCAGTGCAGTGTGCCCTTTGCATAATGATGAATTGGCATTATGACTTTGCATTTTTACAAGTGTACATTGCAATTGGTACTTCTTCCCTTTGTCAACAGACACCTCTCTTATTTCCAGCATAAAGATCCCCCTTATGACACCAGCAATGATTTTTCATTCGAGCAGCTTAATGCTTCCCATAAATGCATAGCTTAGGCTGGTCAAAACTAGGAGCTTTGTTACTCATTTGGCATTTCCTGGTTCTCCTAATTGTAAGATGAAGCTGGGCTAATCTTTTGCTCCTGTTCGCTGTAAAATCCTTAGCTAAACTGATAGTTAAGGACTGAATTGTGAGAACATTTGGTAGATTCTCTGAAGAAAGATCTTTCTTATTTGCAGAAGGCACAGCCTTTTAGCTTATTCAAATAAGAGATCTTGGCAGGAAAGGTGAGGTAAGGAGTATTATATTAGGGAACATTGACCTGGAAAGGCAAATGAAGCAAGAGAGATGAATGAAGCCTTAATAAGAAAAATGTGACTCTCACAGAGGAAGGGAGATGGGTGTTCCATTTGGTGTGACCATCACATGCAGAACATTAAAAAAAAAACAAAAACAGAACGTTCCATGACGTAGGAATGATTCACTTGCCAAGTTTCCTTATTTCTTCCAATCCAAGACAAATTATTTTCCCCAGAATTTTAGCTGAGATGGAGAGAGTCAAATGAGATTAAGAGCAGATGCTAGATACATTCCATCATGTAATATGCAAGTACCACCTGGTAGGAAAGAACTCCCTGGGATCCATGAAATGGAGAAGAGTTAGAGGCAGCCCTTAGCAGTTATAGATAACTATTTTCAGACCCCGTTTGGGGGTACTCAGAATTTTTTGTTCTGTGCCAGACCCATGCTAGGCTGATGAAATACAAAGATGAATAGGGTCTTTTTTATTGAAGAACCACTTACCATTAGCTCACTCATGGCTGATGAAGGAATCCCATGGAGCTTTTCCTTGGCCTTGAATGACCCTGCTTCTTGCTGGCTCCCAACATGTGATTCTCACATGTGATCACTTTTCCCCCCACTTTACTCCCACTCCTTGAGACTGTTTTAGATTGTGGAGGAAAGGGTGACCTCCTCTTCTGCTGGTGGATGTGTGAACTGCTACAACCTTTCTTGAAGGCTCTCTGGATACATCCATTAGAATAAAATATACAGAATACTTTGGGACCCCACAATCTCACTCTCGGGAAAGTCATTCTATAAAAACAAAAGCCGGTATATATATGTGTATATGAACAAGATGTGGCAACGAGATCTAAGAACAAAGTATGTGCCACCTGCATTAGGATGGCTGAATAAATTGTGGTAGATACACCCAGAGAACATTATTTGGGAGCCGTTAAATGGGAGCTCTACTACTTGGTTTGGAAGGCTTTTCATGACGTATTTTTGTAAAGCAAACAGAGAATCTCTGCACATGCATGAGGATATTTAAGTGAACATGGAGAAAATATGGAGGGATATGCATTGGATTGTAAATATGGGTCACGGTAGTGACGACAAGGTGATACAAAAAGGAAAGGATTATTTTTATTTATTTATTTATTTGTTAGAGAGAGAGCGAGAGCGAGCACAGGCAGACAGAGAGGCAGGCAGAGGCAGAGGGAGAAGCAGGCTCCCTGCCGAGCAAGGAGCCCGATGTGGGACTCAATCCCAGGACGCTGGGATCATGACCTGAGCTGAAGGCAGCCGCTTAACCAACTGAGCCACCCAGGTGTCCCAAGGATTATTTTTTTAAGACTACACTGAGAATGAAATGACCCAACACAATGGTGACTAGGGAAAAGTCCTGCCCACCCCCATCGCCCTCCAGAAAATCACCAAAACCTACAAAACTTGAATCTAATGGAGACTGTACATCCCAACACCAGTGTACAGAAAATACAGAGAAAGGAGGAAACAGAATAAGTTATACGCTGGAGGTCCCATCAGCAAACCAATGGAGGGAATTCTAAGGACAAACAACTTTATTTATTCCATAAAAATAAACTGCACACACAAAAAATGAAGAGGAAATCTGTTGATTAAAGGAGGCTTAAATTAGATGTAATAACCGTGTGCCATATACAGGAATTATTTGGATCCTGATTCAAAGGGACATACTTTAAAACAATAATAAATCCACTTACAGCAATTTTTATGACACAAATGACAATTTAAATAATGGATAGTTGATTCTATTAAGTAATTATTGTTAATTTTCTAAATGTGATGACGGTATTAGGGTTATCCAAAAAAGAACCTTTGTTGTTTAGGTTAATTACTGGAATATTAATGGAGGAAATAATAGGATGTCTGGGAATTGTTTCAAAATACTACAGTAGTGGGAGGAATGGATGTGGGTGTGGTTGGGCCAGGATTAACCATGGGTTTAAGCTGGGGCTGGTGATGGGTACCTAGGAGTTCAGGATACCAACATGTCTACTTTTATGTAGATTTGAAATAGTCTATTATAAAAAGTTTAAAACATGATATAACCATACCTTTTTATTTTTGTAACTTTTTTTTTTTACAAATGTGTGTAGACTGATTTTATGTATGTATGCACACACATATAATCAATGTTCTTCTGCACTGAAGTTCAAAATTGAATTAAAGAATTGTTGGGGAGGAGAGAGGCACACTGAGATTAGCTTCAAGCTTCATAATCTGTGCTTGGAATGAATACCTTATGAAGAACTTGGGGCACCTGGGTGGCTCAGTGGGTTAAGCCTCTGCCTTCGGCTCAGGTCATGATCTCAGGGTCCTGAGATCGAGACCCGCTTCGGGCTCTCTACTCAGCAGGGAGCCTGCTTCCCCCCCCCTCTCTCTGCCTGCCTCTCTGCCTACTTGTGATATCTCTCTGTGACAATAAATAAATAAAATCTTAAAAAAAAAAGAACAGACTGGTCCCTTAATGGAAGGTATAGGTTTGCTGTAGGTTTTTCACACTTCTAAATATGCTTTCAAATTTCCCCTACTTCTTTGTCATAATGGTATTTAAAAGTAACATACTTCATTGCTATTTTTTAAAAAATATTATTTATTTACTTATTTACTTTATTTACTTATTTACTTATTTGACAGACAGAGATCACAAGTGGACAGGGGGGCAGGCAGAGAGAGAGGGGGAAGAAGGCTCCTTGCCGAGCAGAGAGCCCGATGTGGGGCTCAATCCCAGGACCCTGAGATCATGACCTGAGCCAAAAGCAGAGGCTTAGCCCACTGAGCCACCCAGGCACCTCCCTCATTGCTATTTTATAAAGTACATCAGATGCTTCCCTTATGGTCATGGAGTTGAGCCTGTATTTACAAGCTCCCAAATGTCAACTCAGGTGCTTTGGTTATTAATCAACAAACCCAGGCAGGCCCCATGTATTTCTTGTACAAAATACTTTGCCAGGTGTTATGGGAAATACAAATAATAGGGAACAAACTTAGCCAGCAACAAGCTTACTTAGCCAGCAACAAACTTACAATGTCTGGAACAATCACTGCTTTTAGACCTAAATATCTTTATCATCTAGATGCATTGGATTCATTTAGTTCGCAAGATTTATGGACACTATTAGGGTGACTGAAATTTGTGAAACGCTATTAACTCTTCTGATTTTCCCAATATAATGTTCTTTTCTTGCTTGAATACAGTTATGTAAACTTGGCTTTTTGGTGGTTGCTTCTCTTGCCATGTGAATTATTAGTTTCACTGTGTTTGAAAGCAAACTACCTGTAAGCTGATTTGAATGCAAAGCCTCGCATCCTGGGAATGGAAATATTGTTTTTAATGAAATCTACCAAAAATAAAGGACATGTACTTTGTTTTAATAGCTGAAGGTGATGGGCTGTAGACACAGAAAATGACCCACAGTGATGTCCATATGGCCTAATATAGGATAGCTTCCCGTGGCCTTTTCGTGCATCACCAACATTGTTAAGCAAATGTCCCAGGTGAACTGTTTCTTACCTTTACAAAGTACTGGGACTACTGCCTGACAGCTTCTCAAAGCACGGGGGCTGGTTTCTCTAGCTTTTCCCTGAATGGGAGAGAGCCTTTCCTTTGCTGAACTGGGGCTACAGAACTTGGGTTTTGGCTCTGTTCCGTCTGTATGGAGGCTTGTTTAACATTTAAACAAAATCCCAATAATTCCAAGAATTTTTTTTCACTATTCCTTTAGTTTGTTATTAAATAAAAGTAATTTAATCTCATCAGAGAAAAATCAACAGAAAAATCATTCCTTATTAGCAACTCAGAGTAATACTAACAAACTTCAGTTTATTTGGCCAAGCACAGCGCTATAAGCATTAGCTTCTTTAATCCTCATAACAACCTGATCAGTTTGTTAGACTATGCACTAATTTGTAGTTGATAAAACTGAGATCCAGAGAGGTTAAATAAATGATCCAATTATACTTACCTAGTTATTCAGATCCAGATCTGTTTTACTTCGGAGTCTGTATCAGCATACTCAAAATCACTGTTATAATTTAGAGTACATTTATTTAGTCTTTTTCTCGTATGATGTACATTTGTCTCCATGTGTTTTACCAAAACAGTATTATACATATTGTTGGCTGCTTTTTTTTTTTTTCTTTCAGAGAGAAGGAGAGAGAGCACCAGCCGTTGAGGAGTTGGGGGGTGCGGTTGGAGAGCAGCAGAGGGAGAGAAAGAAGCAGACTCCTGGCTGAGCAGGGAGCCCCATGCAGGGCTCAATCTTAGCACCCCAGGATCATGACTTAAAACAAGGGCAGCTGCTTAACTAACCCAGGTGTCCCTGTTGGTTGCTTTCTAGAAAATTTACCCTAAACTTATCCAGAACATTTTCTGCTATCAATAAATATCTTCTGTTCAGTGATTAGAAAAACAAGAAGTTGTATTGTATCCCATCATATGGGTTTGTTTCCTAACCTCCATAATTGTGTGTTTAGAACATTTCTGATTTTACATTACTATGAATATTCCTTTGAAGAACATTTTTAAAAAAGATTTTATTTATTTATTTATTTATTTGAGAGAGAGAGTGAAAGAGAGAGAGCATGTGAGAACATGCAGAAGTGGGAGGAGGGAGAGGGATCAGCAGACTCCGAGCTGAGCGCAGACCCCAATGAGGGGCTTTACCTCACGACCCTGAGATCATGACCTGAGCCAAAATCAAGAGTCAGGTGCTTAACCAACTGAGCTACCCAGCCGCCCCTGAATAACATCTTTAAACAAACATATTCACATACATCTGATGTTACTTAGAATAAATTCCTAAATGTGTACTGTTAAGCATGTTTATATGGTTGAACCGTATGGTAGACTATTGCAGTAATGGACAAGCCTTTCCATATCCATGTTCATGTGTGTAATCCCTTCCCATACTGACTCTGGGCTTGGCTGTGTAAATTATTTTGGACAACGGGGCATCAGTGGAAGCGATACAAGGACAGGTTTAAAACTGGCACATTGGAGCTCGCCTATTTGTAATACTGTTACCATAAAAAATCTGGGCTAGGTTGCTGCAATCCTGTGAAATAGCTGTCTGCTGGCACCAAAACACCAAACCTGTGAGCACTCCACCTGAGACCACCAGCCCGCTGGTCCATGAGACCATGGGTTACCAGATGACAGCAGCTTGGTGCATGACCCCCAGTGAGACCTCCCTCCACCCCCACCCCAACCACGCCCAAGTCAGCAGAACCCATCACAATGCTTCCCTCACAGAATTGTCGGTAAATAAGATGGTGTCTTAAGCCACTAAGTTTGGGGGTGGTATGTTATAGAGCAAAAGCTAACTGATACACCTTTGAATAGCAGGTACTTATTTTTATGCAAGGTCATCTGCAAGTCCAAGATGGAACATGACCCTGGGAGGGCTTGATAACATTATACCTGGCAGTAAATGCTTTCTTAGTCTTTTCTAATTATCAGGTCATTTAATATGGATTTTAAATATGCAAAACACCTTTTAATTTCCTTGGCATTTCCATTAACTTTGCGGGAAGCAACAGTTTATATGCTTACCTATTTGAAAAGCAAATTATTTGTGGTTCTCTGGACAAAGACAATGTTCTATATTTGTGAAGAGTTGAAAAATTATTTAATCATTACTACAATAGCACCAATAACTTTTAAAAATGATCATCAGCCATGGAAAAAATCCCACTCAATGATCGTCTTAAGGCTTAATCTTTTTTTCAGACTGGAAGCTTTCAGGACTTTCCCCCTCTGTCTTTGTAATTTGATAATTTTTTTTTTTTTTTTTGCCAGGAACCAACCAGATATAGTTCTGTTTTTATTGACCTTTAATATTTACAATTCAAAAATTTTCAGCTCCAGATGTTAATTTATTTCAATGATGATTGCTTCAGTGTTTGTTTTTGTTTTTGGCTTTTGTTTCTTCCATAGAGAGCCTTACAATTCTTATCTTGTCTCTGTTTCCTATCACTTTTATTAATAATACCTATTTTATCATTTTCATATTTTTGTCTTCTTTTTCTACAGTCTGGAATAATTCCCACATTAATGTGATATGTCACTATCCCATATCCTACAGTGTTGGCTCTTTGTTTACTATTTGCAATGAATATTTTAATTCTGATAATACATTTTTAGTTCCTTAGTTTGTTTTCCTTCCTTATCTCACTCTATTATCTTTCTGTGTTGTTGTTTTGTCGCCTCATAATTTCACTTCTATTTTGCTTAATCTGTGTCTTCTTGTTTCTTTTCTTTCGACTCAAATTGCTAAGCAGTCTTCTATAATTTTGTGTGTGTAGATTCTGTAGAAAGTCACTTTCAGATTTGTGTACCTGTATTCATTTGCTAGGGCTGCCATGACAAAATACTACAAACTGGGTGACTTCAACAACAGAAATTTATTTTCTCACCATTCTGGAGGCTGGAAGTCAAAGTTCAAGGTGTTGACAGTGTTCATTTCTTCTGAGGCCTCTCTCATTGCCTTGCAAGTGGTCACTGTCTAAGTCCTCCTATGGCCTTTCCTCGGTGCTTGCTTGGACATGATGTCTCTGAGTGTCCAAATTTCTTCTTTTTAATAAGGACATCAGTCAAATTGGATTGGGGACAATCCACCCTAACGACCTCCTTTTAACATAATACATCTTTTTTTTTTTTTTTAAAGATTTATTTATTTATTTATTTATTTGTCAGAGAGAGAGCAGGAGGGAGCACAGGCAAGACAGAGTGGCAGGCAGAGGCAGAGGGAGAAGCAGGCTCCTTGCTCAGCAAGGAGCCTGATGTGGGACTTGATCCCAGGACGCTGGGATCATGACCTGAGCCGAAGGCAGCCGCTTAACCAACTGAGCCACCCAGGCGTCCCAACATAATACATCTTTAAAGGCCTTATCTCCAAATACACTAACATTCTGAGGTACTGGAGATGACAGTTTCAACATATGAATTCTGGGGGTACACAATTCAACCCATAACAGTACCTTAGTTGTAAAAATGTTCTTCCCTTTTCCTCAATGCTTAGCCAGGCCATTTATAATTCTGAAGTAGCCTTCACTTCCTGCTTAAAGATCAACTAGAAGTGAAAGCTTATTGTCTTCCCTATTTTTCTCTGAGCATGCTTGCTGCCCTGGACATGCACATAGTTTTCTAGACGAGCTAGTATACTCAGGAGTTTTCAAAGCTCTTATTCCCCAAAGAATCTCACTCTACTCCCCCACTATTTCTTCCTGGCTTTTGTCCTGTCTACTGTTTGCTTCCATTGTTAATTTTGGTGCCTGGCGGTAGCACTAAGCTGTCAATATTTTTGAGGAACATCCTCCATCCTAAGAGGGTTACAAGTTAGGTGAAACAAGAGCCCATTCCTTGTGTTAGTTCTTCAGGGAAACCACGGACAGGTTAAAACAAATGTAACTCCTTGGGAACAAGGTTTTCTCTCTTCCCTCCAGTACTACGTATTCATACTGAGGATTCAAGTTGCCATCTTGAAGACTGCCACCACACTGGGAAAGGAATGGGATGAGGCTAAGTCAAAATGCCACAGAATTCTCTTATTGTGTTCTAGGAGCCTTTCTCTGGTTAACTGCTCATTTGATTGCTATAAACACTTGCCATCTTGCAGAGTTTCAATAAGGTTGGTTTTTACAGTTTTTGCCAGATTATTTGGTGTTCCTGGGGAAGCATAAGCCCCTTGAAATCCCTACTCTGCAATCTTTGCTGATGTTTTCAATCCACTTGGATGATGTTTGAAGCCCCTTTTGTGTATCTCCATTTGAACAGCAGATTGATCCAAATACTATGAATTTAACTTCTACAGTCTAGCATATTTTACTTTTTGATGATTGTGGAAGACAATGACAGATTTTTTTTTTTTTCCTGACTCAATGTCTGGAGCCAAAGGATGGACGTTCTAAAAAGCTTTGTTTCCAGAATCTGCTACTAGAGACCCTTGTGGTTTTTAATCTATATTTCTGGCAGTCAGCTTTTAATCTCTTTTGCTGATTCCCCCTTCTTTGGCCCAACCTTAAAAGATGGAGTCCTTCAGGGACCAATTGCAGAATTTTTTTTCATTTTATGCTCTTCTGGGGATTTTAGATCCTTCCAAGCTCATAAATGTCATGGATATTCCAATTATTCCAAAACCAACATCTCCAGTCCCATTACATGTTGAATTCCAGAGCCAGCTGTTACTCAATCTTTCTCTTAATATCTCACAATGTCCCAGAATAAACATATTAAAAACCGAACACTTAGTTCTCACTCTTGCAACAATTTTTCTCCTTGGTTCTTCTCCATGTCACCAAATGACACTTCTACCCATCTAGTCATTTTTTTCCAGAGATTTTGGAGTCATCCTTGATTTAACACACCTGACCCCCCCAAAACTGTTAAATTTAATACTTAATAAATAATAATCAATCATTTACATGCATATTTCTTGAAAGTGGCCAATTCTTGAGAACTCTACTATCAGTACCATAAGATAAGCTGCCATATCATATTTTTGTTTGTATTCCTCCAATAGCCTTCGACCTATGTCTCTGCTTCCAAGCTTGCCACCCCCGACTCAACCAGCAATCACAGTGAATGTTTATGAGCAGAAGTCGGATCACATCACTCTTCTGTTCAATCATAACTCATTAATGTAGCTTACAAGGTCCTTATGTACCAGCCTCCACATACCTATCCAGCCACAGGCCATGCCACGCTCTCCTTTTGTCACCACTCTTCAGCCATAGAGGCCTCCTTTTAGTTACTTTAATCTACAAATTCTCTCCTGCCTTAGGATTTTGTATGACCTGTTTTTCCTCAGCTCTTGTCCTCTTCTTCCCACCCTTTCCCTGGCCAATCCCTCTGGCCTCTCTTCTCCAGGACAGCCTTCTCCAAATTCTCAATCTAAGTTAAAATGCTCTGCCTGACTCTTGCACAGCCTCTCGAACTCTGCCCTAATAGATCTTATGACCTTGTCTATGGTTACTTGTATGGTTACTTGTATGATTATTACTTATTATTAGGACTATAAGCTTCATGAGACCATGTCTGTTTTCTCATCATCTCTATCCATAGGGCCAAGTTAGTAGTCACTGATAAATATTTATTGCATGAAGAAATGAAAGAATGGGTGGATCTTGGGTCAGAAGCTGTCCTATACTGGTTGTTCCCAAGGAGTAACAAGCATTAAGTGTTTCCTATGCACCTGCCTACATTCCAGTAATGAGAGTAAACCTCTAATTTCCCTTGTTTCTCTCTCCCCTCATAGGTGTCAGGAATGTGGTTTGCTTTGTTCAAAGACTTTGCCCTGGGATGGAGGGACTGAACATCAAGATGAGCCAAGGGTGAGAGAAGGCTCAAGATGCTCACAATGAACTGGTAATTGGCAATGAAGAAGGAGAAAAGCCATTGGATTGTTCAGGAAGTTCACAAAGCCATGCATTTTTACAAATGATTTGTCAGAAATGTTTTACTAATATAAATAAAACATAATGAGGAAAAGGACTCTGGGGTTAAGATAAACTTTAATAATCATGTCCAAAAACACAGCTTCAGATCCTTACAAGGGGAAAGAAAACAAAATATGAATCCAATGGGAGTGTGAAGTAAAGAAGTGGTTTCTTAGAGTTGGAAGTTATCACGAGTTTTGGGGCTTAGAGATTTAAATGCCATAATTGAGAAGCAACACTGGAAATCATAAGGAAGGTTATGCAAACAGCATTGCTGTGAATTTTATCCCTATTACATTTAAATGGAAATATTTTGGAATTTAGATATAGTAGGAGATATTAGAAGTTAAAAATGGGGTTTTGTGCCTGAAGAAGGTGTTTTATTCAGATACCAGTGTGATCACACATGGTCCAAGAATACTCAAATAGTACATGAAATATGATCAAATGTAAAGATTTGATCTTTACAGACATCATCGCCAATGGTGCCTTGCTTGCCCATGGTCTCACTGATATGAAACCTCACCCATATATCAATGGCCACCAAACCACTCAGCCCAGCTTCCTTACCTGTGAGCTGTTTGTAGCTACCAGGCTGAGCACTACTGATGATTATTTTTCAGGTTCTAAGTACTTACAGGCACCTCAGCAGGGGTTGGAGAAATCAGCTCAACCTTGAAGTTGTGCTCAAAGGTGGCTAATCCAGGCTTTGAATGAGTCACAGCAGCATCTGTCAGGACCGGAGTCTTCTCAGTGAAGTTGTGGACAAATAGCACCACAGTGCTATGGAAAATCCACCCTGAGTGGCTGGCTGAGTTAGGTCTAGATTAGATCTTTTACAAGACTGATAATAGAAAGGGCTCCAGGAAGCAGAGGTGTGGAGGAGAGAAAAGCTTAATGCTTCAACAGTAAACTTGAATTTCCAGTGACAAATCAGCAATAAAGGTGAGGGATGAGGAGAAAGTCAATAATCACTTAGGTGGGGGAATCATGGGGAGAAGCCATGTAAATGGCTGGAATGAAGATTTGAGATGAATCATCAAGGAGCCATTTAGTTAGACTATTTTTTTCCTTATTTACTCTTCTTACTTAATTTCTTGTGTCCTTTTCTGAATTTTCCTTGATAAAATCTGCAGAATGTATAGAATTGTGTGTGTGTGAGTGTGTATGTGCATGTGTGTATGCATGCACGCACGTGCATATACGCACGCCCATGCCTATACATTCTTGAGAAGTGAAGTAATGATGTGATGTAGTTCCTGGAACTACCTAAGAATGTAAGGAGTATCAGTCAGCACGTAGCTAGCCGCATATCTTAGTAATGGTGACATTAGTAATAAGAACCATTATTTCACATGATGTGAAATCTGGAGACATTGGATTTCAGGATTTGTTCAGTGGCCCAATCCTATCATCAAGGCCCAGCCTCTTTCTTTCTTTTTGTCCCAATATTCTCAGCATGTAGCTCTTCATTTTTTGATATGTCGCCTCACAGTTACCAGATATAATTCCTTAAGGTCTGATTTGGAGGGAAATACTATAACTTTGTCTATGAGGTGTTATGAGTTGTGCTCTGCTTGACACACTTATACACACACACACACACACATACCATTCCGTACACACTCATTTATACTAAAAATCAAGACACATGCAACAGTCCAGAAGAGAAAGGAACTAACGACTATCATTTGTACATGCCCATAAATGACAGGGGAAATCCCAAAATAAATTTCTGAGAACTTAGGCAGCCACCCTTCCATACTCAATAAGGAAGTGAGAATGTGCCAAATCAGCGAACATGGGTTGGACTGTGGTCTAAAGGTGAACATGACTGTCTACATCCTGGGAGAGATAAGTATGGACTCTGACATGAAGGCTGCTGAACTGGCCTGAACTGGAAGATCCCCTAGTACTATGGCAGCAACCTCAACATTTCCAGGAGAGTCAGATGCAGGTGTAATTTGGCTTCATGTCCTTAATCTTATCCTACTTTAGTTTGAGGTTTGATGCTTATGACCAGGGTCCCTTAATTCATCACTTTTGATCATTATTATTTAAAATTTGACATTTTCGGGAAAAGAAATTTGATAATATGCTAACGAAAATAGTCTGGCATTAACTATTTTATAAATACTAACTTAAGTATTACATACTTCGGGTAATAAATGCCTTCTATATACCTTATAACTTTGCTTCCTAGAACTTGGGTGATGCTAAAGGTGACTGAGGACTTATAATAAAGTCCTTACCTTACCGATGGCTGGACTAAAGTCTTGCAACTTAATTTCTTAATGTTCCTATTTTTGATGTTGAAGGTAGTACTCATAATTGGTATGTTTGGAGAAATCTCAACTTTTCATTTTATTGAGCTACGTTTTTGGGGGGAATCTTTAGATAGTCTTGCTAGAAGGAGGGGAAAATGTATATTTGTAATTTTCAGAATTAAAATGGTTGGAATTGTTAAAAAAAATTTGACATTTTCAAATGTGTGCCTAGACAAGTGTCAGTGAGAAGTAATGAATCAGTGAATCAGGTCTCGAAAGCTCCCTGCTTTAAAGCAGCATTTCACAAACTAAGTTTCCTGGTGTAGTCAGGAGTCACCCAGCGTTAGTAAGAGTAGAACTGGGGAGCTCTGAATGGCCACTGGCAAGAGAGCAATAAAAATAAAATATCTTCAGTTTTTCTCCTCAAAGCTAAAGGTATTAGTTTACCCACATCCAACTGGATTGAAAAGCATACTGAAAAGAGAAGTGGATTTTGGTTTTATGAAGTTATTAGATTGTTGTTCAAAGATACGATTGACTAATTTGGTAAAACTGGTTCCTTGTTGCCAAGGCATGTTGCATTTAAAAATGAACTGCCTTGCATTAAGCTAGAGAGTAGTAGATACACCCTCCCACACACACATTATTTGTAACCACTTGGCATAGATCATTATGACCTATGCTTGACTCTAGTTTCCAAAACTGATACATGACTTAAAGAAGGGAGGTGTTCTGAGTGAAGCTGAGACATGAGAACCCAATCTTCCCAGATCCACAGCAGGCTTGTCCCTTTCCAGTGAGAAATGAATTCATTTCACAGTTCATTTTACAGACTATTTGATGCCATAGGCAAATCACTGGGTAACAAATGTTCTGTAGCAGGATTGTCTCTAATTTTCTTTCTCTTTATTTATCTTTTTCACCTATTCTTCTCCCTTCTCCAGGTGCTAATGTTCCCTCGTAATTTTTATGAGTCTTCAGGGGAAGATGAGAACTAGTCCACTTGAAGGTATGAAAAGCTCTGCTCATGAATAAAGTTTACATTTTTGGGGGTCAGTAGAAATTCTGGCCAAGTACTGAGAGCTGAAGAAGATAAATAGCTGTGTATTTCAATGTATTTCATCAGATAATTGTTAGCTACAACTTGCTGAGAGTGTGATGAGAACGTCTCATTTGGGGTTGTTCTATAGGGGGGAGCATAAAACATCTAAAAATATACTGTGGTGGCCCAATTCACTATTTTTAACTTTTATCTCCATAACCATCTTGAAGGAAGCATGATTTGAAGACCATCATGAAGTGTTTTATGTGCCAAATATTGTACTCTAAATGGCCAAACAAGTGGGGATCTGGAGGAGTCCCAGGAGCCAGAGCCAGACATGACATGGGGTTGGGACAGACTGTATGAGGAGACAAAGGGGACCCCAAAGGCTGTTCAGGTTAGAGCCAGCTTTGGGGAGAAGCGGGCCCAGGGCCCAGGTCTGGAGTAGGATGGGGTTGCTTCTAGATTTAAGACCACTGGGCCATACACATGAGTACGAGCCTCACATACCCCCACACGGGACTTGTCTTCATTAGGATAAACCAGGATTGCAGTGCACACAGTCTTTGAATCCACAGAAATTTTGCCTGTGATATCCAAATGAGAGGTCCATATTTTTTGCAGACGCAAGAGCCTTCAGGAAGAAAAGTATCAACTGAACCACAGCTAATATTTGGAGAGCATTCAAAACGTCCAGATATACTTTAAAAAAGTATTAGTAGCATAAATTTTATTAAGCATCCTTATAGGCATTACTTTTGTCATATACTTTATTCTTTTCATTTAATAAATCATACATTAAAAATAGTTTGCTTTCATTGTATACAGTTTAGAAGATGCAGGAAAGCACAAAGAAGATAAAACTCATCCACACTCACATTGTTATAACTTAGAGATAATCACATTTGTATTTTTCTTCTAGCTTTTTTTACATGTCTACAAAACAAAATTAGGAATATACAGATTTTGGTAGGCAAAAACTATACAAAATTCACCTAACTGCCTGCTTGGAGAAGAATCACAGGGTAAGGAAAGGGGAAGAGAAAAATGCACAGGTCATTTGTTCACAGTGTTCCTACTACACTGACACTGAATCACTCCTTGATGGGCACAACCAGAGGGCCCAACTCTTTTTGGATATCATTGACTTATTTGGAAGGGGTTCTGGAAAAATATGTGCTATTAATATCTTATTGTGGATATCAATTGTGGACACATTTGGCTAGGTGGAATGAGACTGAGAAAGTTCATTTAAAAAATCTTAAGCTTGAGTTTTTCAGGGCAGAGCCAGCCAGACTCATGGTGCTGTATGATTAAGGAGGGTATGTAATCATTAGCTTGAAGCATGTTGGGTCTGGGGTGAATATCCACATGCCATCCAGATAGACTGACATCTCAGACTCAAAATTAAAGCTTATCCATTTTAGGGCTTAATCCTTGGTGGGGGGTTGTTTCAGATCAACTAGTGGTGGGCACTCCTTCTGGAGGATTCCTCTGAGGATTAGGTGAAAGGATGCCCCCACATCCAAAATACTTTCTTTCCCACATGCAGCATGTTTGCCCAGGCTCTATGGCACAGGAAAGTTCAGGTCGACTTCATCACCCTGTAACGATGCTACTAGTACTTCCATTTTACTGATGAAGACACTGAGGCTGGTGGAGAGTAAATAACCTGCCCAATGTCACATATTTGAGAAGTAAATTCAAATCATTGTGATTCCAAAACCCATCTCTTGAGATTGGCCTGCTTTTGACCACACCTCCTGGGTGCACAGCTAAACTTCATCTTCTAGTCTCTTTAGCAGTTAGGTGGGGCCAGAAACAGAGTCCTGGCCAATGACATATGGCTGCTGCTTCTGAGTTTGGCTTGTGGACACTGTCTGTATGCAGTACTCCATATTTTCTCTTCTGCTGTTGGATGACTAGATGCCAATGTCCAAGACCTAGAAAGTCACATGTTGAGGATAGCAGAGGCTCTGTCACCATGGGTCCCTGAGTGACTTGTGAAACCAAGCACCTCCTCTGGCCAGCAACTTCTCTTTAATTAAAAACTGTTGAACTTTATGTGAGCTGGAAATAATTAGTAAGTATCATTACCTTAACTAAAATCACATCACAAGTAAGTGACAGAAGCAGGACATGAGCCAGTTCTCATGACTCCATAAACCGATGCTCTTTTCACTGTACTGTCTATTCTGCCTCCCTTTGCAGTGAACTAAACTACGGAGACCGTATCCTTCCACATGGCTTGCTTTCAAAACAGAAAGCTATAGCGAAATAAGTCAATCGGAGAAAGACAACTATCATATGATCTCCCTGATATGAGGAAGTGGAGATGCAACGGGGGTGGGGGTTAAAGGGGTAGGAAAAGAAAAAATGAAACAAGATGGGATCGGGAGGGAGACAAACCAAAAGAGACTCTTAATGTCATAAAACAAACTGAGGGGGGTGGGGGGGAGGGGGGTTGGGAGAGGGTGGTGGGGTTACATTATATGTTTAAATAAAAAAAAAAAAGAAAAAGAAAAAAAGAAACAGAAAGCTACCCAAGGAAGCTCTAATTCCGACATATTCTCTCAACTCGTCTTTATGCCACAAAACACAGCCAATTATATTGTGTCAAGCTAGATTTTCACAATTTATATTGATTTTTTGGGGGGGTGATAATGAAGCAAAAGAGGCTGTCATTGGTGTACATGGGTAAGACTTCTTCTGGACTGAAGTTCCAGTTTTACACTATCTATAACTCATCTTAGTAGCATTGAAAGCCTTTCTTTGCCGGTCGGTTTTCTGGGGTAGATGAACTACCCCAGAAAACTTAGATGCCACTGTTGGCCAATAAACAAAAAAAAACCAACCTCACTATTTTCAAGCCTCTTCTCTCATCTGGTTCTTCCTAATGTTGCCTGGGTGTGCTCTATGACTTGTTCATGCTGTATTCCTGACTGGGTACTCCTCATACTCTGAGACGTAACTCCAATTCCCTTTCCTTGGAAACTCTTTCCCTAGTGATTCCTGTCCCCACTGATGTGTCATTTTTTAAAAAATATGTAAGAGATGCATTGAATGTTTTGACATTTGATATTGTTCTGCCTTATTTTATTCTTAATTGCTTTTTAAAAATTTTTATCTTATTTTTAAAAAATTTTTAAAAAGATTTTATTTATTTATTTGACACAGAGAGAGAGATCACAAGTAGGCAGAGAGGCAGACAGAGGGAGAGGGGGAAGCAGGCTCCCTGCTGAGCAGAAAGCCCGATGTGGGACTCCATCCCAGGACCCTGAGATCATGACCTGAGCTAAAGGCAGAGTTTTGACCCACTGAGCCACCCAGGAGCCCCTCTTAATTGCTTTTTATGTGGAGCTTTATCTTCCCTTTACGATTTATACATTCTCGAGGACACTAACTCTAATGTGTACAAGTAGGCAACCAGCATAATTTCTGACATGGCATCTTGCAAATAGGAGATGCTCAATGATTTGTGTTTGAATGATTCACATATTGAAAATTTGTTTCTTCCACAGTGCCCGGAATGATCCTCAATAGTTTTTTTTTTTCTCCCTTGTACAATTTTGGGAGCAATTGTTGGCTGAATTCTATCTTCATCATTTGGGCCTTCCTTGAGGCATTTTTGGGTATGAGTTTGAACCATGGTCCGAATTGGTCTAAAGTGACCTCTTAAGATTTTATGATAGTGGTTCTCAAACTTCAGCATGCTGAGTCCTACCCCAATAGTTCTTATTCAGGACATCTAGGGTAGACCCCAGAATTTATACCTCTAACAGCTAATGCTGATGTTGCTGGTCTAGTAATCCCATTTTGGGAACCACCGCTCTATTACCATTACAATGATACCATTTACTACCGCTCTCTCTCTCTTACTCTCCTCTAGCTATACTGACTTCCTTGTGATTCCTTAAACATAGCAGGTGCTCCCCTGCCCAGAGCTTTCACACTTACTGTTCTTCCAGATCCTCCTGTACTTGCTTCCTCACCTTGGATCATTCCTCCTATGTCACCTTCTCCAACCACCTGACTTAAAATGGCGACACTCCTGCTCGCCTCACAAACATACATTCACACATACACCTACTCCCTATCATATTCCTTTCCTCTAATGTTTCTCTCGGTAGCATTTATCACCATCTGCATGTATGTTGTGCTTGTTGTTTACTATCTGTCTGCCCCTACTCCCATCAGAATATAGGATTCCTGAGAGCAGGAATTCTCATCAGTTTTGCTCATACTGTATCCCAGAGGTTAGAACAGTATTTGGCACACAGTAAGCCCTCAAAAATGTTTCAGTTAATGTTTTAACTGGAGGACAGCAGGCACCACAACTCTACCTGTTTTTAGACTATAGACCATAAAGAAAGCTCACCTATTGCTGAAACACAATAGGAATGATTAACTTAGTATTCATCCTGTTCTGGCTGCTCAAGGGGCTAGAGTTAAAGGAGCAGAGGAAGATGTTATTAAACCTGCAAGGGGCTCAGGAAAGGTCATTGCTCTGTCCCCAGTTTTTGCATCTACAAGATGAGGTGGTATCTGCAATATTGTTTCTATCTCTAAAACTTTTTTTTTAATCTTCCTGTACATCTACATGTCACACAAAGGGAAAGCTTAGGACGCTAGGACCAGTGAGCAGCTCCTTTCCATCCTGTGACTGTTATCAACAATTTCACCAGAACGAAGGTCACAAAATTCTACCGAGCTCTTCTCCCTATCAAGGCTACAATTCCACAGCTGTGCTGTCTTTTTGGTTTTGTGTAGAGCAAATTTCTTTTTCCTGGGTCCTAACCAGTGACAAACCCAGTATTACTACATTTGCGTTGCCTCAGAAGTCAACCTGTCCCAGGGCTTCACAAACCAGCTCGGAGAGGGGAACATCTTACAAATCTTCCTTATGTTTGCTGACCTTGATATATGGAAAATTTAACATATACATATAATAACATACAAAATTTGGGGCTAAATTATAAATCATCATATATGTGGATTCTAGTAGAGACAAACAGTAGTGGATGCTGAATTTTTTTTTTAAAGATTTTATTTATTTATTTGACAGAGAGAGAACATGCAGGGGAAGCAGGAGAGGGAGAAGCAGACTCCACACTGAGCAGGAAGCCCTATGCATAATTGGATCCCAGGATCTTGGGACCATGACCTGAGCCAAAGGCAGACGCTTAACCGACTGAGTCTCCCAGGTGCCCTGTGGATGCTGAATTTTTTTAAAAAGTTCATGACTGAAAAACTTTAAATTGAGAAAACTTACCTTATTATTTGATCTTCCTTTTTGTAAATGGAGAAACACTGGCCCACCTGCATTTTAGAGAGCAGGGTGAAAGGTTAGCAGAGAGTGGTTAGAAGCATAGGCTCTACACCTTAGTTGTAAGACCTGAGGTGGCTTATTTATCCCCTCTGTGCTTCAGTCCCTTCCAGGACACAATGGGGTCGATGATGAGAGCATCTAATACCTATGCTTATTGAGAAATCCAAATAAGGGGGTACAGATAAAACTCTTCAACTCTTCAAGCCCCAACAAGGGCTTGACCAACATTGGCTATCATTATTCAACACTGAAGGCCAGAGTGAGACACACTTAGCAAAGGATTAGCTCAGGCAGAGAAAGAGAAAAAATAAGAGCATTTGAGAAAATGGAAGAATTCACAAGAAGGGAGAGGAACAGAGGCACAAAGGCATTGGAGAAGCTCTATGTATTTATTTGACTTGGATTTCTGTTCACTTAAACCTTTTAAAAAACCATTTATCTCTCCTTACACAAGGCTTCCTCTGGTGGGTAGAGCCTGAGGTCGTTGACTGTGGAGGCCAGGGTGCAAGGGTCATGTGAGCGCACAGAGTTTTGAGCAAAAGGCTGGTTCAGGAGTTCTTCCAGGTTATCCATCTCCACACAACTCTGGGGCTGGGGCAGGAATATCAGGGGCCCGCAACACAAGGATTTTCCAAGAGAAACCTTTCAGATTGAGGGGGAAAGTTTCAAGGTTTTTTGGTTTTGGCTTGTTAGGTTTTAAAGTAACTTCTTCAGACCAAAGACCTATGAACATAAGAGGAGGACTGAGCCACAATCACAGCACTCTTGTGGGGTGGGGGTGGCGCCACGATCTGTGTCTCCTTTCAAGGGAATCCTCACTTTCCCATACCTGGTGGCACCCTCAGACAGCTTGCCAAGCATGCTCTGGGTCTGAGGTTATTGTTTCCAGTGTGCTCAACCTTTCCGCAGATGTCACTGAACTGTGCTTCACCTGGCCTTCAGGGCATTGACCCGTCAGCAAATAGATAATGTTTTCAAAAAAGCTTGAATTCTGTTCAGTGTTTTATAATGATGAAAACTGAAGTTGGAAAAGGTGGTAAAAAGCTTTGACTCTCCACAGTAGAGTCTCTTGTTCTCTGGCTTCCTCAAGTTCACGCTCACAGGTAAGTGACTTCTACTGTCTAGAGCTTTTGAGGACTACATTCTTCAAGTCCATGGCTTCTGGCTTCTACTCTGGGGGGTGTTGTGTTTCTGATTTACTAAAGGCTGTCCTCTTGTCATGCGATAAACAATACTGTAATGCTTGGATAGGAACTTGCAGAATGCATTGATAATTTCATAACAGGATGTGCAATACAGATGGCTCTTGGTCACTGTTTCATTTACAACTTTATTCATCAGCTCTCTTGAGAATGTGTGTGTGTGTGTGTGTGTGTGTGTGTGTCTGTGTGGTGTAATGGGGTGCATGGTGCAAATGGGTGAATGGATCGAATAGTCTGCCCAAAGTAAAAATGCTAGTGAACTTTTAAATCTTGGCTTTATGAAAGCACAATGCTGTTTGCACAAATCACCACAAATCCCATCCCAGAAAGCTGGTGCTGGTTTATTAGAGAACTATACTGACTTTCTCTTTTCTCTAACACCATGCTGATTTCCTCATTCTCCCAGTTTTCAGTAATTTAAATACTAAAAAATATGAGCTCTGGATGCATGGCCAGAGGGAGAAAGGTTGGTTTCTAGAATCTAATTTCCCTTTTAAGGTTTCCCTAGCTAGTAGAAATCACATGTTGCTGATAATTTGAACACATTGGTCAAATATAGAATGATGTCTGGGAATAAAGTGTGGTATTTCCAAGTGTTTGAGGAAAGACTAGCTTACTAGACATATTAGAGACAAATTATAATGACTGCATCCCAAACTCTTAATATTGGGATCTAATAGCAGTTATCATTAAACTTGTAAAGCATTAACTTATTTACAGGGTCTTGTTTAATACAAGTTCTTTCTCTATGCAGCAGCACCCCCCACCTCAGCCCCACACACCCCCTACCCCTCCAGACTTGGGTACCCTCTTCTTCTGCTCTATAACCTTCTGGTATTTTCTCTGGAGACTCCATTTCCCTGCCTGGGAGTTACTGTTTACATTCCCTGCCCCTCATTTGATCGTAAGCCCCTTGAATAATTTGTGTGTCCTCCTACTAACAGTAAAGGTAACAAATATTTGCTGATGGTTGCTGGAAATAGATTAGGAAGTAATGTAGGGGGAAAAATCCTGCTCATTCCATGGTTTTAAAGGACACTGAAGTTGCTAAAAAAAAAAAAAAGAAAAAAAAATGCCCAAGTTCCATTGCAAGAATCAAGTGTTAGGGTTTGTGTGTTGCTTTGAGCATATGGGAGAGCTGAGCGTGTAGAGACCAAGATAGGCCGGGAGTAATGTTGACCTTAAATTCTTGTTTGAGACAATTCTTTAGTCCTCCATTTCATTTCATTCCCTTGTCCATCAGCTGCAGCCCTCAGGCTAAAGGGGCCTCTTTTTTATCCTACTCTATCTTCCACATTGTTGACTCACACCATCACGCCACAACCTGCTTATCTACAAGGCAGTATTTTTCTATTTTTCTTGCTTCTTAGTGTAAACTAATCTTTCTTCCTTTTCATGATCCTTGGGAAAAACAAATCATTTGCTGGGTTTAATAATATCAAAAGTACACTACCTATATTTCTGCATGTCAGCAGTTGAAAGGCATTTTCAGGGCTTAAAAAAAAAATCAGAATTTGTGGCTGAGGATGTGACTTTCAAATTCCAGAGGAGCCATTATGCTTTTCTCCCTGAGAAGCCTGGGGAAGGGGAGCATGTGGTCCTAGAGGCCTGGAGAGCTTCTACGAAAGGAAAGACCTCACAAGAGAAACGCCAAGGAGAATATTCACAGTTGGTGGGATGAAGATCATTGCACTCCTGAGCCTGGCCTTGTAGCCCTCGCTGTCCCTCTAGCTCCTCATTGACCATTAGGGCATTTAGATCCTCCTTATTACCTTGGCCTGGATGTAGGAAAACCTCAGCCTCTTCCTCCTAAATTCAGTTGAAACAAGGTCCAACATGTTTCAAAGGTAGTATTTGGGAGAA
Organism: Taxidea taxus jeffersonii; assembly: GCA_003697995.1. NCBI lineage: Eukaryota > Metazoa > Chordata > Mammalia > Carnivora > Mustelidae > Taxidea > Taxidea taxus. Next base: position 50,376 of record ML105156.1, on the reverse strand, counting down.
AATGAAATGGAAAGCAGAACAAATTTCCCCAGAGACAATTGAAAACCTGATGAGTAGAGAAGGGATAAGAGCCAAAAGCGACAGGAGCTTGGGCACCAATGGCCTATATGTCTGGGGATGAACTGCGTGGTCTGTGCCCTGCTAGATGAGGGTGCCCACTGCCTGGCCTGGCAGAATGTTTGTCCTTCCCAACCGGATTTCCTAGTCCCTCTGGGTGTGGGCTCTCAAATTCCAAGCCTTATCAGAGCGATGGCATTTTTAAACAAGTATAAAAATGACCATATCTTTATCTTGCCTAAAATTCTTTCTTAGTTCCCTTGCCATTGGGATAAGGTCCCAAGTCCTCAGTGTTACAGATGAGGCCCAGAATAATCCAGCAGCCATGTCCTTTAGAGATGTCCATCCACTTTCCTTCACACTCACTGGACATTCTTCTGTCCTTGGGCCTATGTGCTCTCTCTGGATCTGGGCCTTTTCATGTGCTCTTCCCTGCCAGGGATGCTTTTTTGTCTCCAGTTTCCTTGGCTAACTCACTCTCATCTCCTAAGTCCCACGCTGAAAATGCTCTGGCTCCAAGGCCTCTCTGCACTCTCTAGACCAGGACAAGGTCTCTGCTGGAGGGTCTAGGAGATGCCCATGCTTCCTCTTCACTCACAGTCACATGCTTGTCATCTCTTATGTGGCATCTGCCTTCCCTGCCACACTGTAAGTTCCACATAGATAGGGCAGGTTGAAGGGCTGGGGCTCCGTATGATTTTTAGGTTGGATAAATCAGGCAATATTTCTCCCCAGGCACCAGGCTCTCCTGAACTGACCTCAATAAAGGAGGCAGCAAACATTTTCTGCAGAAGGCTAGAAAGTAAATGGTTTAAGCATTGTTGGGTGGATGGGGGATTGTAAGTATAGTCTGTCTCAGCTCCTCAACTCCTCCAGTGTAGCCCAAGAACAGCCAAGGACAAAATTAAAACTAATGGACATAATTGTGTTCCAATAAAGCTTTATTTACAAAAACAGGCAGTGGGGTGAATGTTCCTATTATAGTTGTATCTTCAGGCTGGAAGGATTCCAGCTTCTAGGAGAACTATTTTCACCCATGACCTGTTTCTTTTCTCTCTTCTTTCTTTCTCTCCCATCCCTTCCTCCCTTCAGACCTCCCTCCCACCCTCCCTTCCCCTTCCTTCCTTCCTTCCTTCCTTCCTTCCTGCCTGCCTGCCTGCCTGTCATTCTTTCCCTTTCTCTTTTTCAGTTCTCCTGCAGTCTGACTGGAGTCTTGAAGTCACACTTAGCAGCCTTGATGTAATGACCCATGGTGGGCACTGACATTTTGTATTCTTTGGATTTTTGGGTTGTCCCTGACATAGCTTATAGAACTTTATCTCATCTAGTTTTGACAACCTCAACCCCCCATGGCACTGCTTATTTATTTCCTTTCTGAGGTTTGTCAGTGTCCTAGGTTCTGTCAGGCAACTCATCCAGGTGTTACTTTCTGTCTTCTCTCTCTCCTCCCCAGCAGTGGTCTTCCAGAATATTGTTGCTAGTGTTCTAAAGTAGAATTATCTGTGATGCGTCTACCAGTACAGGTCAGGAGACTCTCCTCGGTGTTGATAAGATTACACATCTTATCAAAGAAAAGAAAACTTCAACCCTGGATAGTTAAACAGAAGTACAGATAGTCTGCACAGACCACATGCCATTTAGCAGAGAGGGATGGTGGAGCCGGCATGGACAATTAAAAATTCCTGGGGGTTCCACAATTAGGTGGCCAAAGTCTGCCAGCCAGTGCTTAGGAATCTTGATTTCTGACTTTTGACTCCTAGATTTTCTAAGTTTATTGGAAGACCATCTTCCTGGAAGATTTGAAAATTCTCAATTTGTGTCCAAAGAGACTTCTAGAAAATTAAAATCATTTACTTTATGAAAAGGCAGAGTGAAAAGGAAATAGCATGGTACCTCATTTTCAATTCTGAGTTCTTTTGTGTGGTAAAAGTAAAATTTTGTTATTGTAAATTGTTAGGAAACCTTAATTAAGCTTGTAATGTGTGATATCCAAGAAACCTTCATACACTTTAGGAAGCTCAAGAGCAAAATTGTTAGCTTGGGTACTATAGATAACAGCTGAGAGAGTAGAATTAGATGACATTACATCTGCTGATATTGATGTGACAACACACCAGAGTACGGTTAAGTTGTGGAATGTACCAGGTGAAGAGGAGACACACTCTCGTGACCCTGTGAAAACAAACCTGTTTACCACTGAAAACTAGATTCCCACTATGTTCCGAGGGTTTCAGAAACTATCAGAGATACTCTCCAGCATCTGCCATGTTTCCCAGAATCTCATCTAATAAAAAGGGAACTAACCTGTGGAAGAAAACATGGTCTAGTGATATACCAGAATTTAATTCTATGCTTATAATGATATGAGGTAATCCATCTAACATCCAATTCTGGAAATATCACCTTTCCTGGAAAATATCATAGGCAAGGCTTTTGCTTATTCGTTCTAGTAATTTTGGTATCTCGTTGTCCTTTCCCAGACTCAACATTATAAAATTGTCACTGTCTTTGTGGATGCATGCTAGTCATGAACTTTTCCAACACCATGGCCTTCAAAAATCATCACTGCCATTTCTGAGCTGGGCAGAGATAAGGGAACCAGCTTCAGTTTCTGACTGAGCAACCAACCGAAGGGCTGAGAACCAGTAGCTCTGATGTCTAACGGCGGGAAAGGATGCATTTCCTTGCTAAAGTAAAAAAGCAAATTCATCCTTTCCTGACTTCAAAAAAATTAATTTTTTACTCAGCTGTGTTTGACATATGACATTGTGGAAGCTGAAGGTATACAACTTGTTGCTCTAATACATTCATATATGGCAGTATGGTCACCACTAGAGCTTTAGCTAACACCTCTATCATGTCACATAATTATCATTTCTTTTTTGTGGTAAGAACATTTAAGATACAACCTCTTAGCAATTTTGAAGTATGCAATATGGTACTGTTGACTAAATCACTCTGTTGTGCATTAGATCTCTAGAACATACTCATCTTCTAGTTGCAAGTCTGCAACTAGACATCCTTTAATGTCTCCCCAACACCTCCACCCCTCAACCTCTGGTAACCACCATTCTACTGTTTCTATAAGATCAGCTTTTTAAGATTCCACATATAGGCGACATCATATAATGTTTGTCTTTCTCTCTCTGGCTTATCTCATTAAACATAATGTCCTCAAGGTCCATCCATGTTGTCACAAGTGGCAGGATTTCCTTCTTTCTTATGGCTGAATAATATTCCATTGTATATATGTGTGTACACACACATACATATAATAGTTTTTTATATATTCTATATATGTGTGTGCATATATACATATATATATGCCACATCTTTTTTTGTTTTTTTAAAGATGTCATTTATTTGAGAGAAAGAATGAGAGAGAGAGAGAGAGAGAGAGCGCATGAGAGAGGGGAGGGTCAGAGAGAGAAGCAGACTCCCCGCTGAGCAGGGAGCAGATGTGGGGCTCGATCCTGGGATTCTAGGATCATGACCTGAGCTGAATAAAGGCAGTCGCTCAATCAACTGAGCCACCCAGGCACCCTATGCCACATCTTTTTTATCCATTCATCCATTGATGGGCACTTACGTTGTTTCTCTATCTTGGCTATCGGGAATAATGCTGCAATAAACACAGGAGTACAGGTATCTCTTCAAAATCCTACTTAATATACTTTGGGTATATACTCAGAAGTGGGATTGCTGGATCATATGATAGCTGTATTTTTTATTTAATTTTCTTTTAAGATTTTATTTATTTATTTGAGAGAGAAAGAGAAGGAAAGAGAGAGAATGCACAAGCAGGGGCAGAGGAGAAAGAGAAGCCGACTCCCCGCTGAGCAGGGAGCCTGATGTGGGTCTCAACCCCAGGATCCCGAGATCATAACCTGAGCCAGCGCTTAACTGACTGAGCCACCCAGGCACTCTTTGTTTTATTTCTTAAGGAACCTGCATACTGGTTTCTGTAGTGGTTAAACCAGTTTATATTCCCATCAACAGGGCACAACGGTTCCCTTCTCTCCAAATGGTTATCAGCACTGGTTATTTCTTGTCTTTTTAATGATAGCCCTTCTAACAGATGCGAGGTGATATGTCATTATGGTTTGGATATGCGTTTTCCTGATGATTACTGATGTTGAGCATCTTTTCATGTACCTGTTGGCCATTTGGAACAAAGTGATGTTTTAAAAGATTTTTAAAAAGAAGATTTTTAGAAAAAACCTTCTTAGTTTCCCTGCCCTCAGTTTCTGCCTTTTTGCTCCATTCAGGCCTTCAAAGGACTGAATGAATAATGCCCATCTGCACTGGTCAGGGCAGTCTTCTACAGATTCAAATGCTAATCTCTTCTGGAAACACCATCACAGACATATCCAGAAATAATGCTTTACCAGCTATCTGGCCATCCCTTAGTTCACTCAAATTGGTACATAAAGTTAACCATCCCATCAACCTCAGACAAACTCACTCTGAAACCAGGATGAAAATGAAACAAAGGCGAGTCCATAATTTTGCCCAAATACAGGCAAAAACAAGGTCATTGTGCAACTCTCAAAAATACTAAACATCCCTTTCTCTTGCTATGAGTGACTATTGCTACACCCAATCATGAAATTGCTCTGGCTTTCTGACAGCATCCAATCTGGAGCAAACCCTGGCTTTCTTGGATCCTCTCCCAAAACACACAACTGAAGCCCAAGTCCTGCAAGGTTAGGTTCTTCCTAATACCCGCTAACTGAGACCCCTGTGGTCCCCACTGGGTATTCTCCCCTACTGCAGTTAAGTAAAAAATCCAGATTGTTCCACTATAGTTGTGTTCCTAGTGGTCTTTGGCTGAAGGGCACTGTCAGTGCCACAAGGGTGGAAATCCATTCTATGCATGAATTTTGGTGTTTGAGAATATTACTCTTAAATAGTAAAATAGATATCCCAACAATCATTGCATTCAGAAAGAAGCGAAATGTAAGCAAACTCAATGTGAAAACAACTGTACAGAATTGCTGAGGGCACACAGAGGGAAAATGAAGAGAGTAGGCTGGTTGATCATCATTCTCCTCCTTAATAGAGGGTGGCTTACTGCAAGTGACCCCAGTGGGAGGGGTAGGGAGACAGTTTCTAGGCTTGAAGGCCAAAAGGAATGTTAGCTGTCTTCTCCTTTTGTGCCAGCTGATGTGCAGACACATTTTCATGTCATTTTCACACTAGTCCTCCAAGGCAGATTTTATCACCCACCATCACTGATTTGAATGACGGAGAATTCAGGGCCTGGAAAGAGGTTAAAAAACATATGCAACAACATGGAGTGAAGTCACAGGATATGTGGAACTCTGAAGTTCATGGGCAAGACACTACACCACTGGCCTCTAAGTGCTGCCAAATATTTGCATACCAATGGAAAGAAACATTTTTAAACGAAGAGCTAAGCCAGGGAAAAAACCATGGAACACTGAATTTTTTAAAAAGTCTTATCTAAAAATTAGGAGATGTAATATTACAACTATAAGTTTTATTTTCTCATCAAAGTATTTCTTTCTTTTCCTTTTGAAAAATAAATTTTTGGTTAAAATTTCAAAAATGATATAACCCATAAATGTTGCATTCTCTGAATGTAATAGTGCTATAGTGAAAAAATTTTGTTGTTGAAAAAGAATTTTGAATCTAGTTCATATACTTTTTTTTTTATTTTACTGACTCCCTAAACTGCTTAATGAAATAATGTTTCTCACTCTACTTCTTTTTTTAAAAAAATATTTTACTTATGTATTTGACAGAGATCACAAGTAGGCAGAGAAGCAGACAGAGAGAGACAGGAGGAAGCAGGCTCCCTGCTGAGCAGAGAGTCCAATGTTGGGCTCGATCCCAGGACCCTGAGACCATGACCTGAGCCGAAAGCAGAGGCTTTAACCCACTGAGCCACCCAGGCACCCCCACTCTACTTCTTTTTTTTTTTTAATTTAAGCTTTTTGATTTAAACATATAATATAACCCCACCACCCTCTCCCACCCCCTCTCCTCCCCCACCCCCCTCAGTTTGTTTTATGACATTAAGAGTCTCTTTGGGTTTGTTTCCCTCCCGATCCCATCTTGTTTCATCTTAATATTGAGTTTATTTTGTATAATTTATTAATTATTTTTTTAAATATTTTATTTACTTATTTGACAGAGAGAGACAGTGAGAGAGGGAACCCAAGAAGGGGGAGTGGGAGAGGGAGAAGCAGGCTTCCTGCTGAGCAGGGAGCCCGATGTGAGGCTCGATCCCAGGACCCTGGGACCATGACCTGAGCCGAAGGCAGATGCTTAACAACTGAGCCACCCAGGCGCCCCTAATTTATTTTTTATAAATCATGTTGACTGGCACTATTATGTTGGTAATAACCTTTGATAAAATGTAATGAGAAAGGTACTTTACCTCTGTGGTTTTCCTTCCCAAAATACATAGTCCCTGTCTAATCCTGAGAAAAATCCAGAGAAAAATATCAGGTAAGTCCCACTTTAGGGGACATTCTATGAAATGACTGCACTCCTCAAAACTGTCAAGGTTATTGAAAACAAGGAAAGTGTGAGAAATGGTGAGAGCCAAGAGGAACTTAAGGGGATAGAATGACTTAATGTAATGTCTTCCCTCTCTACATCTTTGAAGTACTTTGTACTACTAGATATTGAATCTTTGCTAGTATTTCAGTTAACGGTTTTAGTATTCATTGCTGATCGTTACCCAAAAATCTATTCATTGGAGTTGCAGATAATGATTTCTCTAATTTTACGAGGTTTTAGAAATCAGTAATGGATATCGATTTTTATTGATACCTTTTCTGCGTCTATCAAAATGATCAAAGTTTTTCATTAAATGATGATTGCATTCCTGGGACCAACATTGCTCATTATATTCTGTTCATGAACTGCTGAATTATACCTAACATATATAGCAATTTTGGATCTATTTTCAAAAAGTCATTATAAATCTATTTTTTCTTATAGCATTCTTGTTTGTTTTGATGTCAAGGTTTTACTTGTTTTCTAAAGTGAGTAGGTAGCTCCTCCCCTGGACTCACCATATTCTTGATATAGGAGTTGCATTTACAAAGGAGCACTGCAGGCTACCCACCAGTGATAGGTGTTGTCCTTCCAGACATTGACCCAATAATGTTACCACTTGGTTGTGCAGCTCTAGTGGTTTTTATTTTTACTCATGGAAGGAAGGAAGGAAGGGAGGAAGAAAGGAAAGAAAAAGAAAAGATGGAAGGGTAGACAATCAGAAAGGACAAATAAGTAAAAAATAACTATCCATTCATCAACTAGAGAAAGCCATAATCAATGGTTTGACTTTGTCTTTCCTAATAATTAGACTCTCCCATGGAGTTATTGACCAACTAAAAAAAATCTGCTTTTTGTGAAGATTGAAATTGTTAGTGATTGTACCGAACTGTTCTTTCATTTGACTACTTTGTTTAAAGAGGAAAAAAGAAATAATTGCAATGCTTATTTTATTTTATAGGGTTATTGGTTGCAGATTGCAATGTCTGACTCAGTAATTCTTCGCAGTGTGAAGAAATTTGGAGAGGACAATTATGGTTTTGAGTCAGACAGATTCTGTAAGTGGTCTTTTTCTTTTACTGTCTCTTAAACAAAAAGGGGTTAGAGCAAAAGTGGACAAGCTAGTGAACTTCTAAGGGGCAGAGGAAGACCAACAACAATATGAAGAACCATTACGGAGGTATTTCTTATCGACTAATGGGTAGTTCTCTCCAGAATCCATGTAATGGAATGTTTGAAAATGCTGGGTAAAAACATATGAAGTGTTGGAGAATGTGGGGTGGCTGTGTACATTGAAGGACACAACCAGTGGAATTGGTACATTTTGTAAGACTGAAATCATGGCAGGTCCAGAAATTGATGCCCAATTCCATTTCACTGATATCAAAACATTTTTCAACTCTTATACATTCACAGGTAGAATGAATTGTGTACTGGCCACATTTGGAGGCATTGCTTTGATGGTCTCATACTTCAACTTAAGGTCTAAAAAAGCACCAGCTGTGAAAGCAGCATAAATAGGTTTTAAACTGTACCTCCTCTGTAAATTTCCCATGCCTGGGGAAGCTAATGTCAACTCATGTAATACTCAAACCGTACAATAAGTTAAGAACCTGGAGGGGCCCCTGGGTGGTCTCAGTGGGTTAAGCCTCTGCCTTTGGCTCAGGTCATGATCTCAGGGTCCCGGGATCGAGCCCCACATCAGGCTCTCTGCTCAGCGGGGAGCCTGCTTCCTCCTCTCTCTCTCTGCCTGCTTCTCTGCCTACTTGTGATCTCTGTCTATCAAGTAAATAAAAAAATAAAATAAAATAAATATAAAAAAAAAGAACCTGGAAAAAAAAACTGCACAAAGTGTAGGTGAATGAAAGTATCTCATCTATAAGTATCCAGCACTGGTTATTATTATTGCCTTTATCCATCTATTGTTAAAATTGATTATAGTAGTAATTATTTAGTGAGAAACAACCATGACTATGCTGGCCAGAATGAGATAATGGGAAAGAGGGCCCATAGCATTAGTACATAACATCTAGTGAGCACAAGTGATTCCAAGCAATTATTATTATTGTTATTTTAAAAAATATTTATTTACTTATTTGAGGGAGAGAGAGAGAGAGTGCCCAAATGGGGGGGGGGTAGAAGGAGAGGCAGAGGGAAAGCATAGGGGAAGCTGACTCCCCACTGAATACTGAGGAGAGCCTAACTGAGGGGGCTCCATCTCAGGACCCTGAAATCATGACCTGAACTGACCAGACACTTAACCTTTTGAGCAACTCAGGTACCCCACAATTATTAGTTTTTTAAACAAATGCTATGATTTTACAACTTACAGGGGAAGAAAATGAGACTTGAATAAATTGTTTAAAATTTGGCAAAGAGTTCATGACCAGTGATTATGGAGCCTGAATCATCCCGATCCAGTTCTGATTTCTTTATTTTTTTAATCTTTAATTTTTTATTAACATATAATGTATTATTAGCTCCAGGGGTACAGGTCTGTGAATTGCCATGTTTACACACTTCACAGCGCTCACCATAGCACATACCCTCCCCAATGTCCATAACCCAACCACCCTCTCCCTACCCCCCTCTCCTCAGCAACCCTCAGTTTGTTTTGTGAGATTGAGAGTCTCTTATGGTTTGTCTCCCTCCCGATCCCATCTTGTTTCATTTATTCTTTCCTACCCCCCAACCCCCGCTCCCGTTGCATCTCCACTTCCTCATATCAGGGAGATCATATGATACTTGTCTTTCTCTGATTGACTTATTTCGCTCAGCATAATACCCTCTAGTTCCATCCACTTCGTCGCAAATGGCAAGATTTCATTTCTTTTGATGGCTGCATAGTATTCCATTGTATAGATATACCACTTCTTCTTTATCCATTCATCTGTTGACGGACATCTAGGTTCCTTCCATAGTTTGGCTATTGTGGACATTGCTGCTATAAATATTTGGGTGCATATGCCCCTTCAGATCACTACATTTGTATCTTTAGGGTAAATACCCAGTAGTGCAATTGCTAGGTCATAGGGTAGCTTTATTTTCAACTTTTTGAGGAACCTCCATGTTGTTTTCCAGAGTGGTTGCACCAGCTTGCATTCCCACAAATGGTGTAGGAGGGTTCCCTTTCTCCTCATCCCTGCCAGCACTTGTCATTTCCTGACTTGTTAATTTTAGCCATTCTGACTGGTGTGAGGTGGGATCTCACTGTGCTTTTGATTTGTATGACATGGTGACATGGAGCACCTTTCCATGTGTCTGTTGGCCACCTAGATGTCTTCTTTGCAGAAATGTTTGTTCATGTTCTCTGCCCATTTCTTGATTGGATTATTTGTTCTTTGGGTGTTGAGTTTGATAACTTCTTTATAGATTTTGGATACTAGTCCTTTATCTGATATGTCATTTGCAGATATCTTCTCCCATTCTGTCAGTTGTCTTTTGGTTTTGTTGACCGTTTCCTTTGCTGTGCAAAAGCTTTTGATCTTGATGAAGTTCCAATAGTTCATATTTGCCCTTGCTTCCCTTGCCTTTGGCGATGTTCCTAGGAAGAAGTTGCTGTGGCTGAGATAGAAGAGGTTGCTCTCTGTGTTCTCCTCAAGGATTTTGATGGATTCCTTTCTCACACTGAGGTCCTTCATCCATTTTGAGTCTATTCTCATGTGTGGTGCAAGGAAATGGTCCAGTTTCATTTTTTTGCATGTGGCTGTCCAATTTTCCCAACACCATTTGTTGAAGAGACTGTCTTTTTTCCATTGGATATTCTTTCCTGCTTTGTCGAAGATTAGTTGACCACAGAGTTGAGGGTCTATTTCTGGGCTCTCTATTCTGTTCCATTGATCTAGGTGTCTGTTTTTGTGCCAGTACCATACTGTCTTGATGATGACAACTTTGTAATAGAGCTTGAAGTCTGGAATTGTGGTGCCACCAACTTAGGTTTTCTTTTTCAACATTACTCTGGCTATTCGAGGTCTTTTCTGGTTCCATAGAAATTTTAGGATTATTTGTTCCATTTCTTTGAAAAAAATTGATGGTATTTTCATAAGGATTGCATTAAACATGTAGATTGCTTTAGGTAGCATAGACATTTTCACAATATTTGTTCTTCCAATCCAGGAGCATGGAACATTTTTCCATTTCTTTGTGTCTCCCTCAATTTCTTTCATGAGTACTTTATAGTTTTCTGAGTACAGATTCTTTTCCTCAATGGTTAGGTTTATTCCTAGGTATCTTACGGTTTTGGGTGTAATTGTAAATGGGATTGACTCCTTAATTTCTCTTTCTTCTGTCTTGTTGTTGGTGTATAGACATGCAACTGATTTCTGTGCACTGATTTTATATCCTGACACTTTACTGAATTCCTGTACAAGTTCTAGCAGTTTTGGAGTGGAGTCTTTTGGGTTTTCTACATAAAGTATCATATCATCTGTAAAGAATGATAGTTTGACTTCTTCTTTGCCAATTTGGATGCCTTTAATTTCTTTTTGTTGTCTGATTGCTGAGGGTAGGACTTCTAGTACTTTGTTGAATAGCAGTGATGATAATGGACATCCCTGCCGTGTTCCTGACCTTAGCAGAAAAGTTCTCAGTTTTTCACCATTGAGAATGATACTTGCTGTGGGTTTCTCATAGATGACTTTGATGACATCGAAGTATGTGCCCTCTATCCCTACACTTTGAAGAGTTTTGATCAAGAAAGGATGCTGTCCTTTGTCAAATGCTTTTTCAGCATCTATTGAGAGTATCATATGGTTCTTATTCTTTCTTTTATTAATGTATTGTATCACATTGATTGATTTGGGGATGTTGAACCAAACTTGCAGCCCAGGAATAAATCCCACTTGGTCGTGGTGAATAATCCTTTTAATGTACAGTTGGATCTTATTGGCTAGTATTTCAGTGAGAATTTTTGCATCCATGTTCATCAAGGATATTGGTCTATAATTCTCTTTTTTGATGAGGTCTTTGGTTTTGGAATCAAGGTAACGCTGGCCTCATAAAAAGAGTTTGGAAGTTTTCCTTCCATTTCTATGTTTTGGAACAGTTTCAGGAGAATAGGAATTAATTCTTCTTTAAATGTTTGCTAGAATTTCCCTGGGAAGCCGTCTGGCCCTGGGCTCTTGTTTGTTGGGAGACTTTTGATGACTGCTTCAATCTCCTTACTGGTTATGGGTCTGTTCCAGTTTTCTACTTTTCCTGGTTCAGTTTTGGTAGTTTGTACGTCTCTAGGAATACATCAATTTCTTCCAGATTGTCAAATTTGCTAGCATATAGCTGCTCATAATATGTTCTTATAATTGTTTGTATTTCTTTGGTGTTGGTTGTGACCTCTCCTCTTTTATTCGTGATTTCATTTATTTGGGTCTTTTCTCTTCTTTTTGATAAATCTGGCCAGGGGTGTATCAATCTTATAAATTCTTTCAAAGAACCAGTTTAGTTTAGTTGATTTGTTCAACTGTTACTTTGGTTTGTATTTCATTGATTTCTGCTCTGATCTTTATTATTTCTCTTCTCCTGCTGGGTTTAGGCTTTCTTTGTTGTTCTTTCTCCAGCTCTTATAGGTGTAGGATTAGGTTGTGTATTTGAGACCTTTATTGTTTCTTGAGAAAGTCTTGAATCAGTATATATTTTCCTCTCAGGACTGCCTTTGCTGTGTCCCACAGATTTTGGACAATTGTGTTTTCACTATCATCTGTTTCCATGATTTTTTTCAATCCCTCTTTAATTTCCTCGTTGACCCATTCATTCTTTACAAGGATGTTCTTTAGCCTCCATGTATTTGGGTTCTTTCCAACTTTCCTCTTGTGATTGAGTTCTAGCTTCAGAGTATTGTGGTCTGAAGATATGCAGGGAATGATCCTAATCTATTGGTACTAGTTGAGACCTGATTTGTGACCTAGGATGTGATCTATTCTGCAGTATGTTCCATGTGCACTAGAGAAGAATGTGTATTCTGTTGCTTTGGGGTGGAATGTTCTGAATATATCTGTGATGTCCATCTGATCCAGTGTGTCATTTAAGGCCTTTATTTCCTTGTTGGTCTTTTGCTTGGATGATCTGTCCATTTCAGTGAGGAGGGTGTTAAAGTCCCCTACAATTATTGTATTATTTTCTATGTGTTTTTTTTGATTTTATTATTAATTGGCTTATATAGTTGGCTCCTCCCATGTTGGGGGCATAGATATTTAAAATTGTTAGATCTTCTTGTTGGACAGACCCTTTGAGTATGATATAGTGTCCTTCCTCATCTCTTCTTATAGTCTTTGGCCTAAAATCTAATTTATCTGATACAAAAATTGCCACCCCAACTTTTTTTTGATGTCCATTAGCATGGTAAATTATTTTCCATCCCTTCACTTTAAATCTAGAGGTGTCTTTGGGTCTAAAATGAGTTTCTTATAGATAGCATATTGATTGGTCTTGTTTTTCTATCCATTCTGATACCCTATGTCTTTTGATTGGGGCATTTAGCCCATTTACATTCAGGGTAACTATTGAGAGATATGAACTTAGTGCCATTGTATTGCCTGTAAGGTGACTGTTAGTGTATATTGTCTCTGTTCTTTTCTGGTCTACTAATTTTAGACTCTCTCTTTGCTTAGAGGGCCCCTTTCAATATTTCCTGGAGAGCTGGTTTGGTGTTTACAAATTCTTTTAGTTTTTGTTTGCCCTAGAAGCTTTTTATCTCTTCTTCTATTTTCAATGATAGCCTAGCTAGATATAGTATTCTTGGCTACATGTTTTTCTCATTTAGTGTTCTGAATATATCATGCCAGTTTTTTCTGGCCTGCCAGGTCTCTGTGGATAAGTCTGCTGCCAATCTAATATTTTTACCATTGTATTTTACCATGTTATGTATGTTACCATGTATGTTACCGGGCTGCTTTCAGAATTTTCCCTTTGTCATTAAGACTTGTAAGTTTTACTATTAGATGATGGGGTGTGGACCTATTTTTGATTTTGAGGGGAGTTCTCTGTGCCTCCTGGATTTTGATGTTTATTACCTTTGCCATATTAGGGAAATTCTCTACAATAATTCACTCCAATATGCCTTCTGCCCTCCTCTCTCTTTCTTCTTCTTCCAGAATCCCAATTATTCTAATATTGTTTCATCTTATGGTATCACTTATCTCTTGAGTTCTCCTCTCGTGGTCCAGTAGTTGTTTGTCTCTCTTTTGCTCAGCTTCATTATTCTCTGTCATTTGGTCTTCTATATCACTAATTCTTTCTTTAGCCTCATTTATCCTAGCAGTAAGAGCCTCCATTTTTGATTGCACCCCATTAATAGTTTTTTTAAATTTCAGTTTGGTTAGATTTTAGTTTTTTTATTTCTCCAGAAAGGGCTTTTATTTCTCCAGACAGGGTGTCTCTAATATCTTCCATGCCTTTTTTAAACCCAGCTAGCACCTTGAGAATCATCATACTGAAGTCTAGATCTGACATATTAGCCATGTCTGTATTGATTAGGTCCCTAGCCTTCAGTACTGCCTCTTATTTTTTGTTTTTGTTTTTGTTTTTGTTTTGTGGTGAGTTTTTCTGCCTTGTCATCTTATCCAGATAAGAATATATGAATGAGAGAATAAAATACTAAAAGGGTGGCAAAGACCCCAGAAAAATGTGTGTTAACTAAATCAGAAGATAACCCAAATCGTGGGGAGAAGAAAGGCGGTAAAAAGAAGTTAAAAAAATTGAAAAAAAAAAATTAGACCAGTGAATAGAATAGAGTCAACCACTTGATTTTGGGTATATTTTGGTCTCTTATAAGAAACTACCTCCCAAAATTTTAAAGAAAGAATATATATATATATATATATATATATATATACACACACACAAAAATAAGGGTAAACATGATGAAGGAATGGAATATGAATATAAAGATGAAAATTTTTAAAAAAATTCTAAAAACGGAGTTGATAAGATCAGTTGGTTGGGAAAAAAAAAAGAAAAAGAAAGTGGAGAGAATTTGCTCAGGCTGGAGATTGGAACAAAGCCCTGTGCTGGATTTGGGGTATATTTTGATCTATTAGAAGAAATTGTATCCCAAAATTTTTTAGAAGGAAAAACCCTATATGTATACAAAAAAATAAAGTTAGTTACAATGAAGGATAAAATACGAGTATAATAATGAAGGTTCAAAATGATTTTTTTTAAAGAAAGATGTTGTTAAGAGAAGCTAGTTAAAAAATGTTAAGAGAGGAAAGAGTAAAAGTTAAAAATATTAGAATAAGAAAAAATAAAATTAAAAACATTTATTTAACTTTGCAAGACTAAAGAATCATAGGGCAAAAGCCATGAATTCCATGCTTTGCTTTCCCCTCCTCTGGAATTCCACTATTTTCCTTGATCAATGAGCTTGGTCTTGGCTGGATGTTCTCGCTGGTCTTCTGGAGGAAGGGTCTGTTGTAATGATTCTCAAGTGTCTTTGTCTCAGGCGGAATTGCACGGCCCTTACCAGGGGCAGGGCTAAGTAATCTGCTCGGGTTCATTTCCGGAAGCTTTTGTTCCCTGAATGCTTTCCATAGAGCTCTGGAGGACAGGAATGAAAATGGCGGCCTCCCAGTCTCTGGCCTGGAGGAGCCGAGAGCTCAGGGCCACACTTCTCAGTGCACCCTTGGAGAAAAGAACTCAATCACTCCAATCTCCCTGGTCTCCAGCCATGCTCCAAGCTCACCCAGCATGTGACTGAGCATTTCTGTCTCTGGCACACAGCCCCATATGGAGTCTCCAAACCCAGCAGATTCCTGCCTCTCTGCTCTTCCGGCGAGGGGGGTTCCTCCTTGGATCTGCCACATGTGGGGTCCCTCTTCAAAGGGCAGTGGTTTGACTGTGTCATGGATCACAGTTTAAGGTAACCCGAGCTGAGAGCTCACTCCTCGGCTCTGTCTCTGTAGCCGGCTTCCCCACTCTAATACCCATGAGCTCTGCTACACTAAGAAACCGTGGTCCTTCTGTGACCCCACGGGACCTGAGACCACGCTGTCCCCATGAGGGCTCCAACCCTGCTTAGCTTCTGGAGCAATGTCCCTCAGTAGAGCAGACTTTTAAAAGTCCTGATTTTGTGTTCTGCTGCTCCACCACTTGCCGGGAGCCAGCACCTCCCTCCATGGTCTATCTTTCCTTCACTTTGGATTCACTTCTCTGCAGGTCCTACCTTTCAGAATGTGGTTGATTTTCTGTTTCTAGAATTGCTGCTCTTCTTCTCTTCGATCTCCTGTTAGATTTGTAGGTGTTCGGAATGGTTTGATAACTAACTAATTGACCTCCTGTGACCTGATGTCATCTCAGCCTGTTCCAGTTCTGATTTCTAAAGCCAAGATGTTTAATCTCTATCTATACTACAATGCCTCTTTACTCTTACTTAAATTAAATTAATTAAAATGCCAGGGATTCAGGATGTGCTGTCCCATGGCAGTGGTTGACATTAGAACCCTGAAATTCCTTTCCCTGTTGCTTCCCTACACCCATGTCCCAGCACCCCCACTTTCACTTCCTGTGCTCCATTTGCTCTCACCTAGGCTGGGAAAAATCATATCCAGCTCAATCCGGTCATTTCTCCTGGCATGTGAGTGTCAACATCATCTTATTGTCTAATTAATTTGTAGTCTCAGTTTTAAATAGATAAATTCTGATGTCTCCAAGGAACAAAACAATAAATATTCATTTTACTTGGTAGTTCAAAGAACTAAATTTTCTTCAGCTAATTTTAAAATGTTGGTCTCCAGTTGACATTCAGAAAATACAAATACCTCATATCCTGTAGAAATATCAAAAATATATAGTCAATCCAGCAGTCCTGAACCTGACAGGGTGTCTTCTTGTGTAATATGAGAGACGGTGAGAGAGAGAGAGAGAGAATGAAAAAAAGAGAGAGAGAAAAAGGCAAATAGTCATTTTTCTGTGTTCCATGAATAAAGCTAACTTATGGGAATGTTCTCCTAGAGCAAAATTTTTAATGACTGTGTTGTTGTGTCATTATTATTAACTGATTTGTGCATTGCTTTTATCCTGACAGATAACAATGATAAGAATTCAAGGTAAGTGACTATTTCAACAATACATCATCTTTTCTAGAATAACCCCCTAATATTCCTTTTATTTTATTTTTTTAAAGATTTCATTTATTTATTTGACAGAGAAACAGAGAGAGAGGGAACACAGCAGGGGGAGTGGGAGAGGGAGAAGCAGGCTTCCCACCAAGCAAGGAACCCGATGTGGGCCTCGATCCCAGGACCCTGGGATCATGACCTGAGAGCTGAAGGCAGCCGCTTAACAACTGAGCCACCCAGGCACCCCCCCTATATTCCTTTTAAAGGCACAAAGCAGAGATAATATTTTCATGCATCTTGTATTTCCCATAAAATGACATAGGTATTCCTTTTCTCTTTAAAACATTGCTGTAATTTGATTTAAAAAATCTTTTGACATAGCCTTTCTGGATTGGGTATATTCAGCAACACTACAGAACTTCTAACCTAAATGGGCAGAGGAAAAGGTGAATAAGTATGATTTCATGAGCATAGGGGAGACCCCTAAACCTCAAATTCTTCCCACAGGCAAATAGTAGAACCCTAAAATTTAATTATTAGATATTTCTCTTTAGTTTGATTTAAATACTCATATAAAAATGTCAGTTAATCATGCATTAGTAAAAAGTTAGGACTAGACAGAGTTTAATCTGAGAAGACAGAAGGTAAGCATCAGGCAATTTCCTAGAAAGAGGTGGTGGAAAGGCCAAGATTCAAGTTGTATAGGAAATTCTAAGTAATTCACAGTAAAGAGGGGTGTTGGGTGTGGTAACATTAGTTTTAGACTATGAGTGCTAGGGTGAGCCTGGACCTAGAAGACCCATGCTTTTCTCACGGGGTAGAAAAAAAATGAAAATGGGTGTGGATGTAGATGAATGGCAAGGAGAGAATGAATAGGAAGGTTAAGTGAATTCAGTTTTTAGAGAAGATGAATCTATCTTCTGATACATGAGGTAATGTAGAATGAGAAGATCATGGTGAAAGTTTGAGAAAGCTGTGGAGGAAAATGAGACAATCTATAGACAGATGAAGTACAGTGCTATAGATTGAGCTATGACTAGAGACCCTAATCATTCATTCATTCATGCATTCATTCATTCATCTATTCATTTTATAAATATTAATTAAGTTCCTACCAGGTATCAGGCACTATTATAAGTGCTTAGGATAAAGAAGAGAATAAATTGGGTCAAAATATCTGTCCTTGAGGAGTATATATAGCATGGTAGCTAGTAATAATCTATCACTTTTTTTCTAAGGAAAAAAAAAGCAAACATGGAATGGAGGTATGGAATGATGTGGGGAGAAAGTTGAAATTTCTAAAGGTTTTGGCCAGGGAAGGTCTCATTGAGAAGGTGACTTATGGAGGAAAGTCTGAAGGAGATGAGGGGGTTGGCCATGCCAGTATCTGAAGAAAGAACATTCTGGTGAGAGGAAATAACAAGTGCAAATGGTCAAAAGTGAGAACAAATTTGACAAGAACAAAGTCAACAAAGAGGCCAAGTGGCTCGGGTGATGAGAACTGGAGTGCAGTAGGAGGAGACAAGGTCAGAGAGCCAACTGGCCAGACTGTGGAGGGCCTTGGGCATCTCAGCAAGGACTTGGGCTTCTACTCTGAGCTGGAGGGGAAGTTTAGGGCAGCTGACTGCCAGGAGTGGCATGTGTTGGCATCAGTTCACATGTGTCTCCAGCAGGCCCCACAGCCTAGCTTCGGGAGAAGGGGGACAAGTATGGATGTAGAGATGGAGTTTCCAAAGATGGAGGTGGGGAAAAGGATTAAGGTTGATGGTAAGAATGTAGTTTAAATGGCTGGTGTGGGATCTGGGACACATGGGGAAGGAAGCACAGTCTTGATGGGGTTTTAAGAATTGTAAATTAAGGAGGGTTTAAGGGACTGCAGGTCTCAACTGAGATGACAAATAGGTGTAGAAGGAGGAAGGCAGTGACAAAATAGGATGCATAGACAGTCCCAGAATGCCATTGGAGTAGAGTAGTTTCTGGTGGAAGAAAGGTCCAGGGTGTATCCATGAATGGGTGACTCAGGGGAAGTAGAGATCCCCGGAGTTGAGAAGGTCAAAGATGGGTTACATGGTTACATACAAATTTATGAGAAATGAAATGAGTAAGAAATAGTGAGGAAATACAATATTATGGGGAGTATGAGAGTTTTTTAAAACTTTTCCATCATATCAATACTGTCTAATATAGTTGTTAAATTTTTAAGTGGTGGAAGGAAGCTTTAAATCAGCTAATCCAACCACCTGAACTTACATTACAAGGGACTATAAATAGAAACAGGTTGAGGGTCATGGTTGAGGTCCAATAGTTTTATGTTAGTATAACTAGGAATACAGAGCACCTTTTATTTCCTTTCAATACCTCTCAGAAAAACTTCACTGAATCTCTGCTAAACATGAGATATAGCTATACTGGAATCTCCAAAAGAGGTAAATCTGAAAAATAAGAGCTTGTTTTCAAGATGCCAGGTTTGGCAAGAAGTTCTCAGTCAATGGGGACTTTATTTCTTACTAAAGGATGACTCATAAAATCCTTATCTAGGGAGAATTTCTCTTTGTTTTGGAAAGGATGGTCTATAAATCCATTATGTTTTTCTCCTCAGGTTACAAGATGAGAGGAAAGGTGACAGCAGTCAAGTTGGCTTCTTTCAATTGGTAATAAAACTGTTCTGATTTTTGACATAAATTTTGCAACTGCAAATTGTTCAGATCATGGAGGGAGTGTTAAATCTTAAGTCACTGGCAGGTTTTTAAGAACAGCGTTCACTTTTTCAGTCATAAACTTTGTCTATGTAATAACATGCTAAATGGCAGTTAGAAATATATTGGTAATTAAACTTAAATCCTGGGTGCCTGGGTGTCTCAGTCAGTTAAGCATCCAGCTCTTGATTTCATGTCAGGTTGTAATCACAGGGTTGTGAGATCAAGCCCTGTGTTGGGCTCCATGCTAGGTGTGGAGTCTGCTTAAGATTCTCTCTCCCCCTGTTCCACCTCACTCTCTCTCTCCCCTCCCCCATTATAAATAAATAAATAAATAAATAAATAATAAGTAAATCCTATCTGGTAATATTAAACACATAATCCTATCTGGTAGATCAGAAAAGTGTCCTGGAAAATAATCACTAAGTTCATAATTATTTTAGTAAAGAAAATTATTACAGTAATCATATGATGTATATTTATCCTTATGACATATCTTTGGAAATTCCATAGTGTGGTATTTTCCCCTAATTTTCACAAGGCTGAGGCATTTCTAGACACTAATAGGCACTCTTGTTCGTCAATATCAGTTCTGGGATACAATTTATGCTATTGCTGAATCCTTCACACAGTATTTCTACTGGCAATGGCATCAATGCCGTGACCACTTCCCACTGAAGTTATGAATCAGTGGCTAAGAAAAGAAATCAGTTCTTGAGGTAAAGAGAATGAATTCAGAGACTAGGAAAGAAATAATATAAACTAACAATGTAAGAGTCCAGTGTTTTAGATCATTAATATACCACTTATTTTTTCTTAAGATTTTATTTATTTATTCGAGAGAGAGTGAAAGCGAGAGAAATCACAGAGGGAGAGGCAGAGGGAGGAACATATTCCCCACTGAGCAGAGAGACTGATGCGGGGTTTGACCCCAGGACTCTGGGGTCATGACCTGAGCTGAAGGCAGATGCTTAACCGACTGGGCCACCCAGGTGCCCCAATATACCACTTATTTTGATATAATTAGTGAGAACTCTACTGTTCAATTAAGATGATTCCCATAAAATTCGATGCTAAGTGATATTTATCAGAATCTAGTAACTAAAATTAAATAGTCCTCCTACTTCTCCTGCTTTTCACCCATAGATGATCTCTGAATCCTTTGTTTTTCAAGTTTCGATTTTCTTCAACGACTGACATTTGGCTGATGTTTGTGGGAAGTTTATGTGCATTTCTCCATGGACTATCCCATCCAGGCGTGCTGCTCATTTTTGGCACAATGACAGATGTTTTTATTGACTACGACACTGAATTACAAGAACTCAAGATCCCTGGAAGAGCATGTGTAAACAACACTATAGTATGGATCAACAGCTCCCTTAACCAGAATGTGACAAATGGAACACGGTGTGGGTAGGCTGTTATTTTTTATTTTTTATTTTTTTTTGCTCATATATTAAATTGTAATTCAAAATGTGTAAATGGGATTTTATTAGCTGAACTGGAGTGATATCCAACAGGAAGCAAACAGAAACATAAATTTAACCCATATTTCTGAAAATTACTCTGCCCTGAGTTTCTTCCTATTTTACCAGGTTTTTAAATCCTAACAAAAAAACAGAATTAGAAATTGCCCATTAAATGGGTCACCCAAATTTAAGCACTTGGTAGACTATAGGTTTGAGGATGAATACTACCAGTACAGTAGGAAGGTAAGCCATGAATTTTACTTGAGTCTTCGTCATGTCTCATATGCAAGACTTCTTTTAGTTCCTTACCTGCTTTCTGTTTCTTAGCTTCTGTGGCTGTGGCAAATGGCCCACATGATCTTCAGTCTTCTTTCTTTTTTTTTTTTTAAAGATTTTATTTATTTATTTGATAGACAGAGATCACAAGTAGGCAGAGAGGCAGAGAGAGAGAGGAGGAAACAGGCTGTCCGCAGAGCTGAGAGCCCGATGCGGGGCTCGATCCCAGGACCCTGGGACCACGACCCGAGCCGAAGGCAGCGGCCTTAACCCGCTGAGCCACCCAGGCGTCCCTTCAGTCTTCTTTCTATAATGAGAAACTCATTAGTGTGCTACTTGGTGTAGGGGCTGCTTGGTCTCAGTAGCTGAGTTTCTATGGAAGAGTGGTATGGTGCTATAAACAGAAGGGGGCCATGAAGTGTTAGCCAGAACCCACTGTGATAAGCCCAACAGTGCATCTATAGTGTTTCATGGTGTTGACTCACTGTCACAGAATGAACTTTGCAGCCTGCCTCACATTGCCTCAGGGCCAGAACAGGCTCATTGGCATGTATGAACCTACACGCTCAGGTTCAAGAGCCAAGGGCCCGGCACATCCTGACTAGAAAGACACTTGAAATAGCTCCCCTAGGCAAATTTATATTTTTCATCTTCATTTAAAAAATATTTCCACATATTTCAT
Source organism: Taxidea taxus jeffersonii (assembly GCA_003697995.1). NCBI lineage: Eukaryota > Metazoa > Chordata > Mammalia > Carnivora > Mustelidae > Taxidea > Taxidea taxus. The sequence goes on along the minus strand of ML105156.1, from coordinate 28,616 downwards.
TTAGATTATGAGCAAATCCTGTTAAACCACTGATACTGTTCCATAATATTATCTACTATTAGGGTCTTTTATTCACTTACTCATTCAACCAAAATTTTTGAACACCAACTTCATACCAGGAAATTGTGTAAGCCTCAACGATATAGTGGTTATTTTGAGTCATGGTCCTTATCTTCATGGTGTTTAGGTCTAGGCAGTAAAATCATCATTAAATCAGAGACCATTCAAATAAATATGTAGTTACAGCTGGTTAGTACTTGACAGAAAAATACAAGACAATATACAATACGCAGAATTATCTTTTTTTTTTAATTTTTAAAAAAAATTTGTCAGAGAGAGAGAGAGCAAGCACAGGCAGACAGAGTGGTAGGCAGAGGCAGAGGGAGAAGCAGGCTCCCCGCTGAGCAAGGAGCCCGATGTGGGACTCGATCCCAGGACACTGGGATCATGACCTGAGCCGAAGGCAGCCGCTTAACCCACTGAGCCACCCAGGCGTCCCTATCTTTTAAAAAATAATAGGGGTGCCTGGGTGGCTCAGTGGGTTAAGCCGCTGCCTTCGGCTCAAGTCATGGTCTCAGGGTCCTGGGATCGAGTCCCATATCGGGCTCTCTGCTCAGCGGGGAGCCTGCTTCCCTCTCTCTCTCTGCTGCCTCTCTGTCTACTTGTGATCTCTCTCTGTCAAATAAATAAATAAAATCTTAAAAAAATAATAAGCTTACTCATTAGAAATAAATTTCCTACTGTCTAAATATATATATGTTTCTTTTCTAAATTTGGAAGTAAGATTCAGAACAGTTTGTATAAAAGAATTACTGTTGTCAATGACAGTCTTTTAATTTTAAGTCTTCCATGTTGGAACACAAAAATGAATTGTTTTTTACAGAGTAGTTCGACTATAAAAACGTAAGGTTAATTACTTCCCCCTTTGAAAAAAGTGCATTCAGACTTATGTATGATGTAAATTGACCCGAATCATTAATAACATTTATGAAGGTAAAATTTTCTAGGGAAAATTCCTGAAAGTATAGCCTGTTATGCATTAAAATTTGGTAATAAATGTTAGGCTAAAACTTGAGACATGTCCATGATAACAAGTGTTCATAAATATTTATTAGATAATTTAAAGAGTGAATCTATCATTAACATCTATATCACTAACATCCAGTAGAAAGGAATTTACCATGGTTACCCATCACTCACACTTCAGTTATTCTTGAAGGTGAGCAAATAGTGCAAAGCAAATGGGGGCTTTCAGAAGCTCATTGGTTTTTGCTGAATTTATAGGATACAGAACATGTAAATGGATATTTGTCCTTTTTTAAAAATTTCATATGAGTTTCTGGAATTGTGTAGACTTTGTCTTTCTCAGGCCTTTTCTTTATGAGGATCTCCTTTGATGAGTTAAATACTTTAATTGTGAATTATTATGGTCCCTGACATGACTCCTGCTTTACTTCTGGGTAAATATTTGTTTAGCTTTGATGTAGTTAAGATCACTGTGAAAATGGACTTGGGTAGAACAGAAGAGAAGGGAGTGGACATTTTCCTACCTGTAAGTAGTTAACGTGCCTCCAGAATTACTCAGCTCTTTTGCACCTTTTTCCTTGGAAAAAGTATATCATTAAAAGTGTAATTTTTCCACCTATTGTAATAAGGATATTAGTCTTGGACAAGGCTACTCCATGATTTTATTAACATAAGTAGGCATGTGTAATAGTAGGAACTGGTTTTGCTCTTTCATTTCACTGGTTGGTTTCTACATATCATTTATAATCCATTGGATGGAATTTTTAGGCAAAGCCTTCCAAATGATTCTCAGTGCATAATGCTGAAAAGTATTATAGAACATCAGACCTCTTGATTAGTTTATCAGAATTTATTTGCTCAGAATAATCAAATAGTAAGACAAAAGAATGAAAAATGACTGAAAGGGAAGTTCGAAGAGTCCAAATACCACCGTGCAGCTTCTTTCTACTTTCTTTTAACCAACTGAAGTGTAAAAATATAAGTGGAAGCCACAAAGTCTTGTGACTTAATTGTGGAAGTAACATACCATAATTTCTGCCATTCTCTGCAGCCATTGAGAAGTCCGATTCCTCATTTCCCCCACATGTGAATGCATTAAAGTAGAAATCGGCCTGTATTTTCTCTTGGATTTCAGTCTGCTTTCTTAGCAATGTACAGTTAGTGTATGCATTCAAGCACTATATTGAAGTTAGACACTGTAAAACCATACACTTTTAAAAACAGTTTTATTGAGACACAATTTACATACCATGAAATTTACCAGCTTAAGGTATACAACTCAGTGGTTTTTAGTCTTTTGCAGAGTTGTGCTTCCACCACTATAATCAATTGTAGAATGTTTTTATTACTACAAAAAGAAATCCCATACCCCTTAGCTATCATTCTCCGGTTCTCTCATTACCTCCTTAGTCCTAGACAACCACTAATCTACCTTCTGGCTCTGTAGATTTACCTATTCTGGACATTTCATACAAATGGAATCCCACAGTATGGGGTCCTTTGTGATTGGCTTCTTCAACTGAACATAATGTTTTCAAGGTTCATCATATCATAAAATGAATTAGCACAGCCTAGCATGTGCCTGTCCTGGAAAGTGCTCCATGTGCACTTGTGGGGAATATGTATTTTGCTATTATTGAATGGAATGTTCAAAAGATGTCTGTCAGGACTAATTGGTTTATGGTGTTATTCAAGTCTTTATTCCTAGTTGTTCTATCCAATACTGAAAATATGGAATTGTAATCTCTGACTATTATCAATGAACTATTTCTACCCTTGAATCTGTCACCATTTGCTTCATGTATTTGGGGGCTCCATTTTTAGATGCATATATATTTAAAATTTCTATAACCTTTCTATAGATTGACCCTTTATAATTACAAAATGGTTTTTATTTCTAGTAACAGTTTTTTTTTAAGATTTTATTTATTTATTTGACAGACAGAGATCACACAAGCAGGCAGATAGGCAGGCAGAGAGGGGAGGGGAGAAGCAGGCTCCCTGCCGAGCAGAGAGCCCAATGCGGGACTTGATCCCAGGACCCTGGGACCATGACCCGAGCCGAAGGCAGCGGCTTAACCCACTGAGCCACCCAGGCATCCCTCTAGTAACAGTTTTTTAAAATTTCTCTTATATTAGTATAGCCACTCTTGGTTTGTTATGGTTGCCTTTTACCATGACGCATCTTTTTCCATACTACTTTCAACTTGCTTATATCTTTGAATTTAAATATGTCTCCCTCAGACAGCCTACAGTTGGAACTTGTATTTTGTTTTTTTTATAATTTACCCAGTCTCACAATCTCTGCCTTTTGATTGAATTATTTAATCCATTACATATAAAATCAACCTACCTAAGAGTCTAAAAGAGTGGATAGGAGAAGGTTAGAGATCTCAGGACTCAAATAATGACATGGTTGTGTATTTCATTGATTTTCTTTAGGCTTCATATGTACTAGATTGGGTGTTGGGAAGCTATAACCTAGAAATACCAGTATGTACAGACCGCAAAGGACTCAATAAAATTCTGCTCTCTCTAGATAATAGACCACAAAGAGGCAGCCTGACAGAAGAATTTCAGGCAGTAACTATTCTACTCAAGCCAACACCACAGAACAAAACAAAACAAAACACACATCACCTCATTCTTATCCATGGCAGCAAGGTTGAGTTGGGGACCTAGACTTCCATCTTTGCCATGTATCAATGAGCCACTGCCCTGTCTCTCCCCTACCCGACTCCTATGGTGTCAGTGAAGAATATGTGGAGGCCTGAACCATTCCCATGGTAATGAGAAACCTCTCCCCTACCTGTTCCGGTAGGATCAGAGAGTCAGGACATTCATCACCATCCCATGGAAGAAAAAATCAAGACATTTTCAGTTGAGGGAAATGAGAATTTATTGTCAGCTGACCTACTTAAAAGAATGGCTAAAGGAAGTTCTTTGAACAGAAAGGAAACAATAAAAGAAAACTTGGATATTAAGTAGGAAGAACATGGTAAGCAAAACTTTCCTCCTTCTCCTGAGTTTTCTAAATTATGTTTGAGAGTGGAAGCAAAAATGCTAACACTGTCTGATATGTTTCCATTATAATACTGTCTGAAGTGAGTGTGATTTGGAAATACTAAAGACAATTAAATCATTAACAGGAGAGAATAAATGTATATAAAGGGAGGCAGTGTTTTTATACCCTGTGCAAACTGGTAAAATGACAACACTAGCTGACTATAATAAGTGATATACCTATAATGGAATTCCTAGAACAACCACTAAAAAAGGTATTCAAGGAGATACAGTCAAAACCACTACAGATAAATTAAAATTGAATTCTAAAAAAATGTTTTAGAGGCACCTGGCTGGAGCAGTCTGTTAAGCATTTGACTCTTGATCTTAGCTCAGGTCTAGATCTCAGGGTTGTGAGTTCAAGCCCAACATTGGGCTCCATGCTAGGTGTGGAGCCTACTTAAAATAAAATAATAAAATAAAATTAAAATAAAAAAAGTTTGAGTAGCCCATCAGAAAGCAGGGGGAAGAAAACAGAAAAATATAAAACAGAGACAACAAACAGAAAAGAAAAAAAAAGTTATATTTGAGCCCTAACATATCAGTAATTATATTAAATTTAAGTGATTTATTTTACTTTATTTTTTTTAAGATTTTATTTATTTATTTGACAGACAGAGATCACAAGTAGGCAGAGAGACAGAGAGAGAGGAGGAAGCAGGTTGTCTGCAAAGCAGAGAGCCCGATATGGTGCTCGATCTCACGACGCTGGGATCATGACCGGAGCCGAAGGCAGCGGCTTTAACCCACTGAGCCACCCAGGCACCCCCTTTATTTTTTTTAAAGATTTTATTTATGTATTTGACAGAGAGCGAGATCACTAGTAGGCAGAGAGGTGGGGGGAAGCAGACTCTCTGCTGAGCAGAGAGCCCAATGCAGGGCTTGATCCCAGGACCCTGAGACCATGACCTGAGCCGAAGACAGAGGCTTAACCCCCTGAGCCACCCAGGTGCCCCAAATTTAAGTGATTTAAATCTACTAAATAAGACAGGGGTTGGCAGAATGGATTTTAAAATAATCCAACTACATGCTATTTATGAGGAAATCACTTTAACTGAAAAATAGAGGCAAGTCGAGGGGTGCCTGTGTGACTCAATTGGTTAAGCATCTGACTCTTGGTTTTGGCTCAGGTCGTGATCCTAGGGTTATGAGAGCCCCACGTTGGGCTCTGTGTTCAGCTGAGAGTCTACTTGAGATTCTCTCTTCTCTCTCTCCCTTTGCCCCTCCTCCTGCTCACACTCTCTCTCTCTAAAGAATGGAAAAAGATTTATCATGCAACATTAATCAAAAGAAAGAAGAAATGGCTATACTGATATGAGATAAAATAGACTTTGGAACAAAGAAAATTACAGAGACAAGGAGAGAAATTATACAATGATAAGAGGGTCAATCTGCCAGGAAGACACAGCAATCTTAAATGTGTACTCACCAAACAACAGAATTGCAAAACATGTGAAGCAACAACTGACAGAATGGAAAGGAAAAAGAGAGAAATCAAAATTATAGTAGACCCCTTAAATATCCATCTCTCAGCAATTTGTAGAACAGGTAGACATTAAATTATCAAGGATATAGAATAACTCAACACCAGCAACCAACAGGATCTAACTGACATCTATAGAACATTCCACTCAACAACCACATAATACACATTCTTTTCAAGAGCCTACAGGGCATATGCCAAGACAGACCATATCCTGAGCCATGAAACAAACCTCAACAAATGCAAAATACTTGAAATAATAGAGTGCATTCTCTGGCTAAAATGGAATCAAAGTAGAAATCAAAACTAAGGATAATGGAAATCCCCCCAGATTCTTGGGAATCAGACAATAAACATCTAAATAATCCATAGATTAAAGATGAAGTCTCAAGGGAAAAGTTTTAAAAATTAAACTGAGTGAAAGGGAAAATAGAAAATGTGAAAATCTGTAGGACACAGCTCATGCAGGGCTGAGAGGAAAATTTATATCACTAAATGCATACATTACAAAAGAGGAAACATTGTAAATTAAACATCTAAGCTTCCAACTCAAAAACCTAGAAAAACAGCAAAATAAGTCCACTGAAAATGTATAAGAAGAAATAATAAAGATAAAACAAACAAATACAGAAAATCAATGAAATAAACCATGACCAAGTAGAGTGTATTCTAGAGAAGCATTCATTGTTCAGTATTAGAAAAGGTCAATGTAATCCACCATGTTAATGGGCTAATATAGAAAACCACACAATGATCTCCATCAACATAGAAAAAACATTTAAAATTTCAATATCCATCCATAATAAAAACTCTCAGAAAAGTAGGAATGGAAAGGAACTTCTTTAACTTAAGAAAGGACATCTAAAAAAAGTCCTATGGCTAACATTATACTCAAAAGTGGAAGATTGAATATTTTCTCCCTAAGACTGGAAACAAGGCAAGGATAGAGGCTTTTGTTGCTATTATTCAACACATTACTCAAAGTTCTAGCTTATGCAATAAGGAAGGAAAGGAATACTGATTTAATACTGAACACTACTGAACTGTACACTTAAAAATGGTTAAGTTGGTAAATTTTATGTGTCCTTTATTACAATCAAAACATTCATAATGAAAAAATGGAGATCTAAAAGGAAGAAATATAACTTTACTTTGGAGATGATATTGTCAACATAGAAAAGCTGAAAGGATATACAAAAATATCCTAGAACCAATAAATGAGTTTGGCAAAGTAATAAAATACCAAATACCAAATAAATATACAAAATTTAGTGGTATTTCTACATATTAACAATGAACACATGGTCACCAAAATTCAAAATACAGTGTCAAAAATAAAATAAAATAAAACAAAATAAACATAATGCCATTTACAATTGCTCAAAAAATTGATTTAGGTGCAAATCTAACAAAACACATACAGGACTTATATGCTGAAAAATGCAAAATGCTGATGAAAGAAATCAAAGACCTAAATAGATGGAGAGACATACTTGCTCATGAATTGGAAAATTCAATATAATAAAGATGTTATATATTCCCTCAAGCTGACATATAGCTTTAATAAAATTCCTATCAAGGGGCGCCTGGGTGGCTCAGCGGGTTAAAGCCTCTGCCTTCGGCTCAGGTCATGATCCCAGGGTCCTGGGATCGAGCCCCACATCGGGCTCTCTGTTCCGCGGGGAGCCTGCTTCCTCCTCTCTCTCTCTGCCTGCCTCTCTGCCTACTTGTGATCTGTCTGTCAAATAAATAAATAAAATCTTTTAAAAAAAATAAAATAAAATTCCTATCAAAATCTCAGCGAGATATTTTTATAGATATAGACAAGATAACTCTAAAATTTATATTAAAAGGCAAAAGAACTAGAATATCTAAAACAACTTTGAAAAAGAAGAATAAAATGTGAGGGAACAATCTACCTGATTTCAAGACATATTATATAGCTACAGCAATCAAGGTTGTGTGGTATTGACAGAAGAACAGAACAGAGAACTCAAATATAGACCCATGCAAACATGTCCAATTGGTTGTTGGCAAGGGTAGAAAAGAAATTCAATGGAGAAGATATAAACTTTTTTTTTCCTTTTTTTAAAAATTAAATTTAATTTTTAAAAATTTTTTATTTTTATTTAAACATGTAATGTAACCCCACCACCCTCTCCCAACCCCCCTCCCCCCACCCCCCTCAGTTTGTTTTATGACATTAAGAGTCTCTTTTGGTTTGTCTCCCTCCTGATCCCATCTTGTTTCATTTTTTCTTTTCCTACCCCCTTAACCCCCACCCCCGTTGCATCTCCACTTCCTCATATCAGGGAGATCATATGATAGTTGTCTTTCTCCGACTGACTTATTTCACTAAGCATAATACCCTCTAGTTCCATCCATGTGGTTGCAAATGGCAAGATTTCATTTCTTTTGATGGCTGCACAGTATTCCATTGTATAGATATACCACATCTTCTTTACCCATTCATCTGTTGATGGACATCTAGGTTCTTTCCATAGTTTGGCTATTGTGGGCATTGCTGCTATAAACATTCGGGTGCACGTGCCCCTTCAGATCACTACATTTGTATCTTTAGGGTAAATACCCAGTAGTGTGATTGCTGGATCGTAGGGTAGTTCTATTTTCAACATTTTGAGGAACCGCCATGCTGTTTTCCAGAGTGGTTGCACCAGCTTGCATTCCCACCAACAGTGTAGGAGGGCTCCCCTTTCTCTGCATCCTCACCAGCATCTGTCATTTCCTGACTTGTTAATTTTAGCCATTCTGACTGGTGTGAGGTGGTTTCTCATTGTGGTTTTGATTTGTATTTCCCTGATGCCCAGTGATGTGGAGCACTTTTTCATGTGTCTGTTGGCCATCTGGATGTCTTCTTTGCAGAAATGTTTGTTCATGTCCTCTGCCCATTTCTTGATTGGATTAATTTGTTCTTTGGGTGTTGAGTTTCATAAAAGGATATGTGCTATGGCGAGTGTTGTGAATTGTTTAAGGCTGATGATCATAGACCTGTACCCCTGAAACAAATAATACAGTTTATGCTAATTTTAAATTAAAAAAAATAACCTCGCCCTCGCAGTGATTGATCCATCACTGCATAATTAGCATGAGGGAAGGGCCCTAGTAGACAGAGCACTGAGCTGCCCTCTACTGCCCTGGCTTCTAACAACTGCCAGTGAGTTATTTCTGCCTATAAACATGAAGGAGGTAGGGGCGCCTGGGTGGCTTGATGGATTAAGCTTCTACCTTCAGCCAGGGGTCCTGGGATGGAGTCCCACATCAGGTTCCCTGCTCAGCAGGGAGTCTGCTTTGCCCTCTTTCTGCCCTTCCCCCCCCATGCACCCTCTCTCTCTCTCTCAAATAAATAAGTAAGAATTTTTAAAAAGGAAAAATAAGGGGCGCCTGGGTGGCTCAGTGGGTTGAAGCCTCTGCCTTCAGCTCGGGTCGTGGTCTCGAGGTCCTGGGATCGAGCCCCGCATTGGGCTCTAGCCCCATATTGGGCTCTCTGCTCAGCAGGGAGCCTGTTTCCTCCTCTCTCTCTGCCTGCCTTTCTGCCTACTTGTGATTTCTGTTTGTCAAATAAATAAATAAAATTTTTTAAAAAGTAAACATAAAATGAAAACAAAGGGAGTAGGCATCTTTGCTGGGGTTGGTACTATGAGCTCTAGGGAAAGATTTGTTGGATTGATGATAATTCTACATAGATAAGATGTCTTACCCATATTTCATATATAATTTTCTTCTGTAATATATTATTACATTACCCGCAAATGTAATCTTTGGTAAACTTGACCCTACTTCTGAATCTTAACATTTCCCCCCCCCTCTTTTGAAGGTTGCTGGACATTGAGAGTGAAATGATCAAATTTGCCAGTTACTATGCTGGAATCGCTTTGGTAGTACTTATCACAGGATATATTCAAGTGAGTGGTGCCAACGTTTTATTTTTAGGTCAACATCTGGGCTCAGAGACATTACAATGAAATGCGAAGTGCACTCTCTAACTTTTAAGTTGTTCAGAAGTCCTAAGGACTACAAATTTATTTGGAGGTGGCGGCGGGGGGCAGTGAGAGGAAGGATTCTTCTTCTCAGACTGGGAGAAGATACAGACAATTGTCTAGAATAAACTGAATTTCAAAGTCTTCTCTATTTCATCTTCTAAACTCAAAAATAGGCAGTTGTGGGTGTGTTTGTAGAGGGAGTGTGGGTCCCCCAGAGAAAGCCAGGCATGAGGAGTTGGAGAAGAGCAAACTTTACTTTCTTTTTTTCTTTCACTGCCAAAATCTCACCAACCTGTGTTCCAACCCTAAATCTGTAAACTGAATCTTAACATAGTCTATATTTAAGCCATGGAAGGGCCTGGAGTTACTTAACCCCTATTAAAGAAGAAAAATATTTCATCTTTTACCTTCTTCTGTAGAAAAAATAATGACTCTCCTCAACCTCCATTCATTCAAGAATTTCAGGAAGTTCATGTTCATTATAAAGAGAAATGAATCCATTTTCCCCATTCTGGTACTGAGAGTTTTAATGACAGCCTGACTTTGCTTGGTTGGGGATAGCTATCAGAAGATTCCCTGTTTATGTCATAATTTTTGTCTTCCTTTCTCTGAAAATCGTTTTCAGATTGTCCAACAATCTGAAACCTATGCAAAACGCTTGTTGGCAGGCCTCTCAGGGGGGAAAAACACACTCTGAAGTGCCACACAAAAATAGGGATATAAGAGCAAGAATTTCTTTTTGGCGCTGTGAGCCTTCTTTACTCATGTGGAAAGTGAAGTTTGGTAAAGTTAGATCTACAAGTGGCAAAGCCAAATTCACACCAACCCTTCCTGCTTCCCTGGCCACAGCTGTTCCGCTCATCCTCTTCTCAGCAGCAGGTGCTGAGCTCACACTGCACTTCCCATGACTTGGCATTCTGTGAATCACTTTCCTCTCTTTCTCAGGGTTTATACTGAAAGTATTTTCTTCTGAAAAGTTAGGAACGAAGGAATATTTTTAACATCATAATGCCCAACATTCCTTGCTCCATTTTCAGATATGCTTTTGGGTGATTGCTGCAGCTCGTCAGATACAGAAAATGAGAAAAATTTCCTTTAGGAAAGTAATGCGAATGGAAATAGGATGGTTTGACTGCAATTCCGTGGGAGAGCTGAATACAAGATTTTCTGAGTAAGTAGCTGGTAGGAGGTTTTAATGTATGTGTGCATTTTTGATCATAGAATCCTTGTTTCTAAATTAAATAACAATTAGAAGCACATTTTCAGTCATTTTGGATACATTTTGTCTCTTAAATTGAGCTTTTATGGATAGCATCATTTTTTCATAGGTCATGCTTTATCTGATATGATCATTAACAATTGAAAGCCAGTTTTGTTTGTAGGACCTTGATCAAAATACTAGAAATGGAGGATTACAGAAGCGAGTTAAAAGAAATAGGGCTGTGTGGCCTCTAAAAGAGAGATGGAGGGATGTCACAATCCATTTATCTATAGGGAAAAACAATGCACTTACAATGAATTATCTTGCCTTAGTTGTTGAGGTCATTTCTGCACATAAAAACAAAGACAAAAGAAAAAAAGTCCGAAATAGTTTGAGAAAGATTCAAACTAGACAACTGGATTTAAATCTGGTTAATACACAATGACCAGTTGGGGTCACTGATAGCCCCCTTCCCCTCTTCCTCTGAGTATTCTGAATGAGCCCTGAGTAATTAGAAGCAATTGAACCCTACTGAATTGAACTTTGGGGTCCCATGAGGTCCCATGAGAGAGTGTTTATTACAGTGAGGATCAAAGACTGAATGTTGGGATACTTAGATTCTAGCACTCTTTCTGCCCCTTATTTACTATGACCTTGAACAGATACTTAACCTTGCTAGAATACAATTGTCAAATCTCTGGGTAATATCTTGAGACTTTTTTTGCTATTAAGTGCTAAGCCCTGTTTGTTCCATCTAAACAAGAGATTATGAGAATGTTCGAATGTTCCTAGGAATATGAATTTAATGTAATTATATTCAACCAATATTCTAGAGGACTTACCATATGCAAGCCATAAAGATAAGCCACACAAGTCCTGGTCTCAGGGAACTTACAGCCTAGTGGGAGGGATAAAGGTGCAAGCAAACAAATAAAGTTGACACACTGATGGCTTACTATACTCTAAGCACTGTTCTATGTAGTTAATATATATTAACTAATCATCATTACAACCTATTGAGGTAGGTTCTGTCATTATCCCCATTTCACAGATGAGGAAACTGAGGCACAGAAAGGTTAAGTAATTAGCCTAGGAAAAGTTTGTGTTCTTAACCACAGAGTCTGTGATCTTAACCACTAATTTATACTGCCTGTAAGCAGAATGCAATAATTATATACATGTGCACATACATACACAGATTCATTACATTGCTGTGCAAGCACAGGGAGAAGATACTAGTTTTACCTTGGGGGTTTTTATGAATTAGGTGGTGTGTGGGTTGCATCTCGAGGCTAAAAGGGTTTAGCAGTTATAAAGAAGGAAAGAAGAACTCTTCAGGACAGACCAAGAATATGAGTTATAAGAAAGAAAGAAACAAATAAGATTATTTCTGAAAGTCTTTGTCAACATTGAATGGACACCAGTTCGGAAAACTGGGTTGAGGACAAACTTACTGGCCTATAAGCGAGGGAGAGGCTTGATGACCTCACAGGCTATAGCAAGTTTCTTCAAATGTGAAAGGCTGTTTCCCACAGGCAGTGGGGTACAGAGATGGCAGTAGAAGGGAAAGCCTGGGATTTCTTAACAAGAATTTGAATTGACCAAAATCAGTTTTAGTGATCAAAGCCTCTTGCTTCTAGCGATATTAACAAAGTCAATGATGCCATTGCCGACCAAATGGGCATTTTCATTCAGCGCATGACCACAAGCATCTGTGGGTTCCTGTTGGGATTTTACCAGGGTTGGAAACTGACCTTGGTCATTATCTCTGTGAGCCCTCTTATTGGGATTGGAGCAGCCATCATTGGTCTGGTAAGAATGCCTTTTCACTTCTCCCCAAGACATCTGCACTAAGAAACAGCCAGAAATGTGAAACTCGATTCCTTTTTCCTATGTATGTTTAGTCAACATTATTTATCACTGTTTCAATTTATTTTGTTTGGTTATCCTCAGTATCAAATAACATTCTATCAATCCAGGGGTTGATGCTGTTTTAATATAAATATTATTGTATTAATAACAATAACAACTACATTTGTTGAGAATTTACTATTTTGCCAGGCACTATAAGGAACTTCATATATATTCTCTCTAATCTTTAAAATGATCTTCAAAAGTATTAATGTCATTTTAACCATAAGAAATGGAGGCTCAGAGAGTAAAGAGACTTGTCTGGAACTGTACAGCTAGTGAGTGACAAAACTGGATTCAGATACAAGGGAGTCTGATTCCAAATCCCCATCCACTCTCTCATATGCCTATCGCTTCCCATGGTCTCCCAGTCAGATGTTTTCTCTAAAAAGTCCCAACAAATGTACCCAACTCAGTAACAAAAACATAAAGGAGATTTCTGCATTCACAGCTTTGTTCTCCATGCAGTCTGATCAGTTTCAGAAAGAGGTCACCTGACCCATTCTGAGCAGAATCTCCATTCCCCAGGCATGCAGGCCAAGAAAAAGTGTAGGAGTAGGAATTTTGGGTCATCTCAGTTAGAAAACACTCCCAAGGATTAATAAATGCTTATATCATACTTTTAGAGCAGTCATTTCAGATAGCAGGTCATGGGATCAGGCACACTAATAATTTGCTGTAAATGAGAATAGAATTTATGTGAAAAGCTGCATACCCTCATATCACTGAACAACAGGAAACCAATCTCCATAATATTTTCTAGCAAAATATTCTTGACAATCTGCTGGCTATATTACTCAAACATTTCCCCGGTAGTACAGAGTGACAATGGCAAAGAGCTCATTCCTCTCAACTGATCCCCCCCGACTCTACCATCTGCCTCAAGAAAGATACATTTAGCATGTCAAAACTTGAGCTTTCTCATCTTGAAGATAAGGATAATACTTCCCAAAGGTCATTGTGAAGACTTAAGGCATCATCCATGTTATGCACTTAGCATGGTATCTGGTAATAATTGAATTAATAGTTCAAGAGACATTAGCTTTTATTTTTTCCAATCCACTATCACAGTCTTTCCTACCAAACACTTCCTAGCTTCACTCCAGGGAAGCCTCACTACCCACGGGGGACCTTTGGGGATTCTGTAGACATTTGATTCAGCTTTTCCCCCCTAAATATACTTAATCTCTTTCCTCAAACCTATGATTAATATTCATATTCAGATGCATCAGATGTCACATTTCAACATAGGGGAGATGTAGCCCGGGTAACTTGATTTTGATGGTTTAGGACATAGTTTCTCTTGCTATCTCAAGTGCCCATATTTCAAGTTCTTGTAAATGTGTCACTGATTTGGAATGTTGTAGTTCTGCACTGGTTTCTTCTTGAACTCAAGTCTACGCATGTTTGCGTAAAAGGATACAAACAACCTCACTAAGCCCAATTCAAAAGCAGGACCCAAAGTAGAAGGTGAGCAATATATGACATATTACATGTTACTGTGGGTTTTATATACCTTTGTCTGACTTTTGTATTTACCACAAGAAACATGTGCAATCATTATTTTCCAATTTACATCTTTAAATTCCTGTATCACTTTAACAGAAGTAGACTGAGATTATTTAATGTGCATTAAATTACAATAAGACTATTAATATTCACAACTACTTCATTTCCTCAATACATAATTTAGAAATAAATTAGAAGAGGATTGTGGTAAAAACTGCAATGTCATTCGTAACACCTAAACTCAGATTTTCATGTCGATGAAAATAGCCCTAATTTCCCTATGGTTGCCTTTTCAAGTCACAACTTTTGTAAAGTGTGTTCTTGTGACAAAAATATGTTGTAACAAAATACTATATTTACTTATTTCGTATCTATTTTGTATTAAATTCCATTTAAGATTTAGTTTGAGAAGAGTTCTGCTGCTAAAAGTTTGGAAAAACTTGGAAGATAAATTCCTTCAGTCTGGGTACTATATATATTTTAGATTTCTGAGCTAGTCAAACTTCCACAATATTTGCTTGTGTTCATCTAGTATCTTCATCTGTGCCAGGGATTTCTTTGGTGACTAATTCTAATTACAACTTAATCCAAGCCCAATTTTAGAAAAAGTAACTGGTTAAATATTAAATGCAATATCATTTTAGTTCCTTTTGTTAAGAGCAAAACTAGTTAGTTGAGCCCCTACAGTTGAGTCAAAATGGGTAATATTTATCTGGAGCTTTCTCCTGTGCAATTACCATTGCAGCATCATGAGCCTCTGTGTGGTCAGGACCTCTCTCCCAATTATATGCTCTGACTAACCTCCAGTTTCTGTCTCTGGTGTTTGTCCGTAAATTGTGCAAAAGGCCTGTGGTCAATAGCAAAGAAGTGTGGTACGGTATTCATTAATATAATGAGTGAAACACTGTGGTCTCACAGAATGCCCTATTTGGGGCTTACTCTGTGAGACGGTTTTAGAGGCTGACTTCTAATGAAGTCATTTTGGTATGCTAACAACCAAACATTTGTGGATGGGGCTTACCACGGCTCAAACTTGGACCAGATTCTTTCATTGGTGAGCACTGTTACAGCAAGGGTCTAGTCTTGTATGAAACCAACCATATACTTAACTGTGCTAAATGAATTACTTGATGACAGGCTGACTTACCTAATTCTCTGGTCTTCATGTTTTGTTTTCTTCTTTTGGATTTTAGAGTGTGTCCAAATTTACTGACTATGAACTGAAGGCCTATGCCAAAGCTGGGTCAGTGGCTGATGAAGTCATTTCATCTATGCGAACAGTGGCTGCTTTTGGTGGTGAGAAAAAAGAGGTTGAAAGGTTGGTTTATTGAAATGTCTGCCACTTCCCTGAATTTCATTATTTGGCATACTACCCTGAATCTTCCCTATTTTGTACAAAGTAGCAGATTTGCCTTGGTTTGTTTACCTTGATAGAGCTTTTCTTCAAGAGGTAGCTGAGAGTAATCAGGTGGGCAAAACATTATAAGGACCCCAAGCCTTTAGCTCTGTGTTTTTGAAAGTGTAGGTGGAGATTTTTAGAACATTATCTTAGGTTAGGTATTTATTTCAACACTGGTGGTGTATATGTATGCATATATTACCTCCTGGAGGTCTGTAACACTGCTGCATGATCTAAAATGCTGCTCAAAATAGTTTTTATTCAACATCTTTTATTCAGCTACTGTACTACATGCTCTTTATAAAGTCTGATAAAATTTCCATTTAATCAAACAAAACTTAGCATTGGGTTTATTACAGATCATCATTCTAGGAGATTAATTCTTAATGAAAATAGAAAACCTAAACGACCCAAATAACACAGTTGTTGAGAATTTGATTTTATTTTTCCTTTTATCTAGTATTTATTAAGTGCTTACCACATGCCAAGTACTGATTTTATAAAATAGTCACCAAATGAATTAAACTCTTATTTCATGAGTTGTAGGTCTAGTATGATGATGTCATTCTCAATTGTTACCAAATAAAAAAGAGAATAGAATTTACAATCTCTAATTATTCTCTTTTCCTTTTTTTTCTCCTTTTGCTCATTTTGGTTTATAGAGTGAAGTTACTTAGTTTCTTACAAAAAAATTTCAGTAGCATACTTCCGTCACCATAAAAGATATTCATTATTGCTATTAATAGCAGTTTTATAAATGTTACAAAAATGGTAACAAACACAGGATAGACCTTCACTTTGTCCTGAGAAATATTAAATGTTCTCCATGATTTTTTTTGAGAAGAAGGAAGGCAGTTACAGAATATCTGAGCTTTAAGACAATGGCAGTTATTAATGTCTAGATCATAGAATAACTACAGCCTAGTGCTTGGATTTAATTTCTGGATAGCTATGCATATCCCATGCTTGTGAACCTGACCAGTCATGTTACAACATAGCATTCTAGGTCACAGGGCAGATGGGTGAGTGTATGGTGATGAGTTGGTGCAAACACTGATTTTGAACCTGGGGGGAAAGAGTTGCATCATTTTCTGATGGAAAGCAGGCCATGTGACTTGGTAAAAACAATTCAAGCACAAATAGTACTAGATCCCTCATGTCCAAACATTTGTGTTGAAAATTCTTTTCTCTTAGGGTAAAGTTCCCACTTTTTTCACACTGTTCTTATCCAAGAAGTAATCAACCATGATTTTTGGTTAGGCATCATTCCTTCAACATATTTCATTGCCTGGTGGAAATAAGCTAAATAACTCCACAGAAGTTTGTCATTTTCTTTCCCAAAAGAAGCTGTGTATCTGGGGTGATTTGATGACCACTGAGTAAAACCACAGCACTGTGGCTGTTTTAGACATTCTAACTTGGGCTGATGCTGCTGCTGAGATATACACAAATGCTTTCTCTTCACAGGTATGAGAAAAATCTTGTGTTTGCCCAGCGCTGGGGAATTAGAAAAGGTATCGTGATGGGATCCTTTACTGGATTCATGTGGTGTCTCATCTTCTTCTGTTATGCACTGGCCTTCTGGTACGGCTCCAAACTTGTCCTAGATGATGGGGAATACACAGCAGGAACCCTTGTCCAGGTACTTTGGTCTTAATGACCTAGATATCACATTTCCTATTGGAATCTCAGAAAAGCCTAGAGTTAAGGCATTTTGTTTGCTCCTTTAGTGTCTGAGGGAGGAGATCAGCAAGGATTTGATGGAGTCCATCTACAGAAACAAGCAATACCTACACATTTTATGGTAAAGGAACACTGAGCATTGGAATTGATGAGACCAGCGATTTAATGATTTCCACTTAACTGAAGATTTTATAGCTGTAAAACAATGATTTTCTGACTGAGTCCAAAGATAATATGCCATGAAAATGGGAAGTCAGTGGTCTCTCAGCTAAAAATTAACAGCTCGTGTAGTTAAGCTTAATAATAGTACAAGCTATGTGCTAATGGACATATTTGTGGAACATAATGAGTTACTAGAATATCAAGCCAATAATATCCTCAACTGAACAGGTAATATAACCATATTTTATTGTTCATTTATGCTATAGTCATGCTATTACGAATGCCTTGGCTACTCAAATTTTCAGTATTTTTTCTGTTGTTCTTTCAAGAATTATTGAGAAACTACTATATGCCAGATCCATAGAAAGCCCAGAGGAGTCAATAGTGAACCAAAGAAATGTGATCTTCACTGAAAAGAAATAAAATAAAATAAAATGAAAAAAAAAAAAAAGGAATGTGATCTCTTCCTGATGTAACGTATACATCAGTGGGGGAAGAGAAGCAATAATTAAACAACCCCATCAGTGTCTAATGACAGATGAAAACACTTGCCATGGAAGACAAGGACATTAGCAGTGAAGAGCAGAGTAATAGGGTGTGGCTTAGGGTCAAAGAAAGCTCTTCCTCTTGCTCATGAACCCACGTCTTTCCTCCATAGCTTATAGCTCCTCTCGTTATAGCTGGACTCTTATCATCGTTCTGATTCTCAGCTGAATGGCACCTCCCCAGTAAGGCCTTCCATGCTCATCCAATCTTGTATTCTCTTGTATGCCTTGCTGAACTTTCCCTTCAGAGCCCTTGAGTAAAATTGAACATTTGGGTTTGTTTACATTTGTTCCCACCCCTTCCTGCCCTCACACAGGAGGCCAGGGAGATAAAACATGAAATACCTGTTTCATTTGGCCTATTAATTATTTAATTAGATATAGTAATCTTTTTTTTTTAGATTTTATTTATTTATCTATTTGAGAGGAGAGAGAGAGCATGCACACACAAGGGGTGGGAGGGGCAGAGGGAGAGAGAGAGAGAGAGTCTCAAGCAGACTCTCCACCGAAGGCAGAGCCTGATGTGCGGCTCTGTCTCACAGCCCTGAAGTCATGAACTGAGCTGAAATCAGGAGTCAGATGCTTAGCTGACTGAGCCACCCAGGCGCCCCATAATTAAGTATATTAATTTGAAAGGCATGGAGATGAAAAGCAGTTTCATATAAGATTCTTAAATAAAAATATTTAGGCTCAAGATTCTAGGTGACACAGGCACCAATTAAACAATGAAAAATGCTAAAAATCTTATATACTAGAAATTTCCTAGCTGATACCTTACAATTTGAGGTCTACTGCTTTTATATAAATACATTTCTAGAGAAAGTTGAATGGAATTCTATTTACAAATAGAAATAACTATCAGAGGTCAAACCATAGTCCATCTAAGCTACTACTTTATTTCATTAACAGCTGGATAATATACTAAGAACAACTTTTTAAAATTCAGTCCTTCTTTACAAGATGAACAACTGGCATCACTTGAACTTTGTTTTAAAAAATTAAACAAAAAAAAAATTAAACAAAAAAAAGGCATATTAAAAAATTTTTTTTAAAAAGACATATTAAAATGTCTTTTGGACCTTAAAGTCCAAATAGTATAGGTAGTATCGAAGGAAAATGTTACTTTCATTGTAATTTAAGCACTTTCTCAACAACTCTAATATAGCTTTGCACATTTGAAAATCCAGTGAAAAGTACTGCAGGTCAGAAACTTGACTATGAAGTCCCTCGTCTTTATTGGTCTAATGGCTCTTAAGAACTTTCAACATTTACCAGTTGACTTCCATCCCAGATGCTTATATATGCTCATTCTGCAAGAAAACATGCATTGAGAAAAGACATCCTTCCTTTCATTCCATGCCGGCAAGGAGAAGACAGAGGTGTGCCCAAATAATAGTTCAGAGGGAGGAATGAATTGGTAAATTGAAAATTAAATAATACACAATTCCAGCTGGAAACACTGAATTTAAAAAAACCCCTTGGTTACTTTTTAGCAGGAATCCAATGTTATGTTTCTGTTTAAAGAGAAATTGAGGCAAACTAAAATTTTTAGGAGATTCTTTAAGGAAAAATAATTCCAGTTGGGCAGCACCAAATCAGAAGTGATGAGAAGCCACTCTTTACTCACAGGAGCAGGGGGAGAGACTCTCATAGAGAAGAGGCAGAAACAAAGCAAAACAATGATTTGATGGGTTCTGGCTTAAGCAGCTGCCTTGTCTGGGGAATCTGAATTGACCATTTGTGATTGGTTGCCCTTGGGTTTTTGATGTCTTGAACTTGAGGCATTTGTGCTTAGGTTTTAGGTTGCTCATGTAGGCTACTAAGGCATCAAATCAACCTCAGTCTAACGGTCTCCTTGTTTAACTAATTTGATGTTCCTCAGCTTCAAGTGTCCACTCTTGTGTATACCTTTTGTAAATAACTGGGCTGAGAGAGTACTTACTTTGTGCAGATGTGACATACTATGTGTCTCTAACATTTTAATCATCAATTATTAACCTTATCTCTTACTCCTAAATGCCTTCCTGCAAGCTTCTGCTTGCACCTTATGAAATATCTCTTTGGGAAAATAAGAGACCTCCATTAACAGTATAATCATTGATCTTTCTCTTTCTCTCCCTTCCTTCCTTCCTTCCTCTGCCCCTCCATCTCTCTCTTTCTCTCACTCATGTGTACAGGCACATTTTTGGCCATACTTCTGAGTAGCAAACTATGAAGTCTGAGTATATATGAGCTGGGTTGAGTGTTCTTAATCCACTAAAGTAATTAACAATTAGGCTAATTGGATATATTTCTTGATGAGCAAAATCATAATTGAGCATACATGGTAAATGGCACACATATGACTGATTGGTATCACTTGTACACAGACAAAAAACAAACTCTGTGATCTATTAGGAGAGAAGATGAAAAGGAATTGAAGAATGCAGAAGACTGCTCTTTGTGCTTCCCAGGTTTCAGGATTCAGTAATAAAAAATAGCAGCAGGAATAGAGAGTAACATTATTCAGTGTGTATAAGGTATCAAGCACTAAGTGACATATTTCATATAAATACCATATGTCATATCAAAACTTTATTCTATATTGATGCCATGCTACTACCACTTAAAAATGAAATGGAGCCATGAGATTGAAAAATATGTGTTGAGGGGCATGGAGTCTGGATCTGGCTTCCAAGGAGCCAGTGATCCCCCTTTTCCCTAGCACAGCACACCATAGATAGATTGTTCCCCGGTGGTCTCCCTCACACTTTCTCTTCCCACACTGCCATCCTTGGGGCTAGAGTGAAAAGTTTGGGGTGGGAATTGATGGTCTGTTGGGGTAGGTGCTAGCCATTGTGATGATACTAGGTACAGGCCTCTGACCTGTCCCCACCCACTCTTTCCCTATGTAGCCCGAGGAAGATGTTTGCAAAGCCAGGCTGAGTAGGGTGTGACTGCAAACCTCAGCTTAGGCCCCTAGTGATTCAATCTAGAATCTAGAGCAGGAGTCAGCAAACTATGGCCCACCAGACAAATCCAGCCTGATGCCTGTTTTTTGTAAATAAAGTTTAATTGGAACACAACCATAATTATTTGTTCACTATTGTCTATGGCTGCCTTTGTAGTACATAGCAGAGTTGTATAATTGCATCAGAACCCATATGGCCTAAAAAGCCTAAAATATATACTATCTGGCACGTGATAGAAAATGTTTGCTGACCCCTGATCTAGGACATGTGGAAGGCTTCCTTTGCTCAGTTGGGAAGACCTCTGATAAAGATGGTCTTAACTCAATTTAGAAAAGTACCATTCTGTCTATTCACCGTATCACTTTCTATGTGTGGAATCTTGCTTCTTTCAACATCATTACCACTATTTATGTGGCTAACACTGGATTAATCACTCTTAGACTAATTATTTTATTTAATGTTCATACAAGCCCCATGAGGTGTAAGCTATTAGTATCCCTGTGTTACAGATAAAGGAATTGGAGCTTGAAAGATGAAGTAATCTGCCCATAGGAGGAACTACTTTCTGTAACTAAGGAAAAGGAACAAAAAAGATGAAGAGAGAATGTTTGTCCCACACACCAAGTGGGGAATTCAGGGAGAAGGCAAGAGGGAACTGAGTGCATTGTCATGGTTTGTGGAATGGAGGTTACTGGAGGGAGGGAGGTAACTGGGAGGCTCTGAGGAGTCTTATGGTCCAGACAGAAGACCAAAAGAAAGTAGGGAAGCCATCACAGACTAAGTTCATTTGACTGCCCGAAGAAGACTACAGTCAGGCAGCAGCCAGTCTTCAGCTCAGCAAGTAACTCCTGTCCCTGATGGATGGTGGCCAATGAAACATCCTCCATGAGAATCAAGTGACTAGCACCCATTTGGTCAAGAGAAGTCTTGTGCTCCTCCTAGGGGCATGTGACACATTGCCCCCTTGCTTCTTCTTTTACCAACAGCACTGATAAACACAAAGCACTATTTGGTAGGAATATCTGCTCCTCAAGTCGCCTTCCCCTAACCCAATGAAAGGGCTGGGTTGGTGAGTTAAAGGACAGCTTCCTCAGTATTGCTCAGGAACCTGGCCATACCAACTGCATGCCACCAGCAGAAGTTGGGCCTGTTTGCAAGACAGAATGTCAGTCAAGAGCCTGCGTTCAAGTGCTGCTCTACCACTTAATACAAGTTTTAATGTAGGATAAGTTAGGGAATGTCCATACACCTTGGTTTTCTCTTCTGTTGTATGGATTAAGCGAAGTAATACAGGTAAAGCACTTAGAGATATACATGAGTAAAGGTAGAAGTAGTAGTAGTAGTAATTGCAGTAGTTATCCTAGTAATGTTCTACTAGTAGCAACAATAGAGTGGTAGTAGCAAACCTATATTGCATGTACCTATCTCTAGGACAATCAAGCTGATCATACCGTCTTCATTGTTTCAATGGCCCTTTAACCAGAAGATCATATAAGTCTGCTTATATTACAAACTGAATTATCCTATCACTATTCTAACTCACTTTGTGTCTATATACTACCTTTCTTAGACCTCTTGCTCATTTCAAAATATGTTCTTCTTTGTATAATAGTGTTCTGTAGTCTTGTAGTGTAGTGTTCTATACATAGATGTTCAGTTAAATATAATGTAGTCTTTTAAACCATAACAATAGAAAAATTGGAGATACTTGGCTGGGGAAAAAAAACAACCAACTATTCCAGGTGTTTCTAAAGAGCTATTTAGCTTTCAAACTCCCATGGAAGAATATTTCCGAGAAATATCTGAGCTCACATGGATAGCCCAAATGATGGCACTATTTACAAATTGACAAATACATGTGAAACCATGTTTATCTCTTTTCATTTCAGATTTTCCTCAGTATTCTAGTAGGAGCTTTAAATCTTGGCAATGCTTCTTCTTGTCTGGAAGCCTTTGCAACTGGGCGTGCAGCGGCCACCAGCATTTTTCAGACAATAGACCAGGTAGGTGAAAGCTGAAGGAAAGGCCATGAGCAGGTTGAGGGTGGGGAGAAAAATGAAGTTCTGAGGAATTTACCCTCAATGTTAAGAAAAATGAGGGACTATTACAATGCCCTTAATTCAGCAGTACTTAATTGGGACTGTCATGAGCCAGACCCCATACTTAGTTGGGACTGCAAGAGTGAAATAGAACAAACAAGGCTGTTGCTCTCCTATCATATTGGAAAACAGGCAATAAAGAAGTAAGCACATTTATGGATCGAGAGGATATTATGTTGAGTGAAATAAGTCAGACAGAGAAAGACAAATACCATATGATTTCACTTATATGGAGAATTCCCTATTTGCAAAGCAAATGGACAAATGAAAAAACAGAAACAGACTCATAAATACAAACAACAAACTGGTGGTTGCCAGAGAGGAGGGGGCTAGGGGGATGGGGTGAGGAGGATAAACTGCCAGTTGTAAAATAAATAAGTCACTGAGATGAAAAGTACAGCATAGAGAATGTAGCCAATGATATCCTAATAACTTTGTATGACGAAGGTAGCTACATATATCTTGGTGAGCATTTGGTAATGTAATTATTGAATCATTATGTTGTACACCCGAAACCAATCTTACTTCAGTGAAAAATAAAAGTTGGAAAAAGAAGTAAGTACATTCAAAGATAAGATAATATCAGTGCAATAAAGGAAATAAAATAGCATGGTAATGGTTGGGGTGAGGGGAGGAGTTGTTAAGTGAGGGGAACCTCATCTCTGAGGGGGTAGTATTTGGGCTGAGAACCCCAGGAGAGTCAGCCGTGCAAAGTGAGGTCTAGGGGAGGAGCAGCGCATGGGAAGTGAGAGCAGGGCAGCGATTCCTGGAAGAGAGCCCTTCTGGTTGGTGAAAGATTGGTGGGTGCAGGGACCAAAAACAAGGTCAGTGTGTCAGAGCAGAGTGAGCAAGAGCACAGAAGCTAGAGAGAGAGGAAGGCACCAGATCATGCAAATCTTTAAGGCCAAGTTCATAAGTTTGGACTATCTTCTAACTGTGACAGAAAGCTTCTACAAGCTTGTAAAGGACTCTGGTAGCCTAGCTAGGATTTCCCTGGTTAATACTGAAGCACATTGGACGTCCAGCTAGAAAGTCAAAATCCCAGAATGGAAGGGGGAAGAGGGCAAGATGTTGTTCTTCCTCTGTGGCAGCCCTGGAGAGCCAGAGGTATTTCTTTGGTCCCTTAAATATTCTGTGTTTATGAAGCATAAAACCTGCCTGAGGAAACTTCATCACTTTATCTGTTTTATATTTGGGGGCTTCACATATTGCAGTATAAAACGCATTGTTGAAAACCAAATAGGCACATTGAGATATCTGAATTATACCTCATTCTTGGGGTTGTTATATGCTCAGATAAGATGATGAGTCTAAAAGACCTTTGAAACTATTACAAAAAACTAAGGCATTTAAAAAATGCTTCATTATTTTTACTACAGACCCAAGAGGAAGAAAGTAGATTACACCGTTGCCTAGATAGAGATATGATGATGAGTTTCTCTCACAAGTACAGAAGGGGGAAGCTGGCCCTGGAGATGGCCCTCATTCTTGTCTGGTTAACTAGAATGGTTAAATTCTAGATTAGGCTCACTACTAACAACAACACAGGTGAAATTCAGCCTAACAACTGAAAGTTGGTAGTATCTGAGGATACCACTTAAGGACATACAGTTAGTTTTAATCATCATCTACAATAGTACTCAGATGTAGAGTACAATTGGACCTTGGCTTAACTGACTAGTTGTGCGGCCTTAGGAAAGATACTTAACCTCTCTGAGAGTTCTCTACTTCCTCAGGCGAACAACTGAGCATAGCGCCTCTCTAGTTAGGTTATAGTGACAATTACATAAGTGAAAAAACATATTAAATACCCTGTAAATTGTCTTCCATGGTATCTCAATAATATAATAATACATAATAATGTTAACATATTATATACTAATATAATTATAGATCAATACTGCATATTATATTATTATATTATTGTTATATAATGTCATAATAACATATCAACAAATAGTAATAATTAAACTAATTATATTTAATTAATGTGAAGTTATATATCAAATATATATAGGAATTGTATTTCATATTGATTATAATTAATTATATATTAATTATTTATGTATGTTCTCTATTAATATATTATATATATAATATAATATACTAATACTATTCATATCTAGTAATATAATATCTCATATTAATATCTCAGTAATTGTTAGAATTGCTACTCTTATTAATAAATATTTAATGTGGAAGCAACTTTGTTGCAGTGTTTTACCTGGTGATTCTTCTGTTTTATCAGTAAATTCAAACCAAGTTGGACAATAAATGCATTTATATTTATTGCTGCTATATTCCTTTATATTCTACTCCAGAAACCCATCATTGACTGCATGTCAGAGGATGGTTACAAGTTGGATCGAATTAAAGGTGAAATTGAATTCCATAATGTGACCTTCCACTATCCTTCCAGACCAGAGGTGAAGGTACGTGTTTCTCTGGGAACAACAGCACTTTTCTTCTTCGATGATTCATATCCAGGGCCACAAGTTACTTGTTCTTCTGAAGCATGGCAGTTTTCAGGAAGAAGGAACAGAAGCACATTTCTCTAGAAGTTCCCTTAGGCATCACGTCATTTCTCAGGCAACAAGTCCCATTCCTTTGTAGTGACAAAAACATGCCGTTCCCTCCAGGGAGGACACAGCCTGGCAGCCCTTTCTGGTTAGGTCAGGATAGGTATGAGCCTCTGCTGAAATGAATGGCAGGGCCCGTCATTGTAAGCATGAGCTGAATAAACCATCAGGCATTCAGAACAACCCAGAAGTACAGATGCGGAAGGCGAGACACTGGGTGGGGAGGACCTTTCTGGCAAAGAAAAGCTGCTGCCTTTGTAGTTTTTCACTTCCTATCGGTAAGTTCACAAGGGTCACTAGATCAGTCTTTGGAGGAAAGGTAATCTTGGGGCCCCCTGCTCTTGGGCTGGGTGATTGCCCAGGGCACATGAGGAAGAACATTTAGTTTTACTGCACCTACAGAGCGAGTATGTTTAAAGGCAATTTGCTCTCTAGGAAAATTAGCATCTACTCTCCTTGAGTAGGTTGACTTTGAAAAGAGATTTTTTCCTAATTTTTAACAGAATACCTTTAGCCACCCTTTCTTAATATTTCTGTTATAGGAACTAAATCCCATGCAACTTAATTCTAATACTCTATACCTAAAACATAGGCAAACACATACATACGCACACACAAATATACACACATACATTAGATGTATATGTAAAACATAGGTACCTTTATATTCTGATTAAATTGCTGAAGTATATTTTCTATTACTGTTACATATCACATAGATATGGAAACATTCAATGTCACAACATATGTCAAAGTACCTTGTGAAAGATAAGCCAGCCGCAAGGCAATACTCAGTAAAGATTTTCTAATGGATGGCTAAAAGCTTGCTTTATAATATCTGTTCAGAACCAGCTCATAACAGCTGTTTCATAAACACCAGTTGAATTAAAACACATTTGTTTCATTTCTCTTTTATCCTCTATTCCCCACACCAGTAGTTTGTTTTAATAAAATCTTCTTAACTTACACCTATATGTACTTAGCCCTGCTGGGGGCTGTACCACACTGGGCTATAATGAGGGAAAGCAGTGCCAGCCTGCCCTGGGGGAGGTTACAGTCCAGTAAGTAAAAGTCTATTTGCAAGCCTGACCCTCTGGTGTGAAATGAAATACATGTGGGATTTTGTCACACGAAGGACCCTAAAACACCTTTGCCTAATAAGTATAAAAATCACCACTGACTTGGTGAAAATATCCAACAGATGCTTATGAATTAGCTTCTTACTCTTCCCTTTCTAGACTTAACAACATTCAGTCTCGACATTTAACAGTGCTTTAAACTTAACAAATGCACCACAAACATTTGTTAGGGAAAGTTTTCCAGATAATATGTTCACACACAATACAAGTGTAGGACAGCTTAAAATTTGTGAATTAATTTGTTATTAATCTATGATCAGTAAATTAGTATAGTATTTCGAACTTAATGGTTTTCTTTCTTTAACTAATTGGGACAGTCTCTTTGAGGCATCCTAGTATATCAGAAGTGGTTTTTTCTTTTTTTTTTAGGTTTTGCTTATTTATTTGTCAGAAAGAGCACATGCAGAGGGTACAGCAGGCAGAGGGAGAATGAGGCCAATGCAGGCCTCTATCCCAGGACCCTGGGATCATGAACTGAGCCAAAGACAGATGCTTAACCAACTGAGCCACCCAGGAGACCCTATCAAAAGTGTTTTAAATGTGGGTTCTGGAGCATACTTTTAAAAGTTGGCATAGTTTATTTACTCCAACAGTGTTACCACACATCATTTGCTTCCTTCGGTGCCACTATCAGTTTACTAATGAGTAGTGTGCTAAATGCTAAAACCTTATCACAGGCACTGTTTACTGATTTTCTGGTTATTGATGGATATTGATAGTTACTGTTTTGAGGGCATAAGTAAGTACAGAGCATCCTAACTTACTAGTCTAATTGCTGACAATCTGAATATTGTTCTTTTCTTTTCTCTACAGATTTTAAATAACCTCAGCATGGTCGTTAAATCAGGGGAAATGACCGCTGTGGTGGGACCCAGCGGATCGGGGAAAAGCACAACTCTGCAGCTTATTCAGCGTTTCTATGACCCCAGTGAAGGCATGGTGTGTGTCTCCAGCAATCTTTCAATACCGGAGAATGGGAGAGTGCAAATGGGTGCAAATGACACTGGTCAAATGCAAAGGCCTAGCATACACTGAGACCATCTGGACACACGCGGAGTTGACTTACTGAGTTCTTGACTGAACCGAATGGACTAATTCCCGGCACGGTGGTCGTGTTCTGTGAACAACCAGCCCGTTCACTCAGTGATGAGCACACACGTTCAAAATGGTGTTGCTGCCTCGCTAGGCAACTCACATTTCCATTTCCTTCTCTGTATTGTAACAAAATCATTGTTGTCTCTTCAAGTTTTCCAAGCCCTAAGTATATAGGAAAGGTTGCATGGCTAGAATGAACAGATTGATTATCGGCTGCTTTGAGAATTTAGGTGTTAAAGAAAAATCATATAATTTCGCAAACTACTTTGTTTCTTTTCTCCTTGTGTTTATTTGCCTGTAGACATAGACCCAAACTAAGAAAATAAATATCCATCATTGTCATTTGTTGATTACATATGTCAAATACTTTATGAAAATGATTGCTTATTTTCAAAATAAGCCTCAAGGTATATATGCTCATTTTGTAAATAAAGGAAGCAGAGTCAAGAGAGATCAACACTTGCCCCTGATTTGAGCCCAGGTCCCTTAAATGTCAAAGGCTCTGCTCTTTCTACACTCTCAAAGTCATTCTTGTCAACATCTCCTTGATTCCTTGAGATAGACTCATTTGAGTCTATATCAAGTGGCTTCAATGTAAGGTGTTCCCCATCATGCGTGCTCTGTTACACTGACATGACAAACACAATGGAATTCTTTGCGATGGACCGTTCATCCTACATGTATTCTTTGTACATAGCAGCATAACTATACTCTGAATACATAGAAATCATGGTCTCTTGGTATAAGATTTTTACTTTTTTGCTAATAGT
>ML105155.1:23117-108000 GCA_003697995.1 Taxidea taxus jeffersonii | reverse complement strand
CCTTCCCCGCCTGCCCCCCCCGCCCCCGCCCGGAGCTGTGCGTCTACACGATGCCCTCTGGACACTTGCTCCTCCAAACCACCAGCGCTGTCACCAGCAGGGTCACCAGGATGGGCACCACGATGAAGGGACAGAGGATGTTTCGGGGTGGGTCCCGCACGGCCCTGCCAGACGCGGGGCAGTTTTTGAAGTAGTGCTTGTGGATGGCCATGAAGAACGTGTCCACAGCCGCATTTGGCCAGAAGCAGTTCAGCTGGGTCGCCACGTTCCTGGTGCAGTCTGTGAGTTCGCTGTAGCTCCTGCAGATGGGAAAGCAGCTCATCAGCCCCCAAGTGTGCCGAGGGCCAAGGAAGGACCCGGTTGCCCATCGTGGCGAGTGGTCCCGGAAGTCCAGGCCCAGGGGCAGCAGCCCTGGCTCTAGGAGAGGGAGGCCCCAGACGGTGTTGTGGGGGCTTCCCAGATGTCCTGCACGTTGCCAGGCCCTGGAAGGTGAGCGGGGGCTTAGGGCCGTCCCTCCCTGCTTCTGGGGTGCCAGGGACTAGGATGTCCCATGCAAGGGCAGCCTGAAAGGTGGGCCAGTCAAGCCCCTCTCAGACAGCGGCCTGGGTCAATAAGCCAGCCGCGCACAAATCCGCAGCTTCTCCAGCCTCGCCCCATGCCTGCCCCTCGGCCTGGAAGGCAGGGGCCTCATCTCCCAGCCCCCATCTTCCCACTATCACTGTCATCTCCCAGCATCCATCACCCTTCATTGTATGGAGGGACGTATGTATCGTGTGTAAGCGCCGTGAGGACAGGGCCGGCCTGCTTTGCTCACCTGTAATCCCAGAGCCTAGAAGAGTACTCAGCACATGCCAGACACCAGGCAGTAGTTTGTTTCTTTTTTTTTATTGTGGTAAAATTTAAATAACACAATTTCATTTTACTATTTTAGCCATATGTTAAGTGCACGGTAAGGGGCAGTAAGTACATTCACACTGTCATGCAGCCCCCAGCACTGTCCATTTCCAGACCTTTCTCAGCTTCGCAAACAGAAACTCTGTCCCCATGAAACACTGACTTCCCATTCCCCCTTCCTACCCACCAAGTGGCTTTTTGTCTCTAAGCGACCTTGGGTAAGTGGAATCCTAACGTATTTGTCTTTTTGTGACGGGTTTATTTCCCCAAGCAAAGCGTCCCCAAGGTTCATCATGTTGTAGCAGGTATCAGACTCCTTCCTTTTCAAGGCTGATAACATTTTGTTTGCACCTACTTCGTTTTGTTTATCCATTATCAATGGACAACCTGGGTTGCTTCCATGTTTAGCAACCGGGATGAACGTAGCTGGTACAAACACGGGTGGGCAAATGTCTCTTGGACACCCTGCTCTCAATTATTTTGGGTGTACTCCCAGAAGTGTAACTGCTGGATATGGTGGGTCTACATTTAACACTTTGGGGAAATTACTTTTTAATAAGTGAAGAGTCAACATGGGGGAAAGGAAGATGTAGTTTCCAGAAGGCGAGTCACTTCTGCTTGTGCTTATCAGATAGAAAGCTGCAAAGTGTGTTGCTCTTACTTGAATGATAACCAAAAAAAAAAAAAAAAAAAATCCAGAGAAACTAAGAAATGGTATGTTTTCTGGAATCTGTCAGAGAGCTGAGACTACAAAGCAGTGAAGTAACTTATTTTAAGCCAGAACTGTCCCACCTGGGGCCGAGCGTGGGAATGAGACACAGCTGCCATACCAGACGCAAGAAGAAATACACTTGTAAAAAACTGTCAAAGGCCAACTGTGGACTAGAAGGTCAGTTTGGAATTTCTGGGGCCCCAGACACACTGACTCATCACGTCTCCCCATGAGGCACCAGCAGGCGTTCCTGAGGGCTGGGGCAGGAGGAGATTGGCTGTCACATGTGGCCAGGCACAAACACTCTACATTTCTTGAATACTTCTCATGTAAGAATTGCCAGCCTTAGACCCCTGGAGGAACAGGAGGGAATAAACCCATAGCCCTTCTGACATTCCCAGGCCCTTCTCTCCCAGGAAACAAAAGCCTGAAGCTGCTGAGGGAGGGATGGTACAGTCTGTCAGCCCAGGGCACAAGTGGTGGCTGGTGGCTGAGGGAAGGATAGGGAAAAGACTGTCTTCCCTTGGGAGAGCAGCAGGAACCCATCCTGGGCCTAGGATCCTGGGTGATACCAAACAGAGGTCTCCTGCCGCTGGGAGGGAGGCAGGACTCTCCTCGCCAAGGCCCCACAGATACAGGGCAGAGTTTGACCACCATGGGAGAGGCTCAAAGGCAGGGGCCTGTCTGAACTGAGGCTCTGCCCCACCCCATATGGGCATAACACAGACTAACCAGCAGTAACCATCTGCCGCCCAGACAAGGTAGGGAGAGACCCACTGTGTGGCCCGGGCATGCAGGGTGGGATACTGCACTGAGGACATGTCACCAGGCCTGACTCTGAGCACAAGGCCGCACAGCCTGTTGCCAGAGGTGTAGAGGCCTGTGGTGTTCTGAAACTCTCCGAGCAACCACAAGCCCCAAGCCCAGCCTAGTTCCTGACAAGACTGACTCAAAACCCCACCTGAACAGCCTGGCAGGAGCGGCTCACCTATTTCCAGGTAGAAAGAGTAGTTACCTCAGTCTTGGCTGTCCTATACATGAATGTTCAGTATTCAATACAGAATCACAACTTTCATTCCAAAGCAACAGAAACCAAGCAACCCCTTGTCAAGAGATACACCAGTCCACAGAATCAGGCTCTGAGATGTTGTAACTATCATGCAGGGACCTCAAAAAGAAGACTATGGTAAAGGGTCTAAGTGGGGAAGGTAGCCAACAGACACAAACAGAGAAGTTCAGCAGAGATGCAAGGTGTAGAACACAAACAAACAAACACAGCATCAGAGAGAATTCCTTTGATGGACTCGTCAGCAGACCTGACATCTGAGGAGTGAATTGGTGAACCTGAAGGTAGGTCAGAAATTACCCAAACAGAAACACAAAGAGAAAAAAATAGCATCTCTGTGGCAAATTAATAACACTGTCAATGATATCAACTCCAGTTTGTAATCTGAGTCTCAGAAGGAGGAGAAGAAATGGGGCAAAGGGGTGCCTGAGTGGCTCAGTTGGCTAAGCATCTGCCTTTGGCTCAGGTCAGAGATCCCAGGGTCCTGGGATCAAGGCACACATTGGGCTCCCTGCTCAACAGGAAGCTCCTGCCTCTCCCTCTGCCCCTCCCCCTGCTTGTGCGTTCTCTCTCTCTCGCTCTCTCTCTCTCGTAAATAATACAATCTTTTAAAAAAAAGAAATGGGACTGGAAAAGTTTTTAAGAGATAATGGCTGAAAATTTTCCAAAATTAGTGACCCATCAAATTGCAAATCCAAGAAGTTAGAGAACCCCAAACAGGGCAAAAACCAAAGTGACAGCAACAGCCAATAAACAACCACATAGACACATCAAATTCAAACTAGCAGCTGAAAACCAAAGATAAAGGAAAAAATCCTAGAGTCTGTCAAGAAAAAATACACCTATGGAGGAGCAATGACAGGATGTCGGCAGACTTCTGACCTGAGACTGTGCAGGCCAGGGGACTACAGGGTGACAAAGTGTTGGGAGTGGCGGTGGGAACACACCTCTGTCTGCCCAGAATTTCACACCCAGCAAAAATAGCTTCCACACACGAAGTTGAACTAGAGACTCTGAGAGAATTCACTGCTGGCAGATCTGGATTCTAAGAAACGTTTGAGATTTTTCAGTCAGAGGAACATAGCAAGATGAAGAGCTCCATGAAAAGTAAAAATGAGGATCTTTAAAAGATATGTTTCTGATCTTCCTGATTTTTGATGTAGAAAGTGAGTAAAGGGAGCAGAGGCCACAAAAGAACTACCCAAGGAGGCTTGAAAAGGCTGCATGGAAAAGGCCAGGGTGTCTCCAGCCTTGAGTGCCCCTCTACGCAGCAACTATTAGCCTTGAAATTGCTAAGTCACTGTTTTCTCTGTCCTGGCTGTTCTCTGGATCACTGCTGGGAGCGCACAGGGACTGTGGGGCTCCCTCAGTCCATGTGGGAGGGCAGGGCGTGGAGGCCCCAGGAGGGGGAGAGCGGGCTGAGGCGGCAGCAGCAGACTGCAGGGGACCCGCGCCCACCGGGGTGTGCAGTTTTCCCAAGTGAGCAAGGACTCCTGTTTCAAGTAAAAACAGAAGTGGGAAGAGTGGCAGGAAATCCTGACAGGTTGGGTCTCACTGGGAGAGGGAAGGAACCAGCATGTATCCAGTGGCTGGCCTGGGGAAAAGCTGAATGTGTCACGTATTGTTAAACCCCCAAGTCCAGCCTTCTGGGCTGGCTGTTGGTCAGCCACAGGCTTATGTGTTATAAGCGCTGGTTTGAATGACTGTCTTGTCCCCTGCCTCAGGCCCAGCAGACCCATCCAGTCAGCGGGACCAGTGACAATCCATCCTAAACATCGTTTCCCATCCTCTGTGCCTGAGGAATGGAGCTGGGATGTCCCCACAAAGAGGGGTTGGGGTTGCCGTCTCTGGGCTGGCCAACCAGGGAAGAGGTCCCGACCCAGGAGACAAGACGCATGAGACCCCACACTGAGGCCATGTGGAAGGTCAGCCTCTGGTGGGCTATTCTGGGATCAGGCGCTTTCTCCTTGAAATATTATCCCTCCAGTCTGCAAAGCCACCCCCATCTAAAAATATCTCTAACATGCAGTTGGCCATCCACATCCTGTTTATTTATACAGAAGTGACAGCTGAAACTTTCAATAAATATTTTGAGCCCTGTCAGCAAGGGTGTGATAAGAGAATTCCCCTCAGAGCGCAGACATTCTTCTCTTCAGCAGAACATAGTACTGACTGAAGGGCCCAAAATAATCATGAAAAATATTCTTGCCTTAACCCTCTATTTTCAGTTCTCACGTAACTGAACAATTATCCTTTTTTTTTTTTTTTTTTTTTGGTCTGAGTCTTTCTATTCTGGGCCCTTAAGCAAACTTTGCTTGGCATGTTTCCGAACACTATGGTGGGAGCTTCCCATATACTTGGGTCCCAAGTCAAGGGCGCCATGACTCACGGGTGTTTACTCATCGACAAGAAGGCCGATGCCCACGGATGCCCCAGACAAGTGGTGTGCTCTGGGGACACCTGTGGTTCGTGTTGTCTCCCAGCTAGCCCTGACTGACCCTGATGTGGGGTATCTGAGTCTGAGCCCTGACACCTCACAGACCTGGATTCAAATCCCATCTCTACGACTTATCATGAGTGATCTTGGGGATCTCATGGCCCCTATCCGAGTGAGCCCAGGCCTCCTCCTATTCTAATGAGGAGACCACCTGGCAGGGTTACAGGGCAGCTCAAGTTAAATGAGGTCAAGGGCCCAACATACAGCAGGTGCCCAATAAATGCATGTTACTTCATCGCTTCCTCCCAGACAACTTGCGTGTGACTCCTAAGTACACGCTTCTTGTTCCATCAACTTGAGCAAACGCTGACCAGATAACACATGTCTCAGCCTCCAAAATCAGAGGAGGAAGTGCTTTTGGACTTAGGTTTAGCTCATCTGCCTCAGTATTTGCCTCCACCTGTCCGGGATCACACATTGCGCAGGGTCTCCAGCGGCTCTGCGCCCCTGCTACCCTCCTGTGGGGAGGGGAGGTGGTGGCCTGGTAGCCTGAGGGAAGTTGGCCTGAGGAGCCTGTCAGAGTGCCAGATGACATGGGGCAGGGAGGCTTTCGGGGAGTGGGAGAAGCCTGTGGGTGGGTGTGAGACGCAGAGCCAGATACCCGTGAAGCCTCCGGTGAGACAGCTCTTCTGGAAATCCAAACAACTAATACGCATCTGTGAACAACTTTAACCTCACTGTTAAGGAAAAAAAAAAAAAAAAGCAAACTCCCAGATTTAAAAATAAGACTGCTCAGCACTGATGATGGTGTAGTAGAATGAGGTGGGCACTTACGTCATCATTAATCGATAAACTGACATTTTTCTGGAAAGCAATTGGGCAGTACGTATCAATGACCTTACAATTGGGGATACCCTCTGACCCAAGAATTCTGTTTCTGGGAATTATCCTAAAACAATACCATAAAATGAAGACACAAGTCATGTAAGGAGATGTTCACTGCAAATTTCTGATTGTGAAAAACAGCCAACAGTTGGACAGGGGTGAAGGAAAATGCTCCTAAAATCTTCTCCTGTGCTCCTTCTCCTGGGGGCTCCCAGCCCCACCAAAGGTCTCCAATGGCCAGCTCCAGCCTCAGCCTTTCAGGAAGGGTGAGGCCACCAGAGGGCGCTCCTCCTGGGCTCCTCCTCTCCTTGGTCTCCTCTCCTGGGGACTCCTCTCCTGCCTGCCACCTCCTTCCTTGAGCCTCTCCCCTCCATCAGCAGCCTGACCTGTCCCCACAGAGGGGCTCCCCTGTCCTTGCTCCCTCCCCCGTGCAGGGAAGGGTGTCCATACTCTGAAGGCTCCTTGGCTCCTGGGCCAGCTGTGACCCTCTGCACCCGCATGTGAAACTCGCTTCTACCCACATCCAGCTGTCAACACAGCTGACTTCCAGGTTATCCCTGTCTCAGCCCCATCTCCCATCACCTGGGAAACCTTGCCCAGCTCCTGAGTCATCATGAGCTTCTCCTTACCTCCTCCAGAGGTGTCCCCTCCCTTTCTGTGTGGCCCTATCACTAGGCTCAGCAGTAGGCAGAAGTGACTTGTCTTCGTGGGTTATTACCCACCCTCAACCATGTCCTGTCCTTCTCACTGTCTACACGCTAGCTTGGCTGGCTGACATTTTTGTCTCAGGATCTTTGCACATGCTGCTTGGAAGGTCTTTGCTTTCTGCTTGGAAGGCTTCTAACCCCATTTTCCCAAGGCCAACCTTTGCTCATCCCTCAATGGAAGGACACCCAAGAGCAACATTCCCACTGTGACGATGTTTTGAGAGCTCCCCGGTGTACAGAGAACCTACAGATGTCAGAAGCACGAGATGGATTTGACCACACCTTCACGTCGGAGACTTTAATAACTCCCTTTCGGGGCTGAGCAGATTAAAACCCATATAATGTGAACAAACCACATTCACTGAAGCATTGTGATGTGTCTGGTCGGCAGAGAATCAATCACCTTTTCAAAGGCCACAGATTCTACTGCGGCACCAAAGGACAATGACAGGTTCCCATAACAGAAATTGTACATCAGTAGTCTTTGACTACAATATTCAAAAGTAGAAATTAGTAAGAAAAGGATAAGTTAAAAAAAAATCAACTCTCCAGAAATTAAGGAGGACTCCTATAATCTTGAGGTCCAAGAAGAACCTGACAATTCATTTACATACTATTAAGAAGACATTGGCAATACTATTTGTAAAAGTTAAGGGGATTGAAAAAAAAAAGTTAGGGGATGGCCCACAAACAATCCTGAGAAAAATCCGCTCTCCTAAACTTACTTACTAAACAAAAATATATGAAAATACACAAAGAAAGTCTCCAAATCAAGACAGTTTTAAAAAGAACAGCAAAATAAATCTTTCCAAAGGACAAATCATTTAAATGCACTATTAATTGTTAGAAATGAATATTTAGGGATATTTTTAAAGATAGTAAAGTGAATCAGCAAATTCAAATGCTGATTCTTTAGAAAAATAGTTGCAGTGAAACCAGCCATATTTCTAAATCATATAATGTAAAAGAAAAGTAGGGGTGGGGTGCCTGGGGAGCTCAGCTGGTGAAGCATCTGCCTTCTGCTCAGGTCATGATCCCAGGGTCCTGGGATCGAGTCCCACATGCACTGGGCTCCCTGCTGAGCCTCTCCCCCAGCTGCTTCTCCTGCTTGTGTTCTCTTTCTCTGACAAATAAAAATAAATAAAGTTAAAAAGAAATAAAGTAATTCTTTATTAACATTCCCATGTTTCTTCTCAGATTTTTAAAAAGATTTAAAAAAAAATTTATGTATTCATTTGAGAGAGAGAATAAGCAAGAGTACAAGCAGGGGGAGGGTCAGAGGCAGAGGGAGAAGCAGGCTTCCCGCTGAGCAGAGAGCCCAATGCGGGGCTCGATCCCAGAACCCCGGGATCACGATGACCTGAGCCAAAGGCAGACGCTTAAATGAATGAGCCACCCAGGCGCCCCTCATTGATTTCTGATTTCTGATTAAAAAGAAACAACCCTGTAAAACCACAAAGAATTTCTTTTCTTAACGTGATAAAAACCTCTCCCACAGCAAGGGCACCCATCCCGTTCATTCCTGGAACCCTGGGGGCATTTTCATCACAGGACAGGCGGGCTTCATTTTCAAGTGGTCATGTCTTCTCCCTTGTGGTTTCTGCCTCTGGGGTAAGGGCTCCGACCCACAACTGGGTCGTCACCCGAAGCCTTTCCTAGGCAGGATGGGGCTGGCCACCGCTGGGGCTGCTTCCTCTGGTGACACAAAACCACACAGCGTCAGGCCTGGAGTGAGCGTGCCAGGCTGGCTCATTGCTACAAAGGGCCTCGGACCCCAGCAGAGAGACGGGGGCGGGGGGGCCTTCAGGTGGCTAATCGAACCCACATGGTCTCCTTCTCCGTGGACCCACACACAAGGGAGTCAGGAGGCCGGCCCTCCTGCCTGGAGGTAGCGCAGGACGGGACATCTTTTGTTTTTCTTGATGCTGGGGGACGTCGAAGGAAGTCTGTGACCAGACCCAGCGATAGGAGTCCCTGTGCATCTCTGTGGCCTGGGGCTGAGTCACAGCGCTCAGACAAGAAGGCTTTGGCGTTAGTGTGACCATTGCATGCAAACGCATACTGGAAAAATGCATTTTTCCAAGGTTCCTCCCACGGCTGATCTCCTTAGGTTGTAGAACGAGGATCCCGGACACCCTGGCAGATCTCTGTGCCCAGGGAGCTTGGTCCACGACTCGTAGCATTCACAGGCACAGTGAGGTCCCCACCAACACGCGGGCCATAAAGAACTGAAACAGCTCTACAGGCTTCATGCAAAACCCCGTGAGTGGCGGAGGTAACTTCACGTCATGTCAGCAACCTGGTCAACCATACCTCCCTGACCCCCGGGGCCCTGGCGGAGGGAGGTGGGCAAGTGCCACTGCCTCAGAAAATGAAGAACATGAACAGAACAGAGAACAAACAGCCCCGGGAGAGTCCCAGGAAGGCCTATGGAGACTGGCTGGCATTTTCACGCTGGCTAGGAGGCGACAGTCCCAGAACAACCGGCACCCCATCTCGGATGAGCGTCAGCTGATAAACAGCACAAGGGGGTCAGGGAAGAGCTGGAAAGACCTCACCGCTCGTGCACTGTGGAACACGGATGTGGAACAGCCCTCTGTGGCCTCCTCGGGCCAGTGCTCCCCCTTCCCACCCTGCTGGGCCTTTGGCTTCCCATCTCCTGGCCTGAAGCCAGCCTGGACTCCCGTCCCCAGAGACATTCCACAGGGGAAAACCGCAAGGCAGTGGTCTGGGGTCACCCCACTTCATTCCCCTGGTGTTGGCCCGGAAAGACGCTGCCTGGGGGAGGGCAGTCCCCTCTCACCCAGTACAGACAAGGCCCTAAGGGCCCTGCCCCTGGAAGTGACCCCCACACCCCCATCCCAACAGCGTGCGGGCAGTAGACACTCAGCCCTGGGAGCCTGAATCTGGCCCCTCTCCCACGTCCTGCTTTCTGCCTGCTTCTTAAGACGCATGTACACACGACCTGCTCCATGACCCCATCCCGGGAAGAAAGGATTTCACGGTTCCTTCCCCACAGAGGACTGGCTTCCTCCACCCTGGCTCCCACCGCAGGGTGGCAGGACAGGCCTGCGGCTCTCCTCCTGAAGCCCCTGGTGCCCCCTGCCCGTGGCTTCTATTTCCTCTCAAGACAGGACTCAGGCTTAGTGCTTTTGGTACGAGCGTCCTGGCTGAGTCCCCTGGGCCTCGCGGCGCCCCTCTCCCTTATCCCCCATACTATCCCCTCTATCCCATTGCAGCTGCCTGTCTGCTGTGCTATCTACCTCCCCACTGGACTGGGATGTTGGGAGATGGGGTGGCTCCTCTCAGGTCCCCGTGGAATCTGGTCCCTGTGTGGGGGCACAGTAGGGCTCAGTGCACAAGGCTGATATGCTTGTGACTCTGGGCCCCCCCAAAGGAACCACCTGGAGCCCTTGCTCCCCAAACCTAGGCCAGGAGGGAGAGGTGGTAGAGGGCACTGTCCCTTCCTACCTGGGCTGTCCTGGATCTCCTTGCCTGGATACAGGGTTTGCAGGTGGGCCCAAGGCCCCTAGACCTAGAAGCACAGACCTGCAGTCCCTACACGCAAAACTGTGTGTTCCTGTGTCAGCCCCAGAGCCCACCCTTGGGCCTGGAACCCGGAGCACACTTTGGGGGAGCAACAGGGGACTCCCTGGGAACATTTTTCAGCTCTGCAACCAGGCTGGTTGGCACCACCTGGAAGCAGTGTGTGGGGGTCACGTGGGGGTCGTGCGGTGCATGGGGCCCTGTGTGGAATGGAGAAGAGCGCCCCCTCCTCCAGGCAGGCCATGTGGCTTCAGCCTCCACCTTGGCCAGCCGCCCTGTGAAGGATCCAACCCGCCAAGCTGTGGTGTGTCCTTGGGCAAAAGACTCGGTGTCTCTGAGCTGTGGTTTCTCCATCCGGGAAGACCATCGCAGGGCTGAGCTGGAGACCAGGGAGCCAATGTACCTGGAGGCCCTCACACCCCCAAACCCATTGGGGAAGCTCCAGTCAAGGTGATGGCTGTCTGTTGAGGGAACCCCAGTGTTTTCTGTGTTTCTGGAAGATTTAATCAGAGGTTGGTGGACAATACAGCTTTGCTGTCATACCAGGCAGTTCTAGGCCCAGCCCTGGTTTCCTGAGCTTGGCCCCTGTTGGGCCAGAGTATGGCTTGAGCACCCTCCTCTCGGGGTCTACAAACAGAGCAGCAGCCTGCAGAGAAACACTGGTGGGTAGGACGGGTGGGCCTAAAGGGACTGGGGCACCACAGGGTACCGTGCTGGGAGATCAGGCTGTGGGGACCCAAGGCCACAGAAACACAGGAGGTGGTGGGGGCAGCTCTCCAGCTGCCCTGCTGGGGTTGGGCTGTGGGTTCCTGCTGGGAGCACGTGTTGCCTGGCCCTGGGGTCAGGCCAGGCCCAGTCTTGGTCCCCTGGGTGAGGGACACCCTGAAACTAAGGAGGCCACATGGGAGCCATCCAGGGAGCTGTGGGTATACAGAATGGGGACCCACTTAGGTTGGGGTGTTCGACCACACGCTCCCCCGC
This sequence comes from Taxidea taxus jeffersonii, assembly GCA_003697995.1. Taxonomy (NCBI): domain Eukaryota; kingdom Metazoa; phylum Chordata; class Mammalia; order Carnivora; family Mustelidae; genus Taxidea; species Taxidea taxus. Next base: position 96,772 of record ML105155.1, on the reverse strand, counting down.
AGCCGAGGGCAACAGTCCCCACCTAGGACTGCAGATGGCCTGGCTCTCTGCCCTCCACAAGCTAGGAGATCCTTCGACACATTCCCATAGAACATGGGAAGTTACTCCTTGAACCAGCGTTCCTAGTCTCTTCTTACAAAGTGAGCTGTGGAGGTGGCCTGTGTGGGTGACTCGGGTGGCAGTGAAGGGGGAGCCCAGGGGTCTGACCCATGTCTGCTTGGCTCCTCCATGCACGTAGCTGCCTCCCCAACTTGGCTTCAGAAGCCCCTTTTGGGGAGGAGGCACCCAACTGGGGCCCGGCCTCATTAGCCTCCCTCCACGGTTCCTGCCCCATGGCTTTGTGCTGGACAGCTTCTGGAGCCTCTGCTCACACTGGAGGAAGCAGAGGTTTCTAAATCCATTCCTGGCCCTGTGTGCAATCTGTGCTGGCAGCAGACACAGAGCCCAGGATGCTGCCCAACCAGGCTCCCCACGGAGAGGGCCTGCGGGGCGGGCGAGGGCACAATGCTTTTTCTGAGAACAGGCTGGGGCAGGAATCAGGCTCCTGGGGTCTGGAGCTCAGGGAGATGAATCTGCACTTGTAAAATTCAGTAGGCGTCTGAGAAGCCAGGGAACTGTGGGTGATCACTAAGCTGTGCCTGTGGTCACCCAGGCATGGGCGTGAGCCCCCTCCCACCCTTATCCTCGCTGTGACGCCCGCAGAGATCTGGGACCCCCGTGCAGACACCAGGTCTAGGAAGGTGAAGCCACCACTCCCACCCTCGCTGGGACATGGGTGTGCATGTGTCTGTGTCCCAGGATTAGGTGGACAGTGGGGCGCTATATTGGACACTGACACTCCAGGACATTATCCTTGTGAAGCTATGCAGGCCATGGGAGGGAAGGGCTTTTCCCTGGAGCCCATCCTCATCCCACTGCTCTCTGCCCGTGCCGCCCTGGAGCCCCTTTGTCTCTGTGATGCCACTTTCGGCTGGTACCCCACTCCGCTCATCCCCGCAGGGACACCTGTCCCGCCCCCCCTGCCATGTCCCACCATTTGTGGCCTCCTCATCCAAGTGGCCCCTGCCACCTGTGCCCTCACTGTCCCACCTACTACGTTCAGAGTTTGGGGTGACATCGAGTGCAGGGGGAAGGGCAGGGCCATGGAACATTCCACCCCATGGTATCCGGCCTGGCGGTGAGACTGAGCACAGAGCTGTCGTGCTTTCAGCTGTCAGGGGGACACAGCAGTCCCCGGCTGACAGCAAGGTGGGGAAACCCCCTCCGAGCTGGACACTCCCTGCACACACGGCACCTGGCTACTGGGGACCCCATAGCTGTTGGGGAGCCTCTGCCTCTGGCCTGGAATTCCCGTGAGGCCAGGCACCAACTGTCTCCCCAGAACCAGCCTGGAGGGCCCCTGTGCCTGAGGGAAGGAAGGAACAATCCTCTCCCTCCTGACTCTGCTGAGACCTGCCAGCGCCGAGACCCTCACCTATGGACCCTCCATCTACTCCCGGGTCTCACCCTGAGGGAGAAAGAGGGGCTCCCCAGCAGCCACTGTGTGGTCAGGTCCTGAAGCCTAAACCTGTGGGGGTGTGGCTCCAGGAGGGGGTGAAAGTCCTGCCCCTGGGTCCCCACCAGCCACAGCATAGACCCGCCCCCTGTGGGGTCTGCAGCAAAGGCTAGCACTTAAATATCCAGTTCTGAACTCCTTCGTGGTACCCGAGTGCCCTCACCTAACTTTTTGAGGAGGAACCACAACTGGGACTGGGTAAGAGCAGCCACCAGCGGCCCCTGGCCTGCCAACGCTCTGTCCCACCTCCCGGCAAGCATGTGTTCTTCCAAGCCAGGAGGCCGAAGCTGCCCACAGCAAGACAGAAGTTTCCAGCCATCCTCAGTGCTTCTCTGTGATTCAGAATCAGCCTGGGACAAACATGCCCCTGGAGCAGCCCCAGCAGCCCAGGAGGACGAGAACACAGAGACATCAAGGTCACAAGGACCTGCAGGCCCACCTGGCTTTCTTGAGGGGGTCCTAAGCTCCCCCCCCCCCCCCCCCAGTGGCACCAGGACAAGCTGGTTCTGGTTCAAGGAGGGGAGTCAGGCGCTGGTCTGAGGGCCAGTCCAGGGCCGGAGGGTCCGTGTTGGACACTGCCCAAAGGCTCCCCGAAGGCAGTCCCTAAGCAGTCACAGGTCTCTAGGCCTGCCTCCTGCCCAACCCACACCCTCACAGTCCCTTCCCAGTCCCTGCCTCTAGCAACTTGCAAGCAACCCACCCCCACAACCCTGGAAAGAAGAGGTCATGCTTACAAGATAAAAAACCATCTCTCTGCCTTCTCTGATGACATGATAAAAACCCAGAGACAATGGAACGCCCACTACACCAACTTTAGAAAACCGGGCTGTTCATCACACTGTATTACCTGCCAAGCTGTCACTCCTGGAGAAAGGCAGCTTTTTAAAGCGCCCTAGAAAGTTTTTGCTTTTGAGAACGTATTAATCATACGGCTTATTCCTAGGATTTACTTCAAATAATTGCCAGAATCTAAAAGGTACGTGTGAAAGGGAACGATGAGTTAAAAATAGTAAGACATGCTTGAGTTAACAGCCAATTTGCAAAGATGAGTAGCCACGCGCTGGACCAGACCAAGGGTTATTACTGACAAAAGTCAGAACCATGCAGGGTGAAAAATAAAGACAAAATTTGGACAGAAAGACAAAGAAGGTATTAGAACATTAACCCAAATCAATGAGGAGAGAGAGACAGACAGACAGCGACACAAAGCAAAAGTCCAGGAATCCCAAAACCCAGAGATTCTGGGGGCGGGGGTAGTCTTGCACAGTGCGAATGGGGTCGGGTGGGGTGGTGGGGGGAGGCAGAGGCCAGGGTATGTGTCTGATCCTGTAAGAAAACCAACACAGAAATCAGAGCATCTGTGTTTCATATTTCATGGCTGGTTGAGTGAAAAGGAGTTTTCCAACAGTCAGCCTCATCAGGAAGATAAAAGAGAAGACATCACGTTTCAACAATGGGAAGAAAAAAAGAAATCAGTATAACATAAAACATCAAGACAAAAAAAGGAGTACCTGAAGGCTGAACAGAAAGGACAAATACAAGGTCATTTCTCAGTTATGAGGCTCACTGCTCTCCCTGCGGAAGCACAAAATCCAGCAATACGCTGTTTGCAAGACACACCAGAAGAGGAAGAGGGGGTGTGAGTAAACTTCAAGGGGCTGCAGACTGGGGTTTCAGTGCTAACACCAGGCCAAGATTAACACAGGCCAAAACTACCCCATGTGGCAAGAACTGTAATCTTACTTCATGTCATGTCAGCAGCATGATCGTGTGGTATCTAAATAGAGCAGGATCTATGCGTGCACGCCTGCCGGGAGAACGATGCAGAAACCATGCCAGTTTGGCCAGGACTGAAGAATCCACTGCTCCATTATCAAGCACACAGAAAGTTCAGGAACACGGGAAGGAGCTGAGTAGCACAACAGTGCAGAGTCCGTTGCTGTTTCGTTGGGAATGAAACAGAATGAGCAGAACATGGTTCGTTTTCAAGGACTGGTTGTGTGTTTACAGAAGGTCATCGTGTGCAGGATCTCAAGGAAAATCTCAACAAAAATATGGAAGCAGAAACTACTTGCTCTTTTTTCTCTTATTCTGTCAAGAGAAGAAGAGAGTAAGAACCAAACAGAAATACATTTGAGAATTAAAATGTACTTGTCTAAGGAAAAAACTATCTGATACGATAAAAACACAGACATCTCAAAACCAGCAGAAAGTGGCAAAGAAGGTTCTGAAGGAGAAACCACATGGCCTCATTAGGTTCAAAAAAAGGTGAGAAAAAAATGATGATACAATAAACACTGAAATTCTGTCTCGTGAAAGAAGCAAAAATAATTTTTTGGGGGGGGAAGCAAAAAAGATGGAAAAGCAAATGATGAAAGTTAAAGCCAAAAAATGTTTTAAAAGACATTGCTATCTAAAACCTAGCCCATTTTCTAAAGACCTTTAAGAATGGGCACAATGAACAAAAAAGTGGGCCTGTCATCTGCCTCTGCTGACTGAGGTGGCCTTTACACAGAGAACACAGAGGATGAGAAAAACACAAAGATTAAACAAAATTTTGAATATAGAAGATCTGAAACATTTAAGGGGATGGTATGTGTCATTATGTTTCAGGGAGGAATGTGAAGAATACAGACCCCAAAAAACACTAATGAAATAACAAACATGAAACAAAAAACAGAAAGCCCAAATCGAACAACAGTGAAACTAGAAAAAGAAATCCTCCCCATCCCCTGATACGAATCTGATGGTTTTTGTGATGAATTAATTCACACTTGCAAGGAATGAATAATTATCACATCACATACATTATTTCCCACTCTTGCTTGATCCCAATGGTCAGCTGAGCACATATATTCCATGAGGCAACTATGACCCTAATCCTAAAACTTCCAGGAAACTTGTATGGAGGGAAATGAGGAGATAGCAAAGAAGTGAATACTTTTATACACATTTTCCTGGGGAGGAAACAGAGGCCCACGGAGGGTAGGCAGGGATGGAATCAGCAGGGTTCCTGAACAATGGGTCCCACATGAGTTCCGTGCCTGGTCCACTGTGTGAGTTCTGTACTAACTGCTGAGACAACATCTGAAGGTAACAGCAAATGAGGCCAAGTAGGCCTGTTGCCATTCTTCAGGACGCAGGGGCCAAAGACGCTCGCCGTGGGAAGATCCCTGCGAGCAGATGGCTCTTCTCTAGTTGACTGCTTGGTGACGGCCATCTCAATTAGAATCTCAGTATGACCTCTGATGGAACTTGGCAGAATGTTTTGTTTTGTTTTGTTTTTTAAAAAGATTTTGTTTATTTATTTGACAGACAGAGATCACAAGCAGGCAGAGAGAGAGAGAGAGAGGGAAGCAGGCTCCCTGCGGAGCAGAGAGCTGGATGCAGGGCTCAATCCCAGGACCCTGGGATCATGACCTGAGCCAAAGGCAGAGGCTTAACCCACTGAGCCACCCAGGTGCCCCTGCAGAATGGTTTTTCACTCTTTTGGTAAAACAGGCAGAAAATATATCAAAGAAAGCACAACGTAATGTGAAATGCAACGAGAATGCACACACTAAAAATGAATGAGATCATCTAAACTGTAGAAAATATTACAGAGCACGGTGATGGGAAGTGAGGGTATGGCCCCAAGCCATAAATAAAAATCAACTGAAATGATCCTAATCTACACACGAATGTCTTATGTTTTAAGCTAAGCATTACCAAACAGAGGTAAGAAATATTATTTTTTAAAGATATTATCTATTTATTTAACAGAAATCGCAAGTAGGCAGAGAGGCAGGCAGAGAGAGAGAGGAAGGGAAGCACCCTCCCCGCTGAGCAGAGAGCCAGATCTGAGGCTCGATCCCAGGACCCTGGGATCATGACCCGAGCCGAAGGCAGAGGCTTTAACCCACTGAGCCACCCAGGTGCCCCGGTAAGAAACATTATTTAACAAATGATGTTAGCATCATCGAAGTAGGAAGGAAATAAATTTTAATTCAGGTCTTAATGTAAACTACTCACTGTGTTAAGAAGGAGAAATGTTATTTCAAAACACATGGACAACTAAATAGAAACAGAACATAATGTTGTGGCCATAGGACTCCCTCCAAATTTCGACAACTGGATTTCCAGAACAGATAGGACGGTGGCCAAGTCACAGACCTCTGAGGAGTGAGTCAGGGCACACGCGTAAGCAGAATAATTAATGTATCACACACGGGACACAAACAGCACCGCAGTAAACACAAGGGACATGTGAAGAGAAAATATTTAGAACAAAACAACGACTAGCTAACTTCTACCACGTTCAGGAGTCTGTAAAATAAGGTTAATAAAAGTCCCAGTGACTCAGAAGATAAAGTAGCTAAAGTTACGCTCAAATACTTTGCACTTGAGAAAAAACAAACTGCAGAGAACTTTAGAAGAGCTTCTCCTTCCCAACATCCAAAGGTGGGCATAACAGACGAGAGTAGTCTCATTTGAAACCTGCAAAACTAGGATCTCTACAAACTCAATACTCAGGGACATGTGAGGAAATAAATAGTTTCATATGTTGCTAGTAATATTAATCAGTACAAATCTTTAAAAGGGCAACTGGCAGGGCAGCTCCATGGGTCCCATGCTTTAATAAAACCACCTCTTTGCACCAAAATAAATGAAATGAAACGAAATGAAATAAAATTTTAAAAAAATGGCCACTGAGCAAAACTTATCAAGAACCACAGAATGGGGCCTCCTCGGTGGCTCAGTCCATTAAGCGTCTGCCTTAGCTCAGGTCATGATCCCAGGGTCCTGGAATTGAGTCCCGCATCAGGTTCCTTGCTCAGTGGGGAGCCTGCTTCTCCCTCTGCCTCTGCTGCTCCCCCTGCTTGTGCTCCCTCTCTCTCAAATAAATAAAATCTTTTAAAAAAACCTACAGAATGTTCGCGGCATGGGCTGTAGTAAGTCCATTTGCAAGAATTCTTAAAGAAATTAGTCAAAAAAAGAAGTAAGACTGCATGTAGAAAAGCTCTCAGAGCTGCATCATTTATAACAGTAAAAACCTGGAAATGGCCCAGCATAACAGGATTGCGAAAATCAGGATGTTAACTTGGCCTTCCTGCTACTGAGCTAGGCTGCCTCCAGCTGGCCCCGGGCAGCGAAGGTAAACTCCCCTCTTACTACTCGAAAGGACTGTATTTTTAATGAAGTGGGTTCTCCATTTTTTGTTTTGTTTTGTTTTTTGGCTGAGAGAAGTGGGAATGCAGACCTAAAAGGCACGTGAGGGGCACCTGGGTGGCTCAGTGGGTTAAGCCTCTGCCTTCGGCTCAGGTCATGATCTCAGGGTCCTGGGATCGAGCCCCGCATCGGGCTCTCTGCTCAGCGGGGAGCCTGCTTCCTTCTCTCTCTCTGCCTGCTTCTTTGCCTACTTGTGATCTCTGTCTATCAAGTAAATAAATAAATAAAAAAATTTAAAAGGCACCTGAGCGTGTTGGGCAGGGCACCCTGTGAATCAGTGTCCAGGACTGAAGTCTTGTGAGCCACTGGGGGAGAAAGCTGTCTTCAAAATAAGCGCGGGGAAGGTGGTCAGCCACCCCATGCCGCAGCTCCCCGGGGCCCTGCTACAGTGGATGGAATGTCGCTGGGCCCAAGCGTGCTCGAAAGTCGGCCACCAACAGAATGACAGATGAACAGAGGGGTCCTGGGAGACCCTGGGGGCAGGAGCAGGGCTGGGCTGAAGGTTATCAGTGGTGGGGGGAAGAGCTGTTGCAACCCCCCACCCCACACCCGCTGGTCCTCCCCACCTCGTGCTCCCTGCCCCTCGTGCACACAGCCCTGGGGGGGCTGCCTGAGAGCAGGCTTGGGGGAGCCCTTTGTGAGCCAGCCTGAGCCCCTCCCTGACAGCAAACTCCTGTGCTCACAGGCTGGATGACTCTGAGGCCTTCCTGGGCCGGGGGTGGGGGGGAGGGGACAGCAGTGTGTCCAAGGTGGGAGCGGAAGGCACGTTGCCACAAGTCCCCATTACTAGGATCTGTCCCACCTGCCTGCTCCTGCGCCCCCAGCCAGGATCTGCTCAGTGTCACCCCATGGCTGACCTCCTACACTGTGACTTCATCTCCAGACCAAGGAGGTAGGGAAGAGGGCAGTGCATCCCGTGATGAAAACAGATGTCAAAGTAGGCTTGGTGCTACGGTGCTACGCGGCCACCGCTGTGTCTGGGGAAACATTCCTGCCCTGTCGCCGTCAGCAGACAGGAAGGGGAGCCGAGGATGAGGCAGTGACCCCTGGGTATGGAGGAGCGAGGGCCGGAGGTCCTCCTCGCCGGCTCCCAGCATCCCCCCGCCACATGGGACTGCTCGGTTTCTGGCCTCTGCAGACACACATTTTGGAAGCCTTCTCAAAGAGGGAGTGGGGTTCTGCCTCCCCACTCCCTAAAAGCTTCCAGTCCAACAGGTGGCCATCCACAGACCCTCTGTGATCATCTGAGGACCCTCCCAGGAGCAGCAGGCACACAGATGAGGCAACTGCAGCCCCACATACTACTGCTGCCCCTGAGGGCTTCCCACCCCCAACACGCAGACAGCAGCTCTGCCTGCTGGGGCACAGCCAGAGGGCTACCTTGTGGAGGGGCGAAGATGCAACAGAGGCAGGGTGGGGCTGGGAGCCATGGTTGGAGGCTCTCCTCGAGGGGGTCCCTAGACTCTTTCCCACATCTGTCTGCCCAGGGCTGGCTCTAGCTGCACGCTGGGGGAAAGTGGATTTCCAGAACCTTTTGCCCCCCTGCCCCCACTCCCTGCTTGCCTATGAACACAGATCTGGGTGCACAAAGCCTGAGACAACTCCTTCCTTCCTTCCTCAGCATGCCCCGCTCCTCCATGGTTGGTCCCATCGCCCCAGCCTCCATCTGCTACCACAGGTCAGCTGTGGCAGAGCTCCTGACACAGGGTGGACGGGCCCAGCTGGCCCTGACCTCGCCGCCTGCATGGACACTCCATTCACGACAGCTGCTCCTCCCCCCGTTGCTGCTGTGGGTCTAGGTGGTGCATATGGTATACTTCTCCCCAAGATGCCGCCTAGGTGCTGATTTTCAGAAGCTGGATTTGAGAAGGTGGATGAAAAGGGCCCCCCTTTCCTCTGCCCACCCACCAAACTCTGAGTCTGGCAATGCCTCTCTATCACAACCTTGGCCTAACAAACTCCAGAGGTGGCTGCTGGGAGCTACGGGTCCAGTTCAGGGGTCCTTCCTCTCTGCAACCCCAGCAGTGGAAGAATGCCCGCCCTCCATGGCTGTATACCTAGAGCACTGGAGGGGGAGGCTTGATGGCGTGGAGAGCTGTGGAGAACCACAGCAGACACCCTCGCCCAAGGGCACCCATCCTGGCGGTGGAAGGCGGTGTACACGCCTTTTCCCACGGGGCTGGAGCCCCGCAGTGAGGCCCCGGGCAGGGGCGCAAGAGGAATGGCCTCAGCAGAAGGAGCCTGGCTCCAAAGGCAGGCTGGGCCACCTTCCTGGGACAGCCCCTCTCCTCCCCGAAGGCCTCTAGAGGTCAGGATCCCTGTGTGCCTGGGCTCTGCAGACACTAGAAGGACTCCCCCCAAGCCAGGTGGACAGAGGGGCAGGGGAGTGGACACCTGTGCTGGGGCCTGCTGACGAGCAGGGGGGCTGAGCCCTCGTGAGCATGGGGCAGATTCCCAAGGCGGAGGCCTTGCAGCACAGACCCACCGGGGTGCTGAAGCCAGCCCTGGAGCCAGCCACACTCGCAGCCTGGTGGGAGGTCCCCATGGGGACAGGCGTCCCATGCCAGGTGGCCTGCAGGTTCCAGAGAATGGCGTGGAGCACCCTGGACATGTTCCAACCCGAGGTCTCGGCCACACGGCCAGGTGCAGCCAGAGTCCCTGGAGGACACAGCTACTGCCCTGGGGAGACTCTGCGCCTGGAGAAAGATGCCTCCCTTTCAGTTCCTGTTGGGATTCCTAAGAAGAGCAGCTGCTCTGGCCTGCTGTCCCGCCCGAAGAATTCCCTGACTTGAGTCTGAAGGGAGACACAGAAGAAGGCTCCTTGTGCAGCAGAGAGCAGAGGGCAGCAGTCCCGGGGAGAGACCCCGAGGGGGGCCAAGGTGCCCTGTCCTGGTCAGCAGTCCCTGAGGAACAGGAGCTTGGGGCCTGTGCTCCTGGATAAGGACAGAGCACGGCAACCTATCCCCTAGAGCCCCGCTCTGTGTCCTTCCCTTGACACACCAGGCTGCCCCCCACTTCCCAGGCTGGGAGAGCCCTCCTCAGAATTGGGGTGCTCTTTGGTCTGGGCTGGAGGGCTCTCTACACCCTGCACAGGGTCCGCACAGAGGCAGGGACACGGGGAGGCGGGCCGGGCCAGGGAGACTGTGTTAGGGAGTTGCCGGGTACTGAGCCGGACCCAGTTAGCAGCGACAAACTTAGAAGCTTCCGGACAGGGACAGGAGGGGTGCCTTGACCGGTGTGAAGGTGAAGATGGGTTCTCTGATGGCTGGTCATGGAAGGTGGTGACCCACTCCCTTGGGGACCCCTCTGACATCTTCCTCTGTCCAAGGTGACACCTGGGAGCCAGTGACGGGGCGGGAAGGGAGGGGCAGCAAGGCCTCCTGAAGCTCCCCAGCACTTTCCATCTTGGGGAGGAGATCCCATATGTAGGCAAATCAAACTGCTTGAGTTCCTCACGTTCAAGATTCTTCTCCTTATCTGTTCTGCTCTTTCTCTCCCTCCCCAAAACCCGCAGAACATCTCTGGAGATGAGAGTTTCTGATGACACATTTTCCCATGTTCTCTGTAGCTCCCTAAATTAGATTATACTCCCAGTTAATACATTAAATGACCTTTCATTTCTACTAGCACGCAAGGCCTGCTGTTTAACAAGCTAACCCCTGGGGAATCATGGGCTGGGCCTGGAGCCTGGGGGGCAGGGTGGGGGAGGGGGTAGGGTAGTCTGTCCTGCTGAGGACATCTGCCCTGAGGAAACCTAGGACCAGGACAGGTCAGAAACCAGGGGAATCTGAGAAATCCAAAGCATCCTCAGATAAGAAAGGACTCAGGAGCAGGGCGCAAGCCACCCTCAGATGAGGAGAAGGGTCAGGGTCCAAGGCCATGGACTGATTGAAATGCAGAACCATGCTGGACAGCTAAGGTCCCAGGATAAGCTCCCTTACAACTTTTGAAATGCAAAAATAAAGAGACCCACAGTCTCAGGGTAGGTAATGGTCCTCTTGCTGGAACACAGCCCAAATGCTCTTGTTAGCCCTCTGCTTTCTCTCCAGGTCTCTCTCTCTGAGCAGTGATGCACGGTGCTGCTGAGAAGTACTTTGGAGAGAACCCAATGTTTCCATCCAGTGTCCTAAGAGAAGCAGGGCAAATGAGGGCCCCCCCTCAGTCTGCCGTGATGCAGGAGGTGGCACTGTGAGCCTGGGGGCCAGAGGGTATAAGCAGGCCCCCATATGCCCCACAGAGGATTTTGTCCTCATTTCCTCCAGAGCATGCATCCTAAGGAAGGCTGGCGGGCTCCCATTTGTCACTTGGGAGGAGGGGAAGTCCCCTCTGCCATGTGGCAGTTTTAAATCCTCTGACTTTAGAGCAGGATCCAGAACGTCCCCCGGCCATGTTGAAGCCACCTGCAGGCCCAGCCCAGTTGCTAGGACCTTGAGCAGCAGGCATCAGGGACCTCTGGCCTTGAACTTGCTTTGGATTTCTCCACCCACAGCCTTAGCCTGGGGCTCGATCCCAGGCCCCAGCGAGTTCCCAGGTCTGCTCTTGGGGAACTGCCTGCACCCCAGCAACAGGCCCTGGATGCACTTGGTTCAGGGAGGGGGTCTGTCCCAGCACCTTCACCCTTTGTCAGAACCCTGCCCTGTCTGTTATCCCCCTGCCCCACTGCCCCTACTCCTCCAGGGGATTCTGGAAAGTCTGCCTTTGGCCTGAGTACCAGGCTCTGTAGCCTACTGCAAATGGACCCCATCAGGCCCCCTGGACGTTGGCAGCAGCCGAGATGGCCACTGAAGGCCATCAACCACCTCCCTGGGGCATCCCCACATCTCCCCAGAGAATCAGGAGGGAGCCATCTTGTACCCCCGGAGAGTGTCATGAGTTGAGACTCTGGACCCAAAGAGACCTTGTGAGCTGTGCCCCTGGGCAGATAAGGCAGAGATTACAACTGTCCTACCATCTCCTGAAGTTGCCGCTTACTTACACAAGATGATAGAGGCTTAGGGATTGGCACAATGCTGAGCTCACAGTAGGTGCTTAATAAATGTTAGCTGTAATAACGAACTCTTTTCTTGAAATGGGGTGAGTGATAAGTAAGCCTTCGGTAGGCAGTGAAGACCGACTGTCCTGGAGGAGAATTCAGGCTGTAGGTGGAGGTAATAGGAGAAGGCTTGAAACACGGAATGTTGGTGAAGGTGTGGGCAAACTGTGGAAGGAGATGACACAGGACAAAGGGCCATCGCAACCCACGGGGGGCAGAGATGGGCTCAGGAATGAACAGGACAAGTGGGCAGCTTGTTGGGAAGAAGACAGTGCATGCTTCCTGGCGTGCCGCCCATCAGAATGAAGCCCAGAGGCACCAGCGACAGAGATGTGTCCCCAACCCACACAGACTTGAGGGGAAAGCAGGGTGGATCCTCTGGAACCCTGGCATGGGGAGAGGCCGTGCAGCTGTGACTCGGATCCGGGGGGATGACACGCTGATGTGCACGGCTATGTGAAAACAAGGTTATGTGACAGCAGGAATGCTGGAAAGGGGGTCAAAAGACAGTGCATGAGTTGGGAGAGCATGTCTCAGGCGTGGCAGACAAGGGTCTCACTTCACCTCTAACAAAGAGCAATCTCAAGGGGCACCCACCTGGCATAGTCAGTGGACAGGGCCGTGACTCTTGGTCTTGGGGCTGAGAGTTCGAGCCCCATGTAGAGGGTACTTAAAAATAAAATCTTAGAAAAAAAAAACCTGAAACCTAAAAAAGATCCGAAACCTGACCAGCAAAGGGGGAAAGACACAAACAAACATTCACAGAAAAGAGAACAGAAGAGGAACTTGTCTCTGGAGAAGAGGAACTTGTCGCTGGAGAAACCCAAAACAACATGCCAGGGAGACACTGTTTCTGGCTGAGCAGGCAGCAAGGACTCAAGCCTGACTGTGGGGTGTGCGGGCGGGTGGCAGAAAATGGCTCCCTCATGCTGTGGGTGGGGTTGCTCACTCCTGGTCCTCCTGGAGGGCAACAAGGTGTGCTCAGCACAGCATGCTCCCACCTTGCACCTGGGAGCCCTGCCCCCAGGGCATCACCGTGGGGACGCAGATCCCACAACATGAGCATGACCATGCATACACACAGGTCATTCCCTTCAACACTCCCTGAAATTTGGAAATACTGGGAAAACCAAATGCCTCTTGCTGGGAAAGTGCTTGGAAAATTATGCACAGAGCAACGTTATTCAGCTGCAAAAATGCGTTCTACAGCTCTCTATGCACTGATTAGAATGGATTTCCAGCATAGACTGGTAGGTGAAAACAAAATGCCAAAAGAGTATCTATATAAACGGCTAGTATCCAAAACCTATAAAGAACTTGTGAAGCTCGGGGCGCCTGGGTGGCTCTGGGGTGCCTGGGTGGCTCAGTGGGTTAAAGCCTCTGCCTTCAGCTCAGGTCATGATCCCAGGGTCCTGGGATCGAGCCCCACATCCGGCTCTCTGCTCAGTGGGGAGCCTGCTTCCTCCTCTCTCTCTGCCTACTTGTGATCTTTGTCTGTCAAATAAATAAATAAAATCTTTAAAAAAAAAAAAAGAACTTGTGAAGCTCAATACCCAGAAAACAAATAACCCAATCAAGAAATGGGCAACAGACATGAACAGACATTTCTCTAAAGACATACACAGGGCCAACAGCCCATGAAAAAATGCTCAACATCACTGGGCATCAGGGAAATATAAATTAAAAGCACACTGAGATACCACCTCACACCCATCAGAATAGCTAAAATTAACAACTTGGGAAGCCACAGATGTTGGCGAGGATGCAGAGATAGGGGAGCCCCCTTACACTGTTGGTGGGAATGCAAGCTGGTGCAGCCACTCTGGAAAATAGTATGGAGTTTCCTCAAAAAGTTGAAAATAGAGCTACCCTATGACCTGGCAAATTTTTTTAATTAATTAATTTATTTGACAGACAAAGATCATAAGTAGGCAGAGAGTGAGACAGAGAGGAGGAAGTAGGCTCCCTGCTGAGAAAAGAGCCCGATTCAGGGCTCAATCTCAGGACCCTGGGATCATGACCTGAGCTGAAGGCAGAGGCTTAACCAACTGAGCCACCCAGGTGCCCCTGACCCAGCAATTTTAATACTAGGTATTTAACCAAAGGGTACAAAAATGCTGATCTGAAGGGGTCCCTGCACTCCAATGTTTATAGCAGTAATGTCCACAATAGCCAAACTATGGAAAGAGCCCAGATGTCCATCAACAGCTGAATGGATAAAGAAGAGGTAGTGTGCATATGCATGCACACACACACACACACACACACACACACTGGAATATTACTCAGCCTTCAAGAAGAATGAAATATTGCCATTTACAATGACATGGATGGAGCTAGAGGGTATTATACTGAGTGAAATAAGTCAGTTGGAGAAAGACAAATACCATATGCTCTCATTCATATGGGGAATTAAGAAACAAAACAGGATGAGGGTAGAGGAAGGGAAGGAAAAATAAGATAAGAGGAAAACAGAGAGGGAGGGAAACCTAAAGAGCTTCTTAACTATAGGAAAAAAAACTGAGGGTTGCTGGAGGGGAGAGGCTAGGGGGATGAGGTCACTGGGGGATGCGCATTCAGGAGGGCACTGGGTGTTATATGCAACTGATGAATCCCTGACCTCTATCTCTGAAACTAGTAATACAGAATATGTTAACTTAATTGAATTTAAACAAAAGATTTAAAAATATCTACCGTATAGTATCAGAAATAATCTACAATATAAGATAAGGACATAGCGTAGCACAGTTAAAGAATATCTTTAGCATAGAGTAGTATAAGGATATTTATATTATGGTATAAAAACAGCTACAGCAGAGGCCCTGGTGGCTCAGTTGGTTAAGCATCCAACTCTTGATTTTAAGATCATTATCTTGGGGTCCTGGGATTGAGCCCTGGGTTTGGCTCTGTGCTCATCAGGGAGTCTGCTTGTCTCCCTCTCCCTCTGCCCTGTCCCCTGCTCTTTCTCTCTCTCTCTCTCAAAGAAATAAATCTTTAAAGAAAAAGAAATCTACAGCATACTATAGTATAGCAGGAGAATATCTACAGTATAATATACTTCACGGGAGGAGAGAAGAGAAAAATTCATATACCTGCTCATCTGTGCAGGAGAAACACAAGAAGGGAGACACAGAAATGAATGAGCTAGGTGGCCCAGAGAGAGAGGGTGGCAGCAGGTAGAAGCCGTGGGCCAGGTGGGGCTGGGGGAGTGCGGCTGGGGGGAAATGGGGCTTCTCTGACTCTCAGATGCACAGCATGATGATGGCCAGGTCTCTGTGTCAGCCTGCTGGCCAGCAACACTGCCTAAGCACGCCTGCCCTACGGATTTTGGACTTGCCAGAACCCCAAGCCATAGAAACCAATTCCTTGAAAGAAATACTGATGTGGTACCAACAGCCTTCCCCCACACTGACCACGGGGACCAAGGGAACCAGCAGAGACACCCCTGTAAGCAGGGGCATCTATCATGGAGACTCAGCCCTGTGGGCACTAGACCATCCCCCACGCACCTGCCCTGGGATGGGCCACACGCGTCTCACAGGGACATGGCCCACACGGAACCTTCCAGCTGCAGAGGCCTGGCTGGACATGGCCCAGCATCCCCCCTGCCCCCAGGCCATCACGGACACAGCCTCCTCCATCCACACTCACTTGTCCCTGGCATCCTCCTTCGCCCTTAGGCTGTCCCCACCCATGGCCATGTTCTCCTCACACCAGGCCCGGGCCCCCCCCACTGCAGCCATGCCCACCCCCAACCAGGGGACACACGAGACTCACCTGATGGTCTTGCCCCAGTCACACCACAGCGTCTTCCCGATGGCGTCCATGCTCACCTGGAACTGGCTGAGGCAGAGCTCCTGGAGGAGAGGGCCGTAGTTGGTGTCCTGGCAGGCTGTGGCCATGAGGAGGGGGTGTACTGCAACGAGAGTGTCCAGGGACCGTCAGCCGACCCCGCCCTCCCTGCACACCCATGAGGGGCCCGGCCCAGAGCACACTTCCCCCTGATCTGTGGAGAGGAAGCCTGGGGCTCACTGATCCAGCACAACCCAGCCAAAGCCCTGCCTGCTGCCTGCAGGCCAGACGGTGCCTCCCAGAGCTCCAAGTGCACAGGGACAGGGGATTGCAACTCCCTTCGTGGCCACTGACTGCCAGGAGCAGGAAGCCCAGCAGCCCAGGAGGGTCTGACACTCAGGCACCACTCCATCCTCACTCCAGCCCCCGACACAGCCCCCAGCACCTCCCCTTCACACGTTGGGAAACTAAGGACCCCTGGGATTGCAAACAGTCTCCTCTCCCTTGATGCCACCAGGCCTCTGGTCGATTTGGGTCAGAACGTGGGGTCCAGGCTCTGGCTCTCAGTTCCAGGGACAGCCCACCTGCCTTGAGGAGCCCCGGCTCATGACGCTGAGGTCTGGATACTTACTGGTTACAAACCATGCCCACAAACTGAGATGTGAAATGTGCTCTACCCTCCAACTTGGTACATACGAGCTCAAAAAGGTACAAACCAAAATTCACTCCCTTTCCCTCTAAGCCTACAACTGGCTCAGGTGGCTGCTGGCAGGTGAGGAAGATTTCCCCCTGGGTCCCCCTAGGCCTCCCCCCTCTTCCTCTTCAGGCTGGACATCAGCCTGTCTACGGGCCCAGGCAGGGGCCAGGGTGGTGGGGGTCCTTCACAGTCCCTTCTCAAGGCCTGGCCCACCTACTGCCCCCGAGGCTATCCCAGCTCTCTGCCCACAGGACCCCTACCATCATGGTCTTTCCAGATTCCTGGATGAAGCCTGGAGCTGGGAAGCCAGGGCTACCCCAGGAATTCTTGGAACTCCACGTTGGGCATGAACATGTATGGACACCCAGCTGTCCCTTGCAGCTCTTGGGTCTGGGAAGCCCACATGGCAGTGGGTGGGATGGCCCACCCAAGGAGAGGGTGGTAGCCCTCGGAGCACTCAGACTGAGCAGGGAGCTCTGGGGTCTGACTCTGAAACATGGCCTAGAAGGGGGTGTGTATGTGAGTGGACTTGTCCCACAGCCCCTCAGACTCCTGCCCTCCATGTGACTCCATGTTCCAGGAGCAAAATGCAGAGTAACTGGTACTCCAGCTCCTACAATACATGAGCCTTCTCAAAACTCTCCACATTCACACAGATCTTGCAGGCAGGTCCTATTGTGATCATGAACTTACTAGATGGGGAAATGGAGGTTTTGGGGCGTAGAAACAGGCCTAAGGTCCTAGCCCAGAAGAGGTGTAGGCTTGACTGAATTTGTCTCACCTGCCTTAGGCCCCACACTCAGCCAGTACCCAGTCCCAAGAGGCTGAGGGCTAGGCAAGAAGCTGGGCAGTGCATTGGAGGGACTGACCTGTCTTTTGCTACAGACCTGGGGAGAGGGCAGATGACGAAGGGGCAGGCTGTGAAGTACCATTCTAGAATGCAACTCCTGGGGGCTCAATGGCTAGTTACTGGACGGCACGTGGGTAGGTAGATGGGTAGATAAGTAGGTGCATAGAAGGGAGGGTGCATGGGTGGGTAGGTGGATGAAGGGATGCATGGATGGATGGATGGATGGATGGATGGATGGATGGATGGAAGAATGGATAGATGACTAGATGGATGGATGGATGACTAGATGACTGGATGGATGAATGGATGGATGGATGGATGGATGGATGGATGGATGACTGGATGGATGGATGGACAGATGGAGAGATAGGTAGGTAAATGGATGGGTGAGTGGGAGGATGAATGAATTCCACACATGGCAGACCAGGTCTCTGACCCAGCCCATAACCCTGCAAGAATGGAGTGTTGAATGGGAAGCCAAACCCCTGGATGGGGGGATGACCACTGGCTTACAAGATAAGGTGCCAAATCGGGAGAGGAAGAGATAAAGAACAGTCTCGGTTACAGGTAACATAGCCGACTGGCAGCCTTCAACACAAGGGCAGCCTGACACTGAGGACCTGGAGGGCAGGCCAGCCAGGGGCACCTGCAGGGGGGTACTAACTGCAAAGCTCTGAAGTCGCCCTCAGGTGTGTCCTCCCCATGCCCTCCCAGAGCACCACCAACGTGGTGCAGGACTGACAGAAGTTGGGCAGCAGGCCCATGTCTGGTCAGAGCCTGTGTTTCTGGAAGACAGGCCAAGATGTCACAAGGGGGCAAGAGCTGTCCCCTCAGGGAAACGGCAGCTCTCAGGAAGGGGACAGGTGGCCAGCCCCAAGCATGCAACCACACGCTGAGCTGCACAGAGAAGGGCTGCGGTCCGAGGGAACTGATAGCCTGGGGATTCCAGAAGAGAGCAAGGGAACCCCAGCAGTGGCTGGCGGCCCCGTGTGCTTTCAGAGGATTTATGTGAAGGCCCCGAGACCCACAGATCCCACCAGGACGTGAGATGAGCTTGGGAGGGAGAATGAATTTGTTGAACTAATGAAGTGACAGAGTCCCGGCAGCACACACTTGCATGGGGCGGTTGAAGCCACCACAGTGAAATCTCATAGCAACGAAAGAAAAAGAGAAACCCAGACAAAACACACAGCAAACCCCATGGCACATGGAGGTAGAGGGGAGGCCCAGCCCTCCCTGTGCCCACCGCACTGGGGGGGTGTGCCCTGGGGATGGGTCCCACTGAGGCTGGCAGGGCACCTGGAAGTCCCCTGGGCTTTTGGCCAGAGAAGCTAGGGAGAAGGGGCAGGTGGGGAGGTCGGAGAAGAAAGGCTGGCATGTTGGGGGAAGCTTCTCAGAGGGTCTCCCAAGGTGAGGACCCACAGGTGGGCGAGGAGACCCATCCCTTGATGTCCTCGGAAGGAGCACCCTCCTCCCCCATCCCAGAGGGTGCAGCAGAGGAGGCTGGGAGGGCAGAGCACATCCCAGGGGCCCTTCGGGAGTTCTTGGGGGCCTGGGAGCCAGATGGCTCCCTTGGCCTCAGGGGCCACATACCCACCTGAGTTCTTGCCACTTCCCAACAGCCCAGGTGTGTGTCCCATGGAGCCCACATGGGCACGGGGTAGGGTTGTGCCCCAAGAACCAGCTGTGGCTGCCCCTAGTGTTATTGGGGCAGGCTCAGGGAAGGGGTGACACTTGCCTCACCAGGGTACCCCTAAGAAAGCCTGCCTGATGTGGACAGGCGTGGTGCTGGGGCTCACCCAGCTCGGGGTGGGGGGGGAGGGTTCAGACACCCACTCAAGGGAGAAATCCCAGGTTGCCCATCCCAACCTCCTTTCAAGGGTCATCCCTCTGTTTGTCCCCACTGCCTCCCTGCCCCAAGCACGTTCCTGTCTCCCTGCCAAGAATGGCTTGCCCCAGACAACCCCAGGCCTGAATGTGGCCTATCCATGGCCATCACCTCCTCCTCCGAGGGGTCCCAGCCGCTTCCCCTGGAGTCCCCCAGTCTATGTCCTCAGCCTCACTCAGGGGCTAGAGCAGTTTCCTCTTCTCAGAGCAACATTGGCCACCTCTCCTCCCCTAGCCTTTCCAACATGTGTGCGTGCCCTCCCTGGCATGCAGCGGCTCTGCACGTTCCTGTCATCCCACGTTGCATCACTGACCCCAGCAGAATGTCACAGACGTTCTGCATGGGAGTGGAGTGAGGGCGCTTCCCACTGTTGGCTCCTCTCCTGCTCTGGAAGGGTCAGGACAATCGTGCCTATTAGTCAGGATGCTCTGGCAACAGAAACCATATGGGCTCATGTGAGCACCAGAGGACTCTAGGGGCTCACAGCAGGAGGGGCAGAGACCAACCCCAGGGGTGGGGTACGGGGTGCCACCCCCCCTGGAAGCCCCCCAGCAGAGAGAGAGAGTGCAGGGGCAGGGACATGTCCCCAGCCTACAGTCCCTCTTGTGGTGGTGTCCCTGCCTGGGTACATTCAGGCCCATCTCCTGTTGTCCCCCGGGGTACAGAGAACAGCCCCCATCCCCACCTCCTCTAGCCGGCCCAGTCTGGTTGGCCCAGCAGTGATGTCAGATCCCAGTGGGCACTACCCCTCACTGCACAAGTCTCCCTGTGGCCTTGACCCTGGCCGGCCCATGGGCTAGTCCCCTGGATGCTGCTGCTCCCCACTTCTCTGTGAGACACCTGTTGCCTCTCCAGGTTAGGACCCGGCTCTCTGGGCTCAAAGACCCCTCCCCCCACACGCCCTGCCCTTTGCTCCCGTCCTGGGGGGCCCTGAGCTGCGGCCATTCCACAGCGGGGACGAGCTGGGGTGGGCCATCTGGGAGAATCTGGAAACCAGGTTCATTTTTTAGGTACTGGAGAATGGTATTTAATGTTTTTCTTAAACCAGCCTCATGGGATTTCTTTCATTGGAACAATGGTACCTTATGGTTTTAAAACCAACTACCAAAAGTTTTAAAACCAGCTGTGTGGAACAAATGGGTCCCATTCCTGCCCGGCTGCTAGTGTCATCCCTTGTATGTAAGTCCGGTCTTTAAAAGACCGTGTGCGGCGGCTGCGAGCAGCCTGTGTTCCGTCCTTGGCATGTTTGTGCAAGAACTTTCCTTGGCATGGGCGTTATTTAGGAATTAGGTGTGCTTTTAGGGAGAGTTCAAAGAAACATCTTCCTTTCTCCACAGCAGAAACACCCTGGACAGGAGGCCGCACAGAGGCTGCAGACCTCTCAGGGCGAAGGGGCCAAGGGCCACAAAGACAGGGCAGGCGGGCTCCCCGGTGGGGAACAGGACTATCCCGTGGAGACCGTGGTTTGGGTTTTCAAATGAGCAATGAACAACCCAGAAGTGTGAACCCAGTGGGTCCCATTTTATGGGTCCTTGGTCTGTGCCTGCTCGCCCAGCAGGAAGGGTCCAACCTGCTGCTGATTGCATATCTGCAGACAGAGAAGCCTAGACCCTGCACTGGCCTGGACCCTGGGGTCCAGGACAGTGGGGGTGATGGGGAGGGTGCTGGGCTGTGGGAAGGGGAAAGGCTGGGGGCCAAGTCGAGCTCCCCGAGGTACCCATGAGCTGGGGGAGGGGTCTCCAGAGATCTCAGATAGAGAAGGCCCGGCCTGGGGCGTGGACAGGCTCCTTCACCCCTCGGACTGTGAAGTGGGAACCTCCTGCTCCAGGTGGGCCACCAGGATTGCGTTCCATAGGATGTGCTGTTCCCAGAAGCCCTCCCACCTCAGAACAAGCAGCCCACCTCTGCGGGGTTTTCAACACAAGCCACACTTAGCAACTCATGGGACACTCGAGGCTGGACCCTGGTGGCCAGCAGGGGTGATGAGGAGGGACATGGGGAGGGGCAGGAGAGGGAGATGACAAAGGCCAGGACACTTTCAGGGGTGAGGGGGATATATGCTTAGTCTTGGGTCCACGCAGGTGTTTACAAATGCCAGAACCTTCCAAACTGTGAACGTCAAATACAATCCGTTTATTCTGTGTCCATCATACTTCAGTGACGCTGCTTCACGTAATAAACGCAAAGGAAATGCCAGGATCTCTGAGCCGTGTGATTCTAGAAGATCTTGGTTTTTTCCCCTCATGCTCCTTTATATTTTTCACAGGTTAAACAAGCATATAACTGATGAAATGTGATTTTTTTGCTCTCTGCCAAGAGCTGTCAGAAAAGCCCTCGCTCAGCCAGTTCTCAGGGTGGCTATGAATCATTTCTTGCTCACAAGCCCGGCGGGGAGAGAGCCGCCAGCTTCCAGGACTCCCCTGATTCTATCCCCTGGGGACCCACATCCCCAGGAAGAGACATGTCTGGGCTGTCACTGAGTGCCCCAGGGCATGACGTACCCAGAACTTGGTTTGAACATGTTACCCTCATCTGTCCTTAGCCTTTTTGGGAAAATAAAAACAACAAACTGAAAAAATTAAAATTCTTGTGTGCCTGGTAAAAAGTCCTACTCAGCCCTCAAGGCCCCACTAGCTATCACATCCTTGGCTCTGCCCAGCACACAGCCCTGTTCTGAATCCATCGTAACTGCCAGCAAGAGCCTGTCCTGAGCCGCCGACCACAGGACCTTGGGGTCTGCATCTCATCCGGGTGCAGCGCCTGCCTGCCCAGGCTTCTGGCAGTATGGGGCCTGACGGCACCAGAAGTGAAGGAGCAAATGTGTGGGGAGGCATCTCGATCCTGGTCTGTGACAGCTCCCTTCACTTCTCAGGACTCTTCTGGCTTCTGGAAAGCCCCACATGGGTTGGGCCTGACCCTTTCCTCAGCCAGGGTCTCCTGAGATGGTTTTCCCTTCTGTCCTCTGAGATACTCTTCCTCCTGTCTCTCCCAGTGTGCCGTGATGCCATGTCATGGGCAGGCACCTTGGGATACCTGGGTCTCTGTCTGGAGCCCCCATCTGTGTTCTTTTTGGAAGCAAGTTGGGTGTCAACAGATAGAATGTAGATATGGCTCTAGGTTGGTCCCCCCCTAGCTCTGGAGGACTCCCTGCTTCCCCTCCCACCACTGCCTGCCAGTGACACCCATCCCAGGGTGACAACCACATCTCACGTGGCCTGAGTCTGTCCTAAACCCTCCACAGGCATTCGCTGACTCGGTCCTTGCAAGTATCTTGTCAGGCCTGCGTTACTATTCTCTTATTTTACAGAGTGGGTCAGAGGGGCCCAGAGAGGTTCAGTGACCTGCCCAGAGACACACAGCCCAGGAGTGGAGGAGCTGGGATGCAGCTCTTGGCACACTCATCTCAGAACACACGGGGGAGACGGTGAGGGCAATTCCCTCAGCACCAGAGACTGCGCTGAGGCCTGACATCCACAGACACCCCTGATGGGAGGCACCTCTGCAGACCCCTGATGGAAGGCACCTTGAGGCCATTTTCCCCATGAGGGGTCAAGAGGGGTTTTGCTCCAGAGGTGGGAGGCCCATGCGACAGATGGCCACATGGCCAGGCAACACTGATGCCTGGCAGCATACAGCTTCCCCGGGGATGCGGGTGGAGGACCCCCCACCCTCACAGGGAGGACCCCTCCTGCTGAGGAGCAGTAGAGCAAGGTCAAGTGGAGACCAGCCCATGTAGCCACCCACAGGGCCCTCTGAGTCCTGTGGGTGTGGCCATGCAAACTCAAGCCCATCGTCCTCCCCAAGACCACAGGTGTCCAGCAGGGGCGTGTGATGCTGTCACAGGAGGACAAAAGGTTTCTGTGATTTTATGAACTTGTTTTCACAGCTCACCAGTTAAAGAAGCTGATCTGGAATAGGTCTGATAATATGCTGGGCAGCAGCATGGGCCAAGATCCCTGTGAAGGGGGCTCACTGACAGGTCAGGACCAGGAGGCCCTGGACGTGACTGTTTCAGAGGATTAGGTGCCCAGGGCCCCCAGCGCGGGGGCGGGGGGCTCCCCGCTGGTCAGAGTAGCTGCTCCTGCCTCCCTCATGCCAGCTCTGGTTCTCCCGTGCCAGGCCCCACATGGCTGCCGTGGCCCCTTCGGGCATTGCCCACATGGTTCCCGGGCCTCTCCCCGCTGCTGCGCTCCCCTCCGAAGCACAGCAACCCCCCTCCAGCAGTCTCCTCTGCCCCCTGAGATGCTCCCTATCCCCTGCAGGAAGAATTCCTGCTCCCGACCCCGCTCGGAGCAGCTGGTCAAGGGAAAGAGGTAGTTCCCTCGCAGGCCCATGGGCCCTTTCATTTCCCATTCAAACAGCAACTTGCGCCAATGAAGCCTTCATCAGGCAGATTTGCCGCTCGTAGTCTGACTGGGACCCTCCTGGCACACCCCTGCCGTGGCCCAGAGACCCTGCTCCCCTCTGCCCCTCGCCTCCTTGAAGTGCCGCTCTGTTCTGTGCTGCACATGGGGGCACCTGTTCCTGTGTCCCCCAAATCCATGAGAAAATGGGATGCTAGATCAAGCTAAAACGCTAAGTGACGTAGAACAACGTAGAGTGAGACACCACGCGGGCATCCCCGACAAAGTCAGGTTCTACCTGCAAAACACCGATGGGCACATCGCATGTGTTGGGATGGCCACCGTCAGGACTGGACAAGAACGAGCATCGGGGAGGGTGCTGAGAGCCCCCATACATCGCTGGTGGGAACGTAGTCATGGCCAGAAACCGTGAACAGAGCTACCCTGTCACCTAGTCTGCAACAGGGATGTGCGCACTTGGGCCCTGCATGGCATTAGTCACAGCAGCCGAGAGAGCGAGCGACCTGAGGGCCGGCAACACCTGAACAGACGAATGAAACGGGGTCCAGCCTTGGAAGGGAATGACCCCCATCACATGCTGCATGGGGACGAATCTTGCAGCTACCATGCTCTGTGGAATAAGCCAGTCACAAAGACACAGATCCTGCCGGGTTCCACTCACCTCAAGTACCTATCGCAGCCGCTTCACAGAGAGTAGAAGGGCGGGAGCCAGGGCTGGAGGTGCCAGGGTTCACCAGGGTGGGAGTCTGGTGGGTGGAGTTACAGGCCGGGGAGATGGGAAAGTTCTGGAGAGGATGGCCGTGGTGCATTTACAGCAATGTGAATGGTCTCCAAGCCCCAGACAGCAGAGAGGGTAAATTTTATGTTATATATATTTTAGCACAATTAAAAATACAATAGTGAAATGGAAGGAGCAAGGAGGGGGCTGTGGAGGACGTGGCCTGTGGGGCTGGGTGCATGAGTGCCCCACAGTCTTCACTGGCCCAGCAAGCACAGCCTCTCCACCAGGGAGCCCTCCCAGGTCACAGCTTCCCCACAGCTCTCCGCCGCAGACAGCGCAGGGAGACTACAGTCAATAAGGACACCTTGGTAACAGAGTTTACTGTGAAGACTGGAGGGGACACCCAAGACCTCCCACTCTTCTCCTGGGCCTCTGGGCCATTTACAGAAGGAAAATCTTGTAAGGCCAAGAAGGAACCCTGATCCATACAGGGGTGGTCCGCGACCCACTCCCTGAGCTCAACGCAACAGAAGCAGCGATCCCGGGGGAGAATCCAAAGAGACTGAGCTGCTGGGATTTTAAAAAACTTGCTTCCGAACAACTCATACAGTAAAGAGGAAATTAAAACCAGAAATACAGAAACTCTAGAAAATATTACTGATGGCCAGAGGACAGAAAGTCGCGGGAGGCAGCCCGGAGGCCAAGCAGAGGAGTGACTGGACTAGTTTCATTGCTAAGCAGGAAGAACGAAAGCAAACACACCTAGCACCCAAGGAAAACGATCTGGTTCTTTGGGGTGGGGCTTGCGGATGCCTAACAGAGCTACGCAGCCACCCTCTTGGACCAAAGAACACGAAGCCATCTGTCCACAGAGTTGGGCTGGGAAGGGCAAATGTCCATGGAGAACAGTTAGGACAATAAGATAATTATCCCTATAATCATGTATTGGATAAAACGGACAAGTTCACAGAAAATGTGAGACCACCTCACTGCTCTAAGAAATAGGAAACCCATGAAACACCCCCCCCATTATCTTCACGGACAGAAAGTGTCCCACCCAGATGCCTCTGCAGGTGGACACGAAGACCCCTCAGCTCCCAAGGGACCTCTCACCAGCGCCGAGTGAACCACCCCAACTCAGAACGGAGGTTCATGCGTGTCTTTGGGGAAGAGAACCCAGGCCCCATCCTGGAACGCGCCGAAGTCTCCTGACTCAGCGATCATGAGCAAAACTCAAAATGAGGAGTGGTTATCAGTCTCCCAGGCCCCAGGAGACTCCATTTGCCCCAGAAATGCAGGGAGATTCCTGCCTACCTATGTCCCCATGCCACCCGTGTCCCCATCCCACTAGCTGCCGAGGGGCCGCACACAGGCCGTTGTTCAAGGAGTCTTCCTTCCCATTATAAAAACAGACCTCGTGCATGGGAAGAAGGCTAGTCCTCACTCCCTCCTCCTCTCCTACCTGGCAGAGACAGAATTACGTAAGAAGCATCTTGCCCAAAGCAGAGAGAAGGAAGGTTGGAGCTACTGTCAGCAGGGGACAAAGGGAGGCAGCTGCTGTCACCCACCCCACCCATCCCAGCAGCATGGTCTCCAACCCAGTGGAAGCAGAAAACAAAATGAATGGTCCCAACTGGGAGGAGGTGACCAGACCGGCCTTCCTGAGATGAGCTATGGATCTGCTGCAAAAGTCAAGGTTGGGGGGCGGGTCGGGTGCGGGGAGAATGAAAACAAAGCCAGAAGACAGTGTTGCAGGGACACGGCCAGCCACACCGCAAACGCACAAAACAGAGCTTCCTTACACTCCAGCAGTGGCTGGGTAGAAATAAATTGCAGCAAGTAACCCATTTGTTGTTTTTTTTTCCCCAAGTGGGCTCCATGCCCGACGTGGAGCCCAACGCAGGGACTGAACTCACGACCCTGAGATCAACAGCTAAGCTGTGATCAAGAGTCAGACGCTTGACGGAATGAGCCACCCAGGCGCCCCAAAAGTCTTCCCTCTGTAGTGACTGCTAGGCCTCTGCAGGAGAAATGGAGTTCCTGCCAGAGGGTGGAAGCACTGACTGCTGCTTGGTAATCAGGCGGTCCTGGCGTTAATCCTCCCTGTTGGTCCGTGAATCAGGGTAACTGCTGCTCAAATGGCGACAGGTACTTCTCGGGTGCAGACGCGTCAGCAGATGAACCAGAAGTCTGCATATTTAGCACCAGGGCACACAGGGGAAGCCTGAGGTGGGCAGGTGCTCTGGCTGACCCTCGTACCCCTTCCATGGGGCTCCAGCTGGCCATGCCCACACAGCACCCCACCTCGGCCTGCCCTCCCCACCAGCCCACGGACACGGGCCCTGTCAAAGTGCCCTGTGGCACCCAGCAGCCATGTCTCTATCCACCCGTTGTCTTGGCTTCTGGTCCCCAGCCTGCACCCCCTCTGCATCGCTTCTGTCTGTGGCTCTCACACCTTCCCGACTCTGAGGCTACCCCAGATGTCTCTCCTGGCCAGAGCTCACGGATGTGCCCTGGGCTTGCGTGGACACCCGCCTGACTGTCCTTGTCCCCTGAGTGTCCAAGAGGACACCGAACCCAATGCGACTGCTGGGGTGTGGGCTGCCGGGTTTAGCAAATACAAACACAGGATGCCCAGTCCCATGTGAGCATCAGATGAACAAGTATGTAAGTACTGCGCACGACACATTTACACCAAAGCAATTTGTTGTTTATCCGACATTTGGACTCAACCGGGGGCCACATGCTTTCCTGGGGAGCCGGCTGTGGAGCTCCAGTTCCCCACCCTCCACGCCTCCCTGCTTCCTCATGGCCCACCCCCACCCCCACAGTGTGTCCCTCACCATCACCTTGGGGACTCTCTGGGGCCCCTCACTCCTGCCGTCTCAAGCCCACCAGCGCTCCCCGGTCCCCTGCCTCCAACCTGAGGCAATGCATGACCCGGGCTTGCCCACTGCCCTGGGATAAAATCTGAACGTCTTACCTCCACCCACAGGACCGAGTCCTTCAACACCAGCCTTGCTCTAAGCCCTCTTCTCTGCAAGCTTCAGCCATAAAGGCTTCCAGAAAGTTCCAAGATTCAGGGCCTTTCCGTAACCATCCTGGGAAACTGGGGTGCTTTTTCTAAACTGCTCGGGGGTCGGGGTAAGGGCCCCCACCTCCAGCTCCACTCCCATAGCTCATTTCCTTTGGTGCAAAGAGCACTCTTCATAGATTTTGTTTATAAGGAAGGCTTCTCAGCCTCGGCTGCATGCACATTCATGCTGGGCCGTTCTTGTGGGGCCAAGGGGCTGTCCCAGGCTGAAGAGGACAGCCTCCAGCAGTGGGCTATTGACCAATGTCCCTGGTGTCCACCTACTAGAACCCCCTCCCAGTTACGACCCTACATGACTCACTTGTGTGTAGGATAGATAGAAGTTTCTAGGAGAAATAGTTTAGTGCTTTCCCCAAAGCTCCCTGATCTTTCCATCTACCCAGTCAGCAGCCATCTTTCCTCTCACAAATAGACCCACAGAATCTTCTAGAAGCAATAAACATACAGAGAGAAAGCCAACCTTGGGTGTTGGTGTCACCAAGTTTCTGCCTGAGCGATTTTGCTTCCTAGACCTCTTCCCCCCTGACATGGGGTTTTGCTTTTATTTTTGTTGATAACTGGCCAGAGTATGTGACACTATGGCAGAGTCATCAGTACCCAACTGCTTGGGTCAGCTGCTGCCTTTTGCCCTCCCAGGCATGTGTGGCTCAGGACACTCCTTGCTGGTGGCCCTCGTAGGCCTAGGGTGCAGAGCCCGGAAGAGCACGGGTGGGTGCTGGCTGGGTCCACTGTACCCCAGCTCCTGTGAGTGACCCAGTGCAAGAAGGGTCATTCATCCCAGAGATGGGGGGCAGGGGTCGCCAGGGAAGGCTTCTTGAGGCAGGCAGTCCCCTGCGAGGAACAAAGGAAGCCAGACCTGGCTGTGGGATTCAGACCAGGGGCGCCTGATCACCCCCTCCCGGCCCCCCCGGCCGAGTCCTGGCTGGCAGGCCTCTGGGGACCCTCTGCTCACAGCCTGGGCTTCCAGGGATGATGAGAGTCAGGTCCTTCCACGTCAAAGAAAATACTAAGATAAAACAATCTCAGGGGAAAAAAAAAATCTTCCACGGACAACAGTAACTTCATTATGTGAACATAAACGAGGTCTTGTTTAGGTTGGGAGCCCTCCTGTTGTTGCCCTGTTGACATAACCCTCCTTGCTAAGAACAAGGGAGTTCTCCAGAAACAGGACTCACCCAAGAGGTCACTCTGTCAGGGAGGGTGGGAGGACTGGTGAAGAAGCCACAGCAGCTCTGTCTCCCCTGGGCCCAAGGGACGCCGTAGGCAGAGGCCAGCTGACACAGGGCCTGGCACAGGTGAAGCCACCGTGGCCGCCTCTGCCCGCTGCTCCTCTCCCCTTCTCCCCACCCCTGCTCATTCCTCTCAGTCCAGCACTGTCCCTCCAGATAGCTTCCCTGCATCCCACTGGACAAGAGGTCCTGGGGCAGGTTTCCAAGCCCCCAGGACTGTCTGCTGCCCGCTGTCCTGTAAACGTGGTGGGGTCATATGGTGGAGCTCCATTTGAGTGGCTCAAAGGTGTCTCTGTCTTGTCCTGGTCCCCCAAACCCCACCCGTGGCTCCCAGGAGGGATGTGATGAGAGAGATGGGTTTTCCCTCGGCTCCTGCAGCAAACAGACGGTTTAACCCCGGGGTTCTCTGCCTTCCCTCAGGCAAGCCTGTGCATAGGCCCAAGTTGGGGCCCACAGGGAGGAGAGCCCACCCTGCTAGGGGGCACCCCCAGGAAGCACGGGCTCTGTCCCCACTGGCGGGGGACGCTGCAGCCAAGCCTGGGGGTTCCACGCTTGGGGGGCTCTGCGTTTTCAGTAGAATTCACACTATGACCCGGAACCTCTTCACACACTCTGCCAGACCCAAATTTCAACTAATGAGAAGCTGTGGAACCAGTTCATTCTCGGAGAAAAAAAATGAGGAGGGACAGAGCAGCTCTTTGCTTTAAGGAAGGGTCTCACCTAATACATTTCCTTGGAGAACTGCTCACAACCACTTCCAGTGTGGACATAAATGCCACTCAACAGCTCCAGCCTGGGACCAACCAGACCTGTACTGAACCAGAGCCTATGGAAGGGACACAAAAATCCAGAAACTTCTCCCTGCGGTTAAATGCACAGGGAGAGTAAACAAACACACGGAGGTAATTCACAAATAAGAACCCTTCAGCTTTGGATTCCAGGGTGAGAACTGCCCCCGGATTCAAACCCCCACGACGATCTGAAGTCACATATACTGCATTTCCTGCGACGTTCCAGCCGGTCCCAGTTATACTTGTGCCGATACGGAGTCCCTTATTTCAACAAATACAACCACCTTGCAAGAATGTCCTCATTCTTGGACGTGCCTGTGCAGCTGGCACACCCAGCTCCCAGGACAGCGTCAGCCAGCGCTCCTGAGTGGAGGTGGGTGCTAGACAGAATTGACAATGGACCCGGCCATCACAGAATAACCCTGGGTGCTTTGCAAACGTCCTCCTTTACTGATGGATGAAAAAATTTCAGTGGCCGTATATGAAATTTGTAAGATGCATGTGGTCATGTCAGGGTCTTCTGTAAGCAGAAGAGTATGCACAAAGCCCAGGTTTACAATAGCTTGATTTTAAGACTGTTACAGAGAAGTTCTTGAGCCGATGGACCAGCATGTTTAAAAAAAAAAAGGGAAGAAAGAAATTCCTCATTGCTATTTTGGGAAGCGATGTCTCCATCGCCAAGGA
Organism: Taxidea taxus jeffersonii; assembly: GCA_003697995.1. Classification (NCBI taxonomy): domain Eukaryota; kingdom Metazoa; phylum Chordata; class Mammalia; order Carnivora; family Mustelidae; genus Taxidea; species Taxidea taxus. Next base: position 66,867 of record ML105155.1, on the reverse strand, counting down.
GATCTGGCTCCTGCTACAACTCGGGAAGAAAACAGTGTGTGCTCCATGATTCCACTAATTACCGCTGGGCTCTGATGACATGAATTTACTGATAACCTCACAGAGTTGTGTTTATTTGGAAAAATAAAGCTATAACATTAGCCAGACCACTCAGACTAATGTTAAGATTATAGGACTCAGGACTTCCACCACTATGTGTGTTATTTTCCTGATAAACAAGGAAGGTCTTTATAGGCACTCCTGACCGAGTGTTTATTTACACAGTCTTTAGAAGGTGCAGCTTCTGGAATCCAGTAAAGAGCATTTCTTTAGTCAGTTATGTTAAAAAAAAAAAAAAAGTGACACAACCCAGCTCCCTGCTCTGTTAGCAGAGAAATGTTCATTTCCTACAAGATTAAAACAGTAAATTCCATGTCAAGCCAAAGGGATCCTAACACAAAAGGAGAGAATACTACTGCAACATTTTGCTTTACAGGTAACTTCAGCCAAGACACTTTAAGGGGGAAGATCAGTCTTCTGATCACACTTCAGGCTGGTGGAGGCTAAGGATTTTATGCAGAGGGACTCCTTGGCCACTGGCCACCAGAGGGGCTGCTGGGCCATCCTAAGCCCTGCTTCTCCAGGTGCCCTGGGCCATCTCCCCTAAGAAGCCACACGCCCCCCGCTGCTGCCCTGCTAGGAAGCCAGCACAGCGCTCAGCCCTCCACCAGTACCAGCACTTGGGGCACCTTGCAAGTGTTCCTGACCTACATCACCTGTTTCGGGGAAAGCCCACAAGTACCAGTGGCAGCTGGTACTTTAAGTACCATTTAAGTACCCTATTTTTTTTTTTTTTTAAGTAACTGCATACAGGAGATGAATTAGTGGCTAAAAGAGTTTAGAAAGGCTTCTTAGCTTTGTTTCAGGAAAGCCGTAAGGACAATTTCAGGGTAAATTATGCTAAGTCTGATGCACGTTCCTGTTGCCCCTGGGTTTCAGTTATAAACTCTCTGGAAACAGAAAGCGGAGTATATTCTGCCTCCTCACCAAGAGTCCCTCTTTGAACTTCTCTTACAAACAAACAAACAAACAAAAAAGCTGTGGAAACGAGGGCAGGGCGAAAGCTAATCTCATGTTTGTAAAGGGCATCCTAGGGAGGGAGGTTTGCAAATCAGCCACTGCGGCACATGCCAGTTGGCTTCTCAGCTTTAACTGATTTCTGGACCCGTGGGCTGAGGATCCGAGTCCCGGTGGTACGGCTGCGAGGTGCCTCTGCCGCCACGCGAGAGCCCCAGGACGCCTGCACCCGCGGCGGCCGCGGCGCGGGGCCGGGAGCACAGGTGCGGGGCAGCGCGTTCCCCGGCGTGCGCGGGAAAGGTGCCCATGTCTTCGCGCACTCCTGCGCCCCCCGGTTCCCCCTCCCGAGACCCCTCTCCCCCGGCCCTACTCACCTAGGAGCAGCCAGAGGCCGCGCCGCGGGAGGCCAAGCAGGCTCCGGGCCATGGCGCGCCTCTGAGCCGGGTCGCCCGAAAGCACTGAGCCCGCCGCGGCGCCGGGGGCGGGCGCGGAGGGAAGCGGCGGCGCGCGCCTGGCCCTGCCCACCGCGGCTCCGGGGTGGGGTGGGGGCGGCTGGCAGGTCGCCGGGACCGGGCGGGGCGGCACCTGCAGGCCAGACGCGCGAGACGAGGCGACCCCACGACGAGCAGCGCGCACGGCGAGGAGCGAGCTCGGGGTCGCCGGGACCCTCCCTGGGGGACGCGCGCTCGGGCTTCGTGTGGCGGGGGGCGGGGGGAGGCTGCGCAGCGACCGCTGCCCGGGTTGCTCCTGAAATGTTTGCCTAAAGGCGAGTGTTTACGTCAGGGAGGGTCTCCTAGACAGGGCAAGGCAGTCTCAACAGGGGCACCATGCTCTTCCTCTCGCTCCTGCCCCGGGGGTCTGCTTTGCGAAAGGCCAAGATTACATTTCTCTCTTCCCCAAGGTGCGGGCACTGGGGGAACACCGTGGGGACAAAACCAGCCCCGGAGCCTGGGGAGACTCCTACTAATCAGAAGAGGACACACAAAAAGGAACTGGAATAAATTCAGGATGAGCAATGGCGTGGGCGCAGGGCAGGAGAGGCATGTCAGGAGTGCTCAAAGGCCCTGGGAGTCCTGGTAGGACTGAAAGGTGCCCCGTGGATTGCTGCCTAGGATGGCTGAAGAGAGGCAGAGGAGGCTGGAGAACCTGCCCCCAGAGCTCACCAGACTCCCAACTCCAGCCGAAAGAGAACAGCATTAGACTTGCCTTGGGAGGCGGTCCCTCTAGGCTTTTGCGGGCCTGGAGAACTCACAGGGGGAGGGGACAAGAAGCCTGGGCATACTCCTTATAGAATGGTCAGAGAAGGACTCCTAGAGGTGCATAGGAGAGCCCTGGGGAAGGAGGTTTCCCCGTGCAGAGGCATGAGTGAGAGACATAAGAAAGCTCTCCTGGTGGCAGGATCTCACCAGGGGTTCCTTCCTGTAACATCCTATTCCAAGGAGAACTCTGAGAAATTAATTTACGCTCACCGAAGGTGGGAGGGGGGAGAATCGCTACTTGGAGGGCAATGGCCCCATTGGCTTTGGAGATGGTTTCATGCACTTAGCACAGTGGCTGGCCCAAGTGCCCAGGGAAGGACCGGTTCTGAGCTAAATGAAAGGGAGCAGAGCCACCTGCTGTCTGCTCAGAGAACAGGAGGCAGCTGATGGTGAAGGGTGGTCATCCATTTTCTTCTGAATACAGGAGGGCACTCAGGGCATACCTACAACTGGGGACTCCAAAGGGTCCTAGGAGTGAGGGGTCTACGTCAGATGGCAGGGCAGGGCACAAGCACTCTTGACTTGATTAGCCCCTCTTCCTGAACCATCTTACTGGGCGGCCTGGCTTCCCCCACTTTATTCATTTAATAGACAACAGAGCCCCTACTGTGAGCAAGACTGTACTAGGTAAACAATGCAGGTCCTGCCCTGCAGTTTGTGAATCTAATGGGCAAATTAAAACTCTCGATAACAACCCAAAAGCCATGATACAGGAACTGAACATACGGGATGTGGGACACCAAGTCCCACTGTACTGTAGGATATCTTGAGGGCTGGCCAGCGGGAGTGCAGAATGGGACTGCAAGCCAGCGGGAAGGGAATGGTGAGGGCCGGAGACCCTGGCCAGCTCCACTGTGAGCTGTGCTAGGGTACAGCAGCCACCAGGAGGGACAAGGGAACGCATCACTAGGCTATCAGACTTGCCCTACACTTATAGATGGTGCAGCCCTTCCCACTCTTGGCTCATGAACCTCTCTGCAACCTCTCCTTATCATGCCCTTTGGGACTTCTGTACTCTCATCAGCAGGCTGAGCAGGAGACATCTTTTGGCAATATTTTCTCTGAAACTCAACAGCAACCAGATGCAAGTTCAGGGTAAGGGGGGCCATTCACCACTTCCTCTCTCCATGTGCCTACACATACCCCCTAACAGACATACACACCTAAAAAAGCAACCTGTACTTCTCAAGCTCATGAACTGTGTAGGTTCACAATTCTCTTGAGAGTGCCAAAGTGTGTGTGTTGTGTGTGCTGCAGACACCCTGCAACACCGTCTTTCCCAGAGGTCTCCATATCTGCACCAGGGGGTCTGGGCAAGAGATGCCCAGTAATTTTAACAGGTTCCCTCTTCTGCAAGGGTGGGAACGTGAGTGATCTCCACACTTGCCCCACAGCCATGGCACTAAAGAGGCGGCAACTTTGCCCTGGTTAGATTCTGTCGGAAGCATGTGGATTTCTAACTGGTAGCAGGGAGCACGGAAAACCATCCTACTCCCAGGCACCTCCAGCTAGATGGACATGAGGGTGCACAACGGAAGAGCTGAGAAAATGGCCAGATGCTTGGCTGTGTGTGCAGCTAGGTTGGAGACACAACCTTGAGTGGTCAAGGAGAACTGCTCAACATTACTAAAACTTCAGATTTAATATAAGAAGACCTCTGCTTCCAGCCACAATGAAGTAACAAGAACCAGATTTACCATCTCCCCTTATACGAAAACACTGGACAAGACCGATGAAGCCACAGTTGTCACTCTGGACCACAGGCAGGGCAGGACCGTGATCCTGGGTGGCACTTACCTAACTAGAAAAGTAAGCCTGCTTGCTGCCTGCAGCTTCCAGATCACAGGAGCTGGGAACCCAAACAGAGCCTGGGGTCTTGTGGAGTCAGGAGAATGCTGGGAGTCCAGGGAAGGCCTGGCCAAGGCAGCTAGGGAGGCAGGGCTTGGGAGTACAGCGGAGGAATGTTGCACAGGGAAGGTCTGCAGGCCCCCTCCCCCACCTGGAGCCTGGGACTCTAATACTGACCGGTGCTCACATGGAAGGACATTGCCGAAGGCAGAGAAAAGGACCACCGGAAAGGGACAGATTGGCACAATCCCTAAGAACTCACACAGGGCCTGGAATGGCTCCACCTTCCTCAATCCTAGTGGAAAAACCTTGAGACAGGCGAACATCTGATGGAGTAATTAGCAGGGTATTGTCTTTGTAGTCAGAAAAATGACATAGGCTGCCCAGGGGCCACCTAACAAAGCTTAAAAGCAAGAACTGACCAAGCCAAATGATTTCCAAGTAACAACTACATCCCAGAACAAAGACTTGAGAAGAAAAATAAAAGAACAAAGCATCAGGGAACCGTAAGACAACCTCACGTGGCCTAATCCACATGTGACTGGGAGTCCGGTCAGACAGCAATATGGAAACTACCGTGTAGATGTTGCTCTACAAGCCTACGAATTCAAGAATACAGACAAACCTTAAGCACGAGAATCATGAAGAAGAAAATACACCAAGGCCCACCACAATCCAGTTGCTCAAAACCAGTAATAAAGAATCTTACAAGCAGCCAGACAAAAGCACCTTCGATACAGAGGAATGGATTCAAACATTAGAAGCGTTCTCCTGGGAAACAGCAACGGCCGGACACAGATGCAGCAACAGCATTAAGGACTGGGAGAGGAAAACCATAAGGGTTCTGTACAATTTTTCAGTAATTTGCTGACACAAAGGGGAAGGTTTTGTTGGCATCCTCACCACTAGGTCCACAAGTTAGAGGTGAAGATTTAGTCAGCAGCAGTGATGAATGGGCGGTTCCAGAGACGTGTATGAGCAGTAATGATTCCGTTCCGTCCTGTGAACAGCATTGCAGGAGCACTCGGCTTCATCACGCTTCAGTTTTTCAAATCCCTCAAGAGTGTCTTGCTGGTAAAACCCTAACACTTGGGACTTGCAAGTGGCTGAGAAGGGCTTGCATAATTTCTAATTTCCCCAAATGCCCTCTCCAAAAGCAAACAAAAACAAGGGAAAAGTAAATCCTGTACAAAACTGTGTTGTCAGCATCACTGGGAGAATCTGGGAGCTGCACAGAAACTAAGAGGAAAGTCACCAAATGCCAGAGTGTGATGTCCCTCACCCCCCTGCAGCCAGCCCACCTCAGTGAGCACAGGGAGCTTGAGAACTGGGGGGCAGGATTCAGGGGCTGGCACAGACCCTCAGATTAAATCTTAACATCCAAGATATAAAAATAATTTTTAAAATATCTCAACACTATATAAAACAGTAAGAGAAGTCAACCTATCCAGGGCTACTACAGAAAAGCAGGAGATAACATTGCACACGCATGACCCAAGGACCCCTCTCCCCTCCCTGAGGCTCTGTCACATATGTGTAACATAACCACACTGCGGGGAGGGGGGCGGTCAGGAATAGGAAACACCTGAGCACATTCAGAAAGCACTCGCTCTCCTGACTGCACGCTGTGAGGCTAAAGACACCAAGAACTGTGATCACTTCAGATGTCTACCAGGACTGAGGAAGTTGAGGGGAGTCTGTGTGCAGAGAGGGCCTAAGACCAACTCCAACAGCAGGGAGCGCCCCTGCTGACCGGATCTTGGCTCCTGGATAGCATTCTCTGATAAAGGAAAATGGAGTTTGTTGAAGAAGTAATTGATTCCAGGGGAGGGCCAGTAAGATGAGCCTAAAATAGTGGTGGCAGAAAATGAGCACTTGAGAAAGGATGATGATTTCATAGAGTCACAGAACCCAACCTAACACAGCTCCTAATCTCTAAAGGCTGATGGCTCCTAATCCCTTAAGAAACAATTTGAGTAACAAAATAAGAAATGATAGTACTGTATTATAACTCACAGACCAAATAGACATCAGTGAGTCCACACTGATCTCCACAATTGAATAAATAAATTGGGGGGGGACAGCTTTTCCTCACAGGCAAATTTATACTTGGTAGTATAAATTTTTAAAGGAAAAATTGTAACTCTATGGTAAAACCCAGCAGAGGCCACCATAACTAACTGAAGAGCATGACCTGTAAGAGACCTGTCACGTGCCCCCAGCTGGGAGGTACCGATGACACAGCACTCCTGTGGCACTCTTCAAAAAATGCATGACCTCAATCTAATCAGGAGAAAACAGCTGATCAACTGTAAGAGGCATTCTACCAAGTAGCTAAGCAATACTCATCAAAAGCATCAAGGTATGAAAGACAAGAAAATACTTAGGAACTGACCTAGGCTAGAAGGGGTACAGAAAACATAATAACTAAACGCATGACATACTGGATTGACTGGGTCCTGAACAGAAAAAGAACATTAGGGGCGCAACTGGTGCAATCCGAGTAGGTTTGCGGCAGCAGTACCGCGCCAATGTTAATGTCCTGGTTTTGACTACTTCGCTATGGTTCTATAAATTGTTAACACTGGAGGAAGCTCAATGAAGGGCACATGTGAACTCTGTGCTATTTCTGCAACTGTTTTGTAAGTCTAAATGTTGATAAATAGAAGTTAAACAGTTCTATACCAAGTACTCAATTAGGAACATTGCCTGTGTGCCTGTTTCCCAGAAGTTCTTGGTGAACACTGTAGCCATTCTTCATTATTTCAGGATTGTCCCAGAAGTCCTTGGTGAACACTGTAGCCATTCTTCATTATTTCAGGATTGTGTGTGTGATAGACATAGAGATATGAAGACAGAAGCCTCTTGATCCAGCCACACCTGAATTCATTTCTGCAGTTGTCAACTATAAGCTGATTTTCTGTGTTTTTTTTTTTCTGCCTTTGTTAAGGTTGTGTTTTTATAATTTGTCATCAAGTAGCCTCTAACTGATATACTATTATGGTCTGCCTTGTTCTAAGGAATACTGAGTCAGGTTACAGACAGTCATAGAAGAGAAAAAAAGTGAAATGGAAATAGAACAGCAGGAAGATAGAACAAAGAGTAAAGTCACTACACAAAGAGAGGCATTATTGAACCCTACTAGCTGACAGCACCACCACCAGCAGCATACCCTGACTGAAGGCTGTTTTATTGGAACAAATACTGTGTTCTACTTTATGCCATCCGGATGAAGGAAGTTATCTAACTTGTGCAAGGCTAAACAGCTAAGAAAACTGGAGTGGGAATTTGAACCCAGGAAACCTAGTTTCAGAGCCTACATTCTTAAACAGTACACGACCAGGCTTTTCACTTCTTGGCAATAAAAGCAAAGTGATTTATAGCAATCAATGCCCATAATACATATTATGATATTCTCTGATCAGGAGACTATCAGCCCTAACTACCATGCTGTTTAAGATATAAGTTCTATATAAATAGTAGTAGCTGAGGGGTTCCACAGCACTCACAGCTCACATAGAACTATCTTCCCCCCAGGAGTCAAAATTCAGGTAAAGATACACAGAACCTGTAAACTTCTATCATCTGCATTAGCTTCCTATCGCTCATGTAACACACTACCGCAGACTTGGTGATTTAAACCATACAAATTCATTATCTTACACTTCTGGAGATCAGAAGTCCGACACAGGTCTTACTAGGCTAAAATCAAGATGTCAGCAGGGCCATGTTCCTTCTGGTGGCTCTAGGGAACAATCTGTTTCCTTGCCTTTTCCAACTTTCAGAAGCCACCCTCACTCCTTGGCTCCTGGCTCCCTTCTTCCATCGTCACAGCCAGCAACAGCAGGTAGAGATGCTTCTAGAAATGCTATCTATCTGGCTTTCTCTTTTGCCCACCCAGATAAGCCAAGGTCATCTTCCAGGTCAGCTGTTTAGCAATCTCACTTACTTCTGCAACCTTAATATGTTTTGCCAAGTGACACATTCACATGCTTGGGGGGATGAAGACAGGATGGGTTGGAGGTCATTACTCTGCTGACCAGAAGAGCTAACACTTATTGAACATTTTATGCGGAGGTAAATACCTGATAATTAACAATGATAACAGTGAAAAAGCAGTGAAGTTAATACACACAGAACACTGGCTGGAAAACAGTTCCTTTAAAAAGAGACTACTGAGGGCGCCTGGGTGGCTCAGTTGGTTAAGCGACTGCCTTCAGCTCAGGTCATGATCCTGGAGTCCCGGGATCGAGTCCCACATCAGGCTCCCAGCTCCATGGGGAGTCTGCTTCTCCCTCTGACCTTCTCCTTGCTCATGCTCTCTCTGTCTCTCTCTCGAATAAATAAATAAAATATTAAAAAAAAAAAAAAAAGAGACTACTGAGAGGCGCCTGGGTGGCTCAGTGGGTTGGGCCTCTGCCTTCGGTTGTGATCCCAGGGTCCTGGGATCGAGCCCTGAGTTGGGCTCTCTGCTCAGCGGGGAGCCTGCTTCCTCCCCTCTCTCTCTGCCTGCCCCTCTGCCTACTTGTGATCCTGTTTGTCAAATAAATAAATTTTTAAAAAAAGAGAGACTACTGATTATACTGGGTTGCTCAGTTACACACATTATCTCCTTGGACCACAACTGACATTGGTATCAGGCAGAACCAACTGGGAAATTTGGTCCCACTTTTTGGTGATAGTCTTAAGGGTATCAACAACATTCCAGATCTCTGGTGTTCTCTCAACATAATTACTTGTATATCCCAGTTGATATAGCTAAAATGTTATTAGCTGTCCCAATAATACAGTGTGAAAAAAAGTGATTCTGAGCAATAATATGTCTGCTGAAATTATCTGAAACTTTGCTAATTTAAGATATTTGGAAACCTGGATAATTTGATCAGTCTTTAGAATTCTACCAGAGTTTTATGTAACTACCTAATGTCAAGTTAGAGATTTTAGAGTAAGCTAAGTATTGATTTTTTACTTGAGTTCCAAGAGATTCACCGATTACTCCAGTTGTTATATTTAACTTGGGAAGCTTCATATCAGTACTCAATTTACTGGTATTAACTTTTTGGTCTACTAAAGTTATCTGAGCTTTACCTTGAGTTTTTGAATAAGACACCTTTGTTTAAGAAACCTGAAATTATAATATCAAATGATCTTCTGTATATTTTCCCCAAATTGAATGCAGTAACTTGGTCTGTTTGTTTTCTAAAAGGGGATTTCACTTTATCAAAACCTTTTGGAAACCAATGACCAGTGGTATGCTTCTTATTGTTGCTAGCATGTTGAAAATGTTTAGCCCATGTTTCACCTTTACTCAATGTTAACTCTGAATGCAGTCTTTTCATATAAATAACTACATAATTTAACATACAGGAAAAAATTTCCACAATCCTTGAGCTTTGATGTATGGCCAAAAAGCAAGGATTCTCAAGCTTCATTTAAGAATCCTTTAAAAATGGGACACCTGGGTGGCTCAGTGGTTAAGCCTCTGCCTTCAGCTCAGGTCATGATCTCAGGGTCCTGGGAAGAGCCCCTCGGGCTCTCTGCTCAGTGGGGAGCCTGCTTCCCTCTCTGTCTGCCTGCTGCTCTGCCTACTTGTGATCTCTCTCTGTCTCTGTCATATAAATAAATAAAATCTTTAAAAAAAAAAAAGAATCCTTAAAAAATTTTTTTTTTTCCCACCCTGAACACAACTCCTGGTAGAATACTTGGGGTGGATCTGGTAATATCTGGAGACAAATTAATATGAAATAAAACAAAAAATCCCTTAAAGCATGAAAATTTTAAAATCCAGGAGTTGGACAGTTAGCCTTCCTTCCCATCCATGTGTACTCCACATAAACACTCGTAGGCTCATTCACACCTGGAAAATGCCATCAAACCTGCAGAAAGTATTAAATTTAAAATCGTACTACAGATTCTGCCTTTATTAAATACAAATACATCAAATATAAATGTTAAAAGACTAACTTTTAATCAAATGATACCAACTATTGAATGCTCTAAACATTTTAAACATTTGAAGAAAATGCATATTTAAATGTTCATCTTAATATTGGCAAAACTGCAATTCTAAACTTTAAAGAAGTTAAAAGAAGTTAAAGAAGAAACTTTAAAAAAGTAATCCATTAAAGAAACTAATAGGATATAAAATTAGACTTTGAAAATTGTTGCAATTTACAATTTAACCTAATATAACAGAACTTATTAAATAAACAACATGGTGACTAGTGTTTTACCAAAGCACACGTGGGTTCACTCTTCTTAGGGAAAATACAGCTTAATGTTTTATACTGTAAAGTATTTATATATACTAAAGTCAAAAATACATTAAATGTACCAGAGCTTCAATATAACTGTCTAGGAAGCTTAAAAATATACACATTCCGAAATGTTACGTATCTGTGAATTCAAATTCAGTTTATCTGTTATCCTGTGGTCCAATTAAGTCTAAAGATTACTGAAAACTGGAACTAAGAACTTCAGGTAAATTATATTTTTCATGGATGGAAATCACTTAAGGGACTCTGAAACAATAAACCTTGTCTTGGTCACTATTTTTAAAAACCAATTTAACAAAATTTTTAAAAGTAGACATGACCATATTTTCTAATCCAAAATATGCAGCTTGAAGTCTTTAAGTAACAAGTTTAAAATATAAAGTTTATAAACATTAAAATTAATTTTTAATTTTTAATATAGAGAAGATGGTAATACTGTAGAAACAACAACTGCTAGATGTGAAGGGAAGGCTATAAAGTACAATATACACAGCTAAATCTGCTTATTAAGCCTATTTAATCACGGCATCTTGCTATTGCCACAATTTTTTCCTAAGTGTTGTAGAACATTCTCTGTAGGAGGGAATTCATGCTTTCCAAGGAAATTCTATATAGATCAAGAAAAGAAGGGAGAAATCAACCATAAAACATATTGATTTAAATCCAATATTCCACAGAAGTATATACATAAGTCCCCCCTTCTCTGCACTTTTCCTTCCCAAGGCTTCATCACCCGCAGTCAGCTGGGGTCCAGGAGCAGGAGCAGATGGTCCTCCTGAAGTACTGTCACAAGGTCAGTGGGAGTCTAATGCTACGTCACCTCCTACGTCACTCATTTAGCCATGGGAGCATTTTACCATCTCACACCGTCATGAGGTGGCTAGGGACAGTGTATTTTGAGAGAAACACCACATTCCCCGTGACCTTTATATACTATATTGTTATAATCGTTTTATTAGTTACTGTTGTTACTTCCTTACTGTGCCTAATTTGCAGATTAAACATTATCACAGATTGGCGTGTATAGGAAAACCACAGTATGTATGTAAGGTCTGGTATGATCTGTTGGTTTCAGGCACCCACTGGGAATCTTGGAAGTTATCCTCTGAAGATTGGCGGCGAGGGTGGGGGGGATTACTGTAGTTATTTATCAGTACACTCAACTACGAATCATCATTAAACTCATTTTTCATATTATGAATATCAAAAATACTCACATTAAATTCTATCTCTTGACTTAGCATATCACTAAGCTCTACTACTACATCAAAAGAGAAACAGGCCACTAGATATTATACATATATAGGACTGTTTTGACTATTTCCACAGAGAAAACCAGATTGTCATCATGGTAAAAATGTGGCAAGTATGGAACAGAAATCACTTAAGTGACATGTTAAGTCTACTTTCTTTACTGGGAAGCACCTCGGCTGGTATACAGGTAGACTCACAAACCAGTTTATTAATGAACACCAACGATATGAAAATTATTATTTTAAAGACAAATATATTGAGTATAATACAGATGTCTCCCTCTATGACAAAGGTCTGGTGGGTCTGCCTGCAGCCCTGTAATAAAATATTTGGGTTTCCTAAGCGTGGGGCTCTTCCTGTAATGTACCCTGCTGGATGTGTGGTTGTCAGCTGGCTCTTACTGGGTTGCCCTAGGAGCACTGAGACTTGAGGAACAAGGCAAGAAAATAATATTCTGGCTACTGCTATTGCTGTGGGAAGAAACTCTGTTTTCTCTGTCCCAGGAGGCTCATGTCTTTTGCCAGCATTAATGAAATTATGGCACGTTAACTTGTTAGTTTGTATATAAAATAAAAAGACCCTGAGATTTCTCATGAAGAAAAGATTTGACATTTTATTTCTTGTTTGTTTAGAATTTTATCATGTGTGGGTGGTGAATTTTATCTACTTCTGTATCTACTGAAATAACGTGATTTTTCTCCATTGTTCTCTACATAGGGTAAATTATATTGACTTTCAAATGTTAAATGAATCTTTCATTCTTGAAATAATTTGGCTATAAAGTATTATTCTTTTTATAAATTGTTGGATTCAGTCTGCTGATATTTCTAAAAGAATTTCTGCATCCATGTTCATGAGACTGGTCTATAATTTTCCAATCTTGTAATAAATACCACTGGTCTGGTTTTGGTGTCATGATTTCTCTAGAAAACTTCAGACTGATATTCCTTCTTCCTTAAATGTTTGGGGAATTCATTAATATAGCCATCTGAGCCTGGATTTTGTGGGAAGGGTTTTATTTATGATTCAATTTCTTTAATAAATATGAGATTAATAAGATTTTCTATACCTTCTAGTGTCTGTTTTGGTTAAGCTGAATCTTCCTAGGAAGATACAATAAAGAACCTGAATATATTAAAGTCATTCACAATGTCCTATCATCTTTGCAATGACTAATATTTATGATATTTGTGAAAAATATTACCTTGTTGGTATCTTCACTTTTTTGCTTTATCAGTCTCATCAGAGGTCTATCAACTTTATTTTCTCTCTTCAAGAATCAACTTTGTTGATCCTTACTGTTCATTTGTTATTTCAGTAGTTTTCATACTCCTTGTACTTCCTTTGGGTTACTTTTGTTTTTTTCTTCTAACTTCTTGAATTATATGCTCTGCTCATTAATTTTGTATCATTGTTATGACATAGGAATTTAAGGCTATCCATTTCTGTTTACAAAGCTCTACCAGCATCTCTCAGGTTTTGATGTGGAGGATTTTCATTATCACCCTTTAACTAAAACCTATGTTCTAGTTTTCATTATATGATTTTTTCTTCCAGTCACTGGTTATTTAGACATTTATTTCCAACATAGGGATTTCCTATTTATCTTCCCATTGCTGATTCATAGGTTATTTGAATTGTAGCCAGAGAACACACTCTTTTTAATCTTGTAGTATTTAATGAGACTTATTTTATGGTCTAGCATATGGCCAAGCTTTATAAGTATTTCAGATGACCTGAAGAGACTTCGTAGTTGTGATGTGTCTTACATTCTATATAATGTGCAGTAAGTCAAGTTGGTTATTCGGGCTGTTCAAATCATTAATACCACTACAGATTTTTTTTTGCTGCTTCTATCAGAGAGGTATAAACTTACCAATTTCTCCTGATAGTTCTGGAAATATTTCCATTATATATTTTAAGGTGTTTCATTAGATGCATACAAATTTCAAACTGTTATTTATTCTTGGTAAATTAAATATTTTTTCTTCAGTAATTTTATTGCTTTAGAGTTTACTCTAATATTAACATAGCATGGCTCTTTTTCCATTGTTTTATCTTTTAATATCCTGATGTTTTTAGGATGTGTTTCTAGAGATTCTATATTTGGTTTTTAAAAACCCAATATGACAATATGAATCTTTCATAGGAATATTTTGTTACAGTAATATTTAATTATGACATAACTGGGTTTTCATCATCTTATTAAATATTTGTCCTGCCTAGTCTATGTGTTCTTTTTACTCTCCTTTACTATCTACTTTTGTAGGTTAAAAAAAAACTTTTATTAAACCATACGCTCTATATTAGCACTGGAATTATAGGCTTTATTTTTTTATTTTTAAAAATTTTTTTTAAAGATTTTATTTATTTATTAGTTAGAGAGAGAGAGAGAGAGCGAGCACAGGCAGACAGAGAGGCAGGCAGAGGCAGAGGGAGGAGCAGGCTCCCTACCAAGCAAGGAGCCCGATGTGGGACTCGATCCCAGGACGCTGGGATCATGACCTGAGCCGAAGGCAGCCGCTTAACCAACTGAGCCACCCAGGCGTCCCAAATTATAAGCTTTTAAACATTGTGTTTAAAATATTCATAACATAAAATCTACCATTTTTAAGTGTACAGTTCTATGACATTAAGTATATTCACATTGTTCTGTAATCATCCCCATCACTAATCTCTAGAACTTTCTTATCTCCCTAACAGAAACTCTTACCATTAAGCAACAACACCATTCTCCCTTTCCACCAGCCCCTAACAACCATCCTTCTACTTTCCGTCTCTATGAATTTGACTAGGCTAGGTATGTTGTATAAGTGGTATCATACAGTACTTGTTCTTTAGTGACTGGCTTATTTCACTAATCTTAATCAAGGTTCATCCATGTTGCACCATGGGTCAGAATTTCATTCAAGACTGAATAATATTCCATTGTATGCCTATATCACATTTTTTCTATTACTCCACTGATGGATCTTTGGGTGCTGCCACCTTTTTAGTTCTTATGAATAATGCTACTTTGAACATGGGTGTACAAATTAACCGTTTGTGTCCCTGCTTTCAGTTCTTTCAGTTACTCAGAAGTGGAATTGCTGGATCATATGGTAATCCTATGTTTAATGTTTTGAGGAACTGCCATACCATTTTCTACAGTGGCTGCACTATGCCCACCAGCAATGCAGAACATTTCCAATTTTCCCCTCATCAACATTTGTTGATTTCCTCAACAACATTTCCTCATCAACATTTGTCATTTTCTATTTGGAGTTTTTTGGTTTTGTTTTGTCCATTTAAAAATTATGCTGTTTTTTAAATTGTTGTTGAGTTGTAGATATTCTTTATATATTTTTGGATAGTGACCCTTATCAGACAAATGATTTACAAGTACTTTCATTCTGTGCCCTGTCTCTGTTGATAGCATCCTTTGATACACATTTTTAATTTTGATGAAGTCTAATTTATCTTTTTGTATCGAAGAAATCATTGCCAAATCCAGTGTTGTGAAGCTTTTCCTCTGTTTTCTTCTAAGAGTTTTATAGTTTTAGCTCTTAAGTTTAGGTCTTTGATCCATTTTGAATTAGTTTTTGTACATGCACAAGGTAAGGTTCCAACTTCATTTTGTGTATCCTTTTAAAAACTGTTCTTTTAGTAATTACCCTAAAGATAACAACACGCATCCTTTACTTGTTATCAAAGTCTAGTATCAGCTGGTATATGTGTAAAAGGAGAGTTAACACAGCAGGACTGGGACTACTCTTCTTACAAAAAGACCTGCTAGCAAGGTTGGCCTCCGGCTAGAGTCTAGGAACTTGGATTTTGGAAGGGTTTCCACCAATCCCAGAAGTGGTAAGAGTGGCTCACTGTACCAAAACTTGTATGAACAATGTGATTTATACCAAACACCTGCTTTCCTTCTTAGTGTCTGGAACTTTGGTATGTGCTAGGTAAGTGGGTCCTATGTGACCAGGCCCCAATAAAAATATTGAGCACTGGTTCTCTAAAGAGCTTTCGTGGCATCCAATATTCCATACGTATTGTCTTAACTCATTACTGGAGGAAACAAGCACACATTGTGTGACTCCACTGGGAAAGGACTCTTGGAAGCCTATGCCTGGTCCTCTCTAGACAGCACCATGTGTGGCTTTTCCCTTTGTTGATTTTGCTTTGTATCATTGTGTTGTCATAAATTGAAGCCATGAGTACAGCCATATACTGAGTCATGTGAGTTTTCCAAGTGAATAACAGCCTGGGGAGAGGTAGCAATGGGGACCCCCAAAATAGTACATCTTACCCTCTTTCCAACCTACAAGGTATATATAGAATAGTAAGTGCCTATTTTCCTTACACTACTACTGGTCATATATTTTTATTGGACCTATAAAATACCACTATTCTTGTTTTATACAATCAATACTAATTGATATATACCACACTTTCATCTTTACTTCTCTTACATCTCTGACCTTTCATCTAAAATCACTTCCCTTCTTCCTAGAGAACACTCTTTAGTATTTTATTATAAATGAGTCTTTTAAGTAACAAATTATCTTAGTTTTTGAGTAAAGATATATTTATTTTGCATTTATTCCTGAAGGCTTTTTTTTTTTTTTTTAATATAGAACCCAAAGTTTGTAGAATTATTTGGTGGCTTCTATTAAGAATCAGATGTCAGGGTGCCTGGGTGGCTCAGTGGGTCAAACCTCTGCCTTTGGTTCAGGTCATGATCTCAGGGTCCTAGGATCGAGCCCCGCATTGGGCTCTCTGTTCCGCAGGGAACCTGCTTCCCTCTCTGTCTCTGCCTGCCTCTCTGCCTACTTGTGATCTCTCTCTGTCAAACAAATAAAATCTAAAAAAAAAAAAAGAATCAGATGTCAATCTAATTGTTATACTATTGAAGTAAATTCTTTTTTCTCTGGCCACTTTATAGAATTTAGCTTTACTTTTTTCTCTGATACTCTGATGTCTTTTTATTTTTCCTGTTTGGGATTTGAAAGGGTTTACTGAATTTATGGCTTGATGTTTTTCATCATTTAAAGAATATTTCAGCCATTTTTTCCCAAAAATTTTGTCTGCTCTATTTCTCTCCCTTCTTTTTGTTAAAACTCTTGTTACATCCATAGACTGTCTCACTCTCCCTCTCTCTCACCTTCTCTCAGGTTTTCTACCTTTTCTATCATTCCATAGTTTCTTCTGACCTATTTTTCTTTTTTCTAACCTGTTTCTCTTTTTTTCCTAACCTAATTCTCACTTCAACTATTTGTCTAATACATTATAGAACCTATTAACTGAGTTATTAATTTAAATTTCTTTTTTCATTAATGGGATTTCCATTTTTAAAGTATTTTCAGTTCTATATTGAAATCCTCAATCTTGTCTTTTGTCCCCCTGAATATAACACATCTGAATCAGTTAGCTTTTGTTGTGTAGTAAATCACCTTCAAAACTTAGTAGCTTAAAACAATGACTATCTATTTAGCTTATAATTCTGCCCATTAGCAATAAATGGGCTGGACTCAGGTAGGTGAGGGACTTTTCACATCTTGGTTGGGCTTGCTCATGGCTCTGTGGAGAGCTGCCAGGTTGGGAGGTGGGGGCTGATCTCCAATCTACGCCAGATTCTGTCACGTGTTTAGGAGCAGCTGGCTATAGGCTAGAATGCCTTGGCTATGCTCCATGTAATTTTTTGTCCTCTAACAGAATGTTTGGACTTTTTCCCATGGCTGCAGTGAATTTCCAAGAGAACAGAGTAATCAAGTCCTCTTGAAGACTAGGCTTGGAAACGGCACAACTTGTCAAAGTAATTCAAAAGGTTAGTCTAGATTCAAGTGGGTGGCAAAAAAGATTCCACATCTTGATAAAAGGAGCTTCAAAGTCACATTGCAAAGGGTCACAAAGGCAGGGAAGAGAATAATTATGGCCATTTTTACAAATGGTCTATCACATATAAGGATATATTCTTTAAGGGTGTCTGATAACTTAAATATCTGGAGTCCCCATGGCTAGCTTCTATTAGGTAGTGTTTATTATCTAGTAGTTTTCATTCGTGGCCTCATTTCATTTATTAGTTATTTTGGATTGTGCACTCTTATTTACAAAATAACAAGTATGCACAAAATTGTTGGTAGAAATAATCTGAAGCCTGAAATGACATTTCTTTATTCCAGAGAATTCCTATCTTCATTTCTGCTAGATGCATGTCAGAAATAACCCCATTATCATTTCAATCCAACTCAGGGAATAAATTTTGAAGCTGAGTTATAGTCCCTCTGAAGAACTATGTATTGCTGGTTCATAGTTACTACTAGAGTACAACCTGCTGGGGTTCCAACCCAGTGCTGAGAGTTCACCAAGGTCCATCTCCTTGGCTTCAATGTTATCAAAAGTGTCCCTTAAACTAGCTACCCCTCTGCAAGTAACACCAGGGGGAATGTGGTCCCAAACATTGGGTATATTTTCCTGAGATTTATCTCTGTACCTTGGCCCACTGATTCATGACTAGGTGGTAGTTCCCCAGTGCCTTGTTTATACAGATACTCTTTACATTTATTCAGCTTTTCTAGCTGTTCTCTGTAGAAAGTTGGCTTTAATCACTAGACAGCTATAACTGAAAACAAATCCCCATTCGTTATTTTATAGCAAAGAATCCCATGTTAGTGCATGTAATGTAAAGTATGTACAAATTCTTTGATACACTTTTCTTCAAGAGAGGGAGCTTAATTCCCTTCCTTTTCAGTGTAGATTGCATATAATGACTCACATCTAAACTGTGACAGAAACCATGGAGTGTGCCTAGGTCACAAAGACACTGTAGCTTCCATCTTGCTCTCTCTCTAGGGAAGCCAGCTGCTGCAATGTAAAGACACTCAAGCAGCCCCAATGAGAGGCCCATGTGGTGAGGCCCAGGGGGCCAAAGGCCCTGTGAATGAGCCATCTCAGCAGCACAACCTCTAGTCTCACCCAAGCCTCCTGATGACTACAACCCAAGCAACATATTTGACTATAACAGTGTGAGAGTTCCTAAGTGAAAACTACCCAGCTAAGCCACTCCTGAATCCTGACCTGCAAACTATGAGATGATGAATACTGTTTGAGTAATTAAGTTTTGGGTAACTGGTTTTGCATTAGTAGTTAACTAATACAGTATGTTTGCTTTTTAATTTTATAATATCATTATTTTATTACTTTAAATTTAATACTATTTATTATTTGAAAAAAATCAATAGCTTAAAATTTTTAAGTAATATTTAAATATAAAAGATATTCCTGATTTACCTCTTGTTGCTTCTTTTATTCCTAACTGGAAGCAGAATTTTTCAAGACAGATGAAGTCATTTCCACAATAGTATTAATAGATAAGCCATTCAGAAAACCTTTATGATTTATTCTCACTTCCTGAAGAGCATCTATAATATGGTCTCTATGCAAAAGGAAAACACACATAAGCACCTGTCCTTTCCAAAGTAACACATTCTAAATATGGATAAGTTATCACACTGAACTATATTTTTACATAAAAATATTAAAACCACTGTAGTAGAATTGTAGTCATTACCTGCGAACTTCTGGATGTAGTTCAGCCAGTCTCTTCATGATTTTGGTAAAGCTACGCAGGTTCAATGTATTTGGTGGTATGAATTGAATAGGTGTATCAGGTAATAGTTGAGTAGATTCAATCTGTTTACAATTCTTCTTGACACCCTAAATAAGCATTTTAAAGTTTTCTTAAAACAGTGACCATTACATGACACTTTAGCTTATTTAATTAAAATAAAATTTAAAATTACAAATGGTAAAATAAAAATTCCTAAGAAATTTACTTTGAGTTGGGATTATTTATGCCAAGTAGATTTACTTGAACTGTGTTGTGAACCATGTATCTAAAAAAAAAAAAAGTCCCACATGTTTTCTAATAGTGACAAAATATTTGGAGTTAAGTTTAAATCAGCCTTTCTCAACTGGGATTCCTCATCTGAACACAGAACACAAATGTTAACTATTCTCTCATTTTCCCCAAAGATAGGACATAATTAGTTTCATTTTCAGTGCAGGAGAGAGGTTAATTCACTGCATACAGTAGATATCGAAGGCTTATGGCATGGAGGCTTAGTTCTCTTACTTAACCTGACAGAGAAAGGCTAGTTTACATAGTAATTACAAATATTCTACTTTTTATTTACTAAATATGGCATCAACACAGACTATATATCCAAAACTGGACCACATACTATGGAAGGAAAACTATTTATATAAAATAGAAACCCCTCCACCTATGAATCTTACAATCCGATCAAACAGACAAAATTAAAATGATTAATTAGCATTCACCAGGTTATAGATTCTATGAAACCACTACGTATCCCATAAAAATTCAGGCTAAACAAAGAGCTGAGACCTTAAAGTCTAGATAAAAAGACAAGGCAAAATACATAAACTATTATATCTATCCCATCAGAACATTATCATTTTACTTAATTGTTTATTGTTTTCTTCACTAGATTTAAGTTATACAAGACCACATATTTTTTGGCCTGTTTTGTTCTCTTCTGTTTTCCTAGTGCCTAGAATATTTATGTATACAATTGGTATGTAATAACTGCTGAATAAATAAAAGCTTGGGATGCAATAGTTTAAGTGATAGTTTAAACCACAGAAAGGATGAGATTTCCAAGAAAGCTAAATTACTGCTCAACAACAGTAACAACTACTATTGAGTTGAGTGCATTTTCTGTGCCCGGCATTGTTCTAAGGGCTTTTCTGTATTAAATTCATTTAAACCTCACATTTGTGAAGCAGGAACTATTTTCCCATTTTAAAATAAGACATGGAGGTTAGGTAGCTTGCCCAGTCACATAATAAGCAGGTAGCAGAGTCAGGTTCTGCTCTCATGGTAGACAATAAATATTTTCTAAATAAATGAATATAATGAATAAATGTTGAGAAGCTGGGAAAAGAAAGGTAATAATATCTCATGTATTAAATAAAAATTAACTCAAAATCTTTGTGACCATGGGTTTTGCAAAGCACAAGTTAAAAAAGAAAAAAATTGATAAACTGTATTCCATCAAAATTAAAAACTCCTTTAAGACAGTATTAAAAGAAGGAAAAGACTAAGCTCAGGTTAGAAAAAGTATTTCCAAATCATATATATCTTATAAAAGGTTTATATTCAGAACATAAAAAAAACCCTCTCAAAACTCAATAATAAAATAAACAATTTATCAATCAATGGACACTTGGGTGGTTGCCATAACTGGGCTACCGTAAGTAATGCTGCTATAAAAATTGGGGTCCATGTATCTCTTTGAATTAGTGTTTTTGTATTCTTTGGGTAAATACCCAGTAGTACAATTGCTGACTTGCAGGGAAGTTCTGTTTTTAAGTTTTTGAGGAACTTCCACACTGCCCATTTGCATTTCCACCAACAGTGCACAAGGGTTCCCCTTTCACCACATCCTCACCAATACCTCTTGTTTCTTGTGTTGTTGATTTGAGCCATTCTGACATGTGTGAGGTGGTATCTCACCATGGTTTTGATTTGCATTTCCCTGATGATAAATGATGTTAGTGATCTCTTCATGTGTCTGACGGCCATCTGTATGCCTTCTTTGGAAAAATGTCTATTCATGTCTTCTGCTCATTTTTTAATCAGATTACTCATTTTTTTGGGATTGATGAATGAAAAAAGATGTGATATATACATACATACATATATATATATATACACACACATATATATGTGTGTGTATGTATATATATATATATATCGGGGCACCTGAGTGGCTCAGTGGGTTAAAGCCTCTGCCTTCGGATCAGGTCATGATCCCAGGGTCCTGGGATCGATCCCCACGTCGGGCTCTCTGCTTGGCAGGGACCCTGCTTCCTCCTCTCTCTCTCTGCCTGCCTCTCTGCCTACTTGTGATCTCTGTCAAATAAATAAATAAAATGTTTAAAAAAAAAAAAAAGAAGACGAAGTGTTGAGTTACCATATTGTACCCCTGAAACTAACATACTGTATGTTATCTAACTGGAATTTAAATAAAAACCCCCAAACAGCAAACAGCCCAATAAAAATAGCCAAAATATGAACAGGAATGAAATGCTATATACACAGCAATATGGATCAATCTCCAACACATTAAGCTAAGCTGTCAGGCTAATAATGTTATGTAATATTCGTTCACATGACACTCTGGAAAAGGAAAATCATAAGGAGAGGAAACAGAGTATAATATAATGTTCTGGAATGAAGGAACTGTTCTGTATTGTGATTGTGGTGGTGGTTACACATCCATGTGCGGTTGCCTAAACTTGAAAATAGCAAAAATAGTGAATTTTATTCTATGTAAATCTTTTAAAAACCTGTGTAATTCCTGTAGGACCCCAGGCACACTGCTGAGCAGTGGAGAGGTGAGGGTAAAAGGGGCAACTTCATCATTTTCCATGTAGTGTTTAAAACCCCGATGAGGTAAAATTGAGGGCATATATAATGACTATATTTTATGGTTTTAATGATTATAAGCCAAGATTAACTGTGAGAAAGGGTGATGAGAGAGTAATTAACTACTTACACAGGAATACTATCCAAGAATAGGGACAAAAAAGACTGCAAAGTACTGGCAAAGAGTCTAGTTAAAGAGAAACAGTCTATAGCCAGACCTACAAAATTCTACATTTCCCTGCCCCCAAGAGCAACTGGAGTTGTACAAAAACAGGTTAGGGTGGATGCAAGGTTAAAAAGGATAGAGATTAACATTCTCATCCCGACTTCAAGCTCCCTGATTCTGGAGTTACTTGTTCTACCAAACTACTTATTGCAGTATGGCCTATATAAAGACACTGAAAAGATCCATCAAGAAAACTAACCTTCTGGTCAAAAGGAAAAAACTCACTGTCTTGCTCAGATCCCAGCTGCCTTGGCCTAGTTCTGGGCAATCTTGAAATAGAGGAGACTGAGGTAATTTCTTTGTTGGTGCTTCTCTCCAAATTATTCCAAGTAACTTTATTTCCATTTTTGTAGGAGAGTGGTGATGTATATTCTCCAGGAGTTTTAACAAGCCGCACGTTTACTGATTTTCCATTTATTTCTATTCCATTCATTTCTTTCACGGCCATCTTTGCATCAATGTTTTTTTTAAAAACAAGGGATGCATATCTAACATATAAAAGCAGAAAACCAAAAGACTGTTAGTGACTAAATTGCCTCAAACTCCACCTTGTAACTACTGGATATATACATACTTTTGCCCTTAAAAATAAAAAGGTTACTATTCTTACCTTAGGATTAGGAAAAAAAATTATTTAGAATAAATAATAAAAAGAAATTAGGGGTGCGTGGTGGCTCAGTCAGTTAAGTATCTGCTTTTGGCTCAGGTCATGATCTCAGGGTCCTGGGATCAAGCAATGCATGGGGTTCCCTGCTCAGTGAAGAGCCTACTTCTCCTTCTTCCTCTGCACCCACCCACTCCAGTTCTCGCTCTCTAAAATAAATAAAATCTTAAAAAAAAAAAAAAGCAAATTAGGGCTGCCTGAATGGCTCAGTTGGTGAAGCATCTGCCTTCAGCTCAGGTGATGATCCCAGGGCCCTAGCTCAAGCCCCAAGCTGCATCAGGCTCCCTGCTCAGAGGGAGGCCTGCTTGTGCTCTCTGTCAAATAAGTAAATACAATCTTTTTAAAAAAATGAACAAAAATGGGAAGTAAAAGACAGCATTTCTTAGAAATTCTCTATTAATTTTATATTAAAATTTAATGTAAAACATTTGCAAAGTTGCTATATGAAGAGTAACACAGATTAGTAGTCTTAGGACAACTGGTTATCACTAAAAAATTTAAAATTAATCTCTATACACAAAACATAACCTTGAGGTGGATCAAAGGTTTAAATATGAAAGGCAAACTTTAAAAACATTTGGGCAGAATAGATAAGATAATGTCCTTAGGACCTCGTCACAGAAAAATAAGGGAACCAAAAAAGAAGTTGGAAAATCTAACCAGAATTTTAACCATTTGATTGAGAAGAAAGTTAGGCAAGAGTCATCCTTCTGAAATCACCAGCCCTAGATGTGTTAACAGAAGGACATATACCAAATCTGGAAAGGGGTTGTTTTCAAAGGACAGAACTATGGATATATTGTTATAAGTTCCTCTATTTTTCTTTTAAAACATGTTTTCTAAATTTTCCACATAGAATGTATAATACTTCAAGTAATAAAAGTTTTTAAAAAAAAACGATTCAATAAATATTAAAAGAATATTTCACATCAAGTAATACTTCCAGGATTACAAGCTACTTTAATGTAATGGAGTATATTAACAACACACCAACAGGTCAAATAAAAAGAGTACATCATCTTAAATGAATCCATTTAAGACAAAATTCCACAACAATTTTTTTTTTTTTTTTTGAGAGAGCACAGGTGGGGGGAAGGAGCAGAGGGAGAAGGAGAGAGAGACTCTTCAGCAGGTTCCAAGCCCAATACAGAGCCTGACACAGGCTTGATCCATAACCCTGAGATAATGACTTGAGCCGACATCAAGAGCTGGATGCCCAACTGACTGAGACACCCAGGCACCCATAAAGGATCCTTTCTTAATTGGTAAAGACTTCTTTATCTGAAATAAACAGCTATCCTTGTTAGAGATGAAATAACTAAGGCCTTTCCTATGCTATCACCATTTTGTTTGATAATGTTCAATGTTCCTACAATGTCACAAAACAGAAAGTAGCATGATAACTACTGGAAATTACTATATGTAGATAAGGTAAAAAACATAAAAGCATCAACTAAAAGGTAATTAAAATTAAAAATAATCAAACAAAGTACAATTTTCTGAGTGCCTATTATATGCTAGGCTGTATTCCTATTGCTTTACTTATTAATAAGTGTCTCATACCAATGTGATGAAGGTACTATTATTATCCTCATTTACAGATGAAGTGCCTGAAGTATGTAAAGGTTAAGTAACTTGTCCAAATTTATTCAGCAAGCTACTGATGCAACTGGGAAAAGAACCCAAGCCATAAGCCGTCTAGGTACAGAGCCCACTCTCTTAACTAATGCACTCTACTGCCCCTGTGTGAAATGGTAATGAAACAGGATTAAATGCACAAAAATCAATAAGCCATTAATACCAAATTAAAAAGTATAATGAAGATTTGATTAGGAACAGCACCATTAGTGAGATAGCTGTCAACATGTCTCCTACAACCAGGCTGGGAAAGCTCTGTGGAAGTGGCCATTGACTTTACCGCCACTGTGGTTGGTGTCCACTCCTGGCACACAGCACACACTAAGTGTACCTTACTGAATTTGGAAAACTTACCTATAATTAGTAGAAGAATCATAAATTGAAATTTCAGAAACTTGGTATTTCTGGAAATGAGACCTTAAATCAGCCTAAAAGAAAAATAAAAGTTTGTGAAAGGTAGAAAAAATAAAAAAAGAATCAAAATATGAACAATTAATAGATTTTAAAAGGAAACTCGGAAAATAGTCCTGGCATACCTCAGAAACTGAAGGGCAGAGACCACCAACATGTATCAAGTAACCTTTATCTTTTCGTAAAGTTTCAATATTCTTCATTTCTGCTTATAGAGAAACATAATATATGACCATTAATATTTGATATTGTAAAAGAAATGTGAAAACTTTTTTTATTATCACAAAACTTATAAAGTTATTACTGAATATCAGCACTAGTCTGAAGATCAAGAGCCTAGAGTGTAGTTTTAAGATTTTAGGGCCTTAATCAAATCATCTTCCAAATAAAAGAGATTGGATTGGTTGATATTAAGTCTCTCAATGCTCAAAAATGGGTCAATAACATCTTGTCAGGATAATCAATTACATCATAATAAGAAAGGTGTCTTTCATTTGTCTTTGGTTCAAAGAAGCACTATCTAGGAAGGGAGATATACAGAGGACCCTAACTGCCCCCATGTTAATCCTGGCTAGGCCTTATGGATATTCCTGGGCTGGGGAAACATCACACCAACAAAACCTTGAAATCAGAAAAATATCAATAACAGGTATATAGCCTGTTAATGGTAATGGCACATTAGAAAAAAAGGGGGAGTACAAACAACTTGATTTACACAGCACTTTCTGGGAACCACTAATACTAAGATTACAGATATAGTTTTTTCCATTCTTAGAATGCATTTTCATGGTCTCCATTTTGAAGAGAACTTGGTCTGAAATCAAAAAGGATCCACTGAATTGAGATTCTTTTAGTTTCCTGTCAAAACCAATACCTGGCACATAGGTAGTACATAGTAAATATTTATTGAATGAATTCTTCAAGTAGTTTTATTTAATTTTTATATAATAATGGGATAGTTTTATTTTTTTCACTCACTAATAATAGCCTAAGACCTCCTGAGTGCCCCTCTCACTGCAGGCGGGATACCCAGCACTTCACCCTTGACCTAGCAATTGTTATTTCCATTTTCCAGAGGCGGCTGCTGAGGTCTTCAGAGTTCAGGTTATAAATCTAGTTAAGTGGTGGTGCTGCAATGCAGGCAGACTCCTTCATCCCTAGGCAATAATAACCCAACCTTCTTCATTAACTTACTTCCTTTAGCTTGCTTAATCTCTTTGGTTTATAATGTACAGTTGTAAAGAAGAGAGTGAAACTATTTATCTGTATACTTCTACACTGAGGTGTGGAGGGAGCAAAAAGCTACAGTGAATAAGCATTAGGAGACATAAATTTGACTCATCCCCTTCACCTTACACTAGTTCAATACAATAGGATGACTACCCCTTGGGCAGAACACTGTACTTGGCCCTGGGTACAGGTAGTGAACAAACTATAAAAAAAACCGAGCTAATATGTGATGTGGGAAGGCAGTCTATAGATCAGGTAAGATAAATACATACTATGTGGTAAGTGATATGGACAAAAATAATGAAAGGCTGGGGCACCTGGGTGGCTCAGTTGGTTAAAGCTTCTGCCTTTGGCTCAGGTCATGATCTCAGGGTCCTGGGACTGGGCCCCGCATCCGGCTCCCTGCTCAGCGGGGAGCCTGCTTCCCCCTCTCTCTCTGCCTGCCTCTCTGTCTACTTGTGATCTCTCTCTCTGTGTCAAATCAATAAAATCTTTAAAAAAATAATGAAAAGAAAGAAAAAAAGTAGTTAAAATAAAGCTAGATGTTAATATGTCATTTATTTTAAACTGTATATGTGTATTAAATACATGCATAAAATGCATAAATGAATGGTAAAGAATATTCATAGTGGTTACTGAAGACTGAAGAACCTTCAAGTAATTTAAATTTTCTTATATTTTGTTTAAAATTACTTATTTAACAGAGAGAGAGAGAGAGAGCGCGCGAGAGCACAAGCAGGGGTAGAGGCAGAGGGAGAGGGAGAAGCAGGTTCCCTACTGAGCAGGGAGCTTGATGTGGGGCTCGGTCCCAGGACCCTGGGATCATGACCTAAACCGAAGGCAGATGCTTCACCAACTGAGCCACCCAGGCACCCATTTAAAAATCTTAGTAAGCATTATTTATAGAAGCAAAAAAGCCCAATAAAACCATTGCTATTATATAAAATAAAAATCCATGGACACATACAGAAATAAAATAAAGGAAGGTAGCATATATTTAGAAATGATAGAAGGGCAATGATCACAGATACTAGAGGAAATTCCAACTATTATAAGCAATTAAAAACTATCAAAAAATGAAAACATTAATAATTTGATCTATTTCAGTAAAGTAAGGGAAAGAAAACCATTTTGATCCCTCATGCCAGTTTGACAGATCTGCTGAGGGTTCAGAGGAAGAGAGTGTCCAGGAGGAGCAGTGGTATTGCCCCGGAATGGCAGAAAGGACTCAGACCTCTACTGCTAACTAAATCTTGGATTTACGTTTTTAGCAGTTTTCTGAAAGAAGGGTACATTTTAAACTGATTTACTTTCTAGAAAAACTGACCTCTAAATGTCCAATTTCTCATTTTTTATAATTATAAAGGAAAGCCACAAATAAAATATTAAAACAGTTTAGTTCTCAGAATTACAAAATGAGCTACAATAGGATTTCTTAGTAAATTAAGAACCAACCTTGTGGAAACTTTGGATCCCCTTTGTCTTTTTCTATTTGATTTTCTTGAATTCCTGACAAGTCAACTCCTGTCAGATTTTCTTTAGCATCAAACCAGTCTTCACTTATTTCTCGATAATTTTTGCAGTCTGAGAAATTGAACAGAAGCAGCTATGAATTATGTACAATGTTAAATTCTAATAAATTATTAAAAAGCTCCTCAGAATAAGTCAGCATGAGGACAATTACTAGTTTTATGTAAAAATAAATATCAGCGAAGTATAAACCAAGCATAAAGATTCCTTGAGAAAGGTTTTTTGCTAGCCCCTGAAAAATACTATTCTGAGTGATCTGCTCCCCAGTTTTCTCTTTATTAACACTGATTCTTAGCTTACTAAAAGCCTTACATTTCTGATTTTTAAAGTATCCTTTACTGATGAAGAGACATTTTTATACACAGAATAATAGTAAACATCTTTAAAAAGGG
Organism: Taxidea taxus jeffersonii; assembly: GCA_003697995.1. NCBI lineage: Eukaryota > Metazoa > Chordata > Mammalia > Carnivora > Mustelidae > Taxidea > Taxidea taxus. The sequence goes on along the minus strand of ML105155.1, from coordinate 38,649 downwards.
ATTAATCAGTACTGCAGCTCTATTTCATTAAAAATTGATTTAATGATCTTTCTGGAATGATTATAATCTCTTCTCATAGAGGACAAAAACAAAGAAAGTACAATTTACAGATACAAACTGGACAGGAGAAAGAATTTTCAGATTGGAAAATATGAATCAGAAGAAAAAAATCTGTATTATTATTTGACATTATCAAATATATTAAGTAACCTTACAGATGCTAAGTAGATGGAGTAAGAACATACTTAATGATCATAATCAGAATGATGCCATTCAGTTAATCCAAAATGTTGATTTTGATTTAATGAATGGGCACTAGGAGTATTTTAAACTTTGCTATTTGTTTTTGGGCGATGCACAGGACTCTTTACACTGACCTTTGTCATCAAGTTTCAGCTGACTAAAGTCTACATCGATGTCACCATTTTTCACACCATCTTCCTTGGGTAGTGCATCCTGTTTAGGATGACTACTGTCTGACAGGAAAGACATCTGAGGATTAAAATAATAAAAACAACAATAAATAGCGGTTACTGCACTGCTGTTAGTGGCAGGTACTCTTCTCTAGCATCGTTCAGTCCTCAAGACAATGAAGGCAAACAGAACAAAATCATTTCCTGTAAGTGAGCAAACTGAAAGTAACTTGCTGTTTTACGCTGGTCACACTTAATAAGAGTTTGAACTTAGTCTATGCATAGTGACTGCCAACACTACCATTATTTAGCGAAGTGTGGCACGCATACACACAAGTACTTGAAATGATTTTCAGAAGTGTTCATATAAGGATTTTTCACACTAACAATTAACAGTGACACATTTAATTTAATGTGTGCTTATAGAATCCTTTTATTTATAAGAAGTGGCATTTCCCATATTTAACAGTCACTTTTTACCCACAAATTTATTTAAAAAGGAGAATCATTTAGGGGCGCCTGGATGGCTCAATAGGTTGAGCATCCGCCTCTTGATTTCGGCTTAGGTCGTGATCTCAGGGTCATGGACAGAGCCCGTGGTCAGCAGGGAGTCTGTCTGATATTCTCTTTCTCCCTCTCCCCCTCCCCATCCTCCACTTGTGTGTGTTCTCTCTGAAATAGATGAATAATCTTAAAAAAAGGGGGGGGAATCATTTAAAGAAAAATACAAAGCAAGTAATGTTATAGGTAATACATGGCTATGGAAAACTGTGAAGATGGTACAGGAGTAGCTGAAATTCAGAAACACTATCCTACATTATACTGCTTTTCACATATAACCTGTTAATTTAATGAGATAGGTATTTAAATTTCATTCTAACTTAAAATAGGTATTATCTTGTAGCCCAAACTAAGATTATATATCTGCATCTTGTTTTTTTAAGATTTTATTTATTTATTTGACAGACAGAGATCACAAGCAGGCAGAGAAGCAGGCAGAGAGAGGAGGAAGGACCCTGGGACCCCAGGACCCTGGGATCATGACCTGAGCCGAAGGCAGAGGCTTTAACTCACTGAGCCACCCAGGCACCCCTGCATCTTGTTTTTTGTAAAAACAATTCATTGTTCTCCCCAAATAAGCAGGTTATATCATTGTTACCATTACAATGATGAAAAAAATCCTCCAGAACATTACATTCCATTAAATGAATGTGTTTTAGCAAATTATGTAAGAAATGTGAGGATATAAAAGTGTGGTTTTAGATGTTAAATATTTGTGGAGAACTGAGGTTTTTTTTGATCAAGTAGAATGATGGAATACATAATTTGCTAAAGTAATTTACTTTTAATCATCTGTTAATAGAAAAGTATATAACTCAAGAAACTAACTTTTGGCTTAATGCATCTTATTATTCAAGACTACCCAAATAGTATAACCTCAGGGTTAAGACTAAAATCTGAAAACAGCAACAAAGTTCAGCTTTTTTACGGCACTGCCTTAAAACATTGCCTGTGGGGACGCCTGGGTGGCTCAGTTGGTTAAGCAGCTGCCTTCGGCTCGGGTCATGATCCCAGCGTCCTGGGATCGAGTCCCACATCGGGCTCCTTGCTCAGTAGGGAGCCTGCTTCTCCCTCTGCCTCTGCCTGCCACTCTGTCTGCCTGTGCTCACTCTCTCTGACAAATAAATAAATAAATAATCTTTAAAAAAAACCAAACAACACTGCCTGTGTTTCTATCCCACTTCACACTCTGCAGAGTGCTCTTATACAGACTGTCACCAGACACACAATACCTTAGGGGGACAAGAGAGATCAAGAACACCTACAAGAGGCATTTAAAAACTAATTTTGTCATTTCAGTAAAGAAGGAATTAAACTTTTGTCTTGTCTAAACAACTTACTAGTTTTAAGCACAGTGTACCAGCATGTCAGCAGCCATAAGTCATGGTTGCCTTAGACAGTTCAGGTTTATACCAGCTGTCATGGTGAGTCATTAACATCACTGCCTTTCATTCTCAGCAGTCTCCTGGTTTGATGGTCACCCTACTGAACAGATACCACTGACATCTGTTTGATCAGGGCACTATTCCTTCTCATCAGTTATATCCCTCAAGTGGTATTACACAAAGACAGCTGACTGAAAAAAAAGATGTGAGAGCTTCTGAAAATTATGGTTTACTCTGCTTAAGCCATAAAGTTACAGATTTACATTAATGAACTACTTTTTAAAAAATCTCACTTGAGAGAGTGTCTTTTTTAGGCTTGAAGAGACGTCAACATCACGTGTACTTTGATTATCTAGTTCAGGATCTGCTCCTGAAAAGCTAAACAGACAAACATTGTATTAAACAGCTCATCAATATTCTAAAAAGGATCAAGAGAAAACTTAAAAGTTAACCAAATTAAGCAATTTTTAAGATCTAATGAATTCTACATTAGATGAAACCATAACTTACACATGTGATTCTTCTTTCATCAGCTAGAAAGAGGAAAAGGAAGAAAAGTCTTTTAGTTTAAAAATGTATTCTGTGCAAACAGAGTAAAGTTTTAATTATAAAACATACGTACCATGGAAGCAAACGTAGACAAGGTCGATAATAATTTTGATTCCATAGCCAGTGGGGGCAGCTCTTCCAGAGGCATGCCCTTGTTTATTTTTTCTTTCAAGCTCTCATATCTAACCTTTAAGTCTCCCAAAACAGAGAGTAGTGCTGATCCTAATTCCTTCTTAGTAGAATCACTTGATAAACTTCTGTTCAAAAGTCAAATTTACAAAACTCTTTAGACACAAGTCATCCATTTAACACTATTATATTATACACTGAGTTCTAACTCTATCAGATTTGTAAAGACTTCTTTTAAATATTTAGTAAAAGAAAACCAAAGATGTTTTTCTAGGGGCAACAGAAGCAGCCCTCAGTATATAATCCAGAAAGAATGTGGCAGGATGTCATACAAACTCTGCTACTGACTTCAACCATACTTGGACTTTATAAAGAAACATCCAATCTGTCGTTTCACTGGATTCGCCATCTTGACATACCCTGCTGCCTCTGCATGAAATTAAAATGTATGACTGTTTAAAGTCCATTACCCCTAAACCAGTTAACAAACCCAATTACAATTTACCCCTCACTTTGCTTTTCAAAAATAAAAATTAAGGAAATTTTGTTATAAATTTAAAGCTTGTAATAACATTCTAAGATACAGATTTAAAGTTAATAATCACCTATTTACCCCTGCCCTGTTCTCCACTATGAGTTTGTAAATATCAGTGCAGTGGCGGTGACATATCTGATAGTGAACATTTAAAAGGTGCAACTCTGCTTTGATGGCTCTCTGCATGATTTTCTGACAGCACTTTGATGGCAAACTCTTCGTCAGCTCTTTAGAATGTTGACATTCCCTTTAAAATAAAAGACTGGATTAGGTAAGATTCCAAATATTTTTCTCTGTTAATGCTATGCCTCTCAAAGAGATTTTAAATTTCTTACAATTTTCTGTCAAGTTTAAATCAATTTCTACTAAGATGGAAAGGCTGGAGGAAACATTACATCTTCAGAAAGTAAGGATGTCAAATCCAAGTAAATATATTCTTTCTAGAAGTCAAGAAAGTAAAAAAAGTTTCCAATTCATACTTTCTTTTACCAAAAAAGGATTCTGAAGCACAGAATCAACTTTATTGATCCATAATCAATATATTTTCAACCTAAATCAAGCTTTGGCCAACATTTTTTTAAAAGATTTTATTTATTTATTTGTCAGAGAGAGAGAGCGTGCGTGCGCACAGGCAGGCAGAGTGGCAGGCAGAGGCAGAGGGAGAAGGAGGCTCCCTGCTGAGCAAGGAGCCCGATGTGGGACTCTATCCCAGGATGCTAGGATCATGACCCAAGCCGAAGGCAACTGCTCAACCAAATGAGCCAACCAAGGTGTCCCTGGCCAACATTTTTTAAAGTTATAAGCATTCTGGATGGACATGGTTCTTAAATGTATTGTCTTGCTCTCTTTTTAAAAGCTTTTATTTATTTATTTGAGACAGAGCAAGTGAGCACCAGATTAAACTCATTAGGAGAATGAAGAATGAGTGAAGGAAAAAGTAAATGAACTCAGAGCATGAAAACCAATTTGACTTCTCAGAGACCTTCCCTTTCCTCTCCAAATCCCCACCCCAGATTCTCCATGGATGCAGAGTAAATTACACAATGAATGAAAATCAAGATTAAAATACTCCAGCAAAAGCAGCTATTTACTTCTTCAAATATGTAAGTTTTCCATAGGTGCTACTTTGTTTTGGTCTACAGGGGGATCGAATGGAGGAAAATGGATTAATTAAATCAGTATGAATTTGGGATAAATAAATAAAGATAAGAAACCATGAGTTTCTGAAGGAATTATTGAGATATAATCTTAATAAGTGAAAAGCTTTAAAGTTATATATTATCTTAATATTTATTTGTTTGAAGGCAAATGGCTGAAGCAGATAATCTCTTAAAGTCCCTTTTAGCTATTATTCCATATGGTTAAACACCCAACAAAAAAAGCAAATTACTGTTTTGATTTTTCCCCACGTGTATCTGTAGGTTTATATATCTGATTTACCTTTCAGGATGTTTCTTTAAGTCTGTGATAGCAGATGCTTTTCTTAATTCCAGGGGATCCTAGAAAATGTGATTTAAAATGAAATTAGAAATAGATGACAAACACAGGTAAAATGTAAAATCCAATTTCTTTTTTGTTTTTTTTTTCTTTTTGAAATTTTATTTATTTGATAGATAGAGATCACCAGTAGGCAGAGAGAGAGGGATGCAGACTCCCTGCTGACCAGAGAGCCCAATGTGGGGCTCAATCCCAGGACCCTGAGATCATGACCTGCACCAAAGGCAGAGGCTTAACCCACTGAGCCACCCAGGCACCCGTAAAATCCAATTTCTAATTGACTTGGTGGCTACAGCTGCCACCAAACGACAGAGTTTGGTAGCAATCTATTCACCTTTCCCCTTATCCAGCATCCCCTCATGAAAGCCTTAGGAACCCTGGTTATAATTCAACAAACCATTTATTTTATCATCATTTTATCAAATAAAATATTTTATCAAATAAAATTTTATTATTAATCTTATTGGCTTTACCTTATTTGGGAAATGTTCATTAGGTTTTGAACTGTCAACTGAGAGAGATTTTCCCAGTGATCCTTTTGTCACAGCCCCTGGCGCATCGTCATCATCTTGACTGCATGACCAATCTGTATTACAAGCCACGCTTCTCTGTTTCTCACTGGGCCATTCACCAGGCCGTTTTTTGTTCATCATTGTTATCTCTGTATTGCTTGATGTAGATGCTACAGAAGATCTTGCACTTGTTGCCCTGCTGGTTGTGAAACAAGCCCTAAAATCAGTGCTAACATCCACTGTCTGATTAATTGTGACTGTCCCGTCTGCTGCATCTGTCACTAATTTGGGACATGTTCCTTCTATATTGCGAAAGCAAGTTTTACTTGTGGTACTGCCATTAGTAACCTTCAGGGAGTTATCTTCTACTGCCTGATTATCTTTGACTGCAATCCTTGGGAGAGTAACAGAAAAATCTAAGGCTGGATTAGGGGTATTTTGGAGGCTTTTATAATGTGAATATCCACAGGCAGAAATTACTGAATCATCAAAAATAGAGGTCCAGGATGTTTGACAATCTTTACAGGGTTGGAGTAACATCTGTAAAGATTTGTCCTGTGATGTGGGAGGATTTTCAAGGTGGTGTGACTTTTTGTTCTCAACAATTGCATTCCCACAAAAATCTTTACTTTCAATTATTTGACATTTCATTTTGCCAGTATACATTTTAGTTTTTAACGCTTTTTGAGGATTCAAAAAACCACTCTTAGATCGAGATTCCTGGTTCTCAAGTGGACTACTCCCTAGTACAATTTCATCAAAGACTGTGTGGTACATCAAACTCATCTCTTGTTCTTTACACATTTCGTGCTTTGGTTCATGATATTCTCTTAACACAATGGAATTCTGAAACTTGGAGACATGAGGTGCATCTTCTTGTCCATAAACATCAATTGAATCTACAGAGATGCTACAATTACTTTCCAATTTAACATGATTACCTTCTAGATTGCCAGCACATTCAACTTCATAACCTGAATTTCTCAATCCAGCAATTTCCAGATTAGGTATGTTCAATGTTTTCATTTGGTCAAAAGATAAAGAAGTACTTATGTATTCTTGCTCTTCTGCACTGTGATATTCCTGCTGTGAGTCTTCATCTATATCATGTTTTTGTGCATCTTCAACAGTTTCTTTATAATCATCATCTGAAATCTTACAGGTTCTTTCAGAGCCAATAATCTTATCTTGATATTCCAAAGTATCAAAAAATACCCCTTCTCTTTTCTGCATTTCAGAATCTAATTCTGAATTTAAATGAATGAGATTTTCATTCTTTAATTTTGACTCTGAATAATGTACAGAGTATGTTTCATTCAAGAGAGCACAGTCAATACTGTCCTCAAATTCACCAGACTGAGAGAGATTGTTCTCCCTGTTAGGATCTGGACTCCCGGTGCAAGATAGCTCCAATAAATCCATTTGGTTAGTAGTGTTGACTTCTTTGTCATTAGCTCTTTGTTCTACTGCCAAGGAATCCCAGTCATCATCAAAAAAAGCCAATTTAGCTTTGTTACAACCATTGGAAGATAATAACAAATCTTCTTTCTTAGGATTAGAAGGCACATCTGATTTAAAAAAGAAAAAAAAAGAAGAAAATGTTGGCATTACTAACATTACAGAAAAATGTAAACACTAAACTAAACTAAACTAAACACTAGAAAAGACCTTAAATATGATCTGATCAAAGCTCTTCCCAATATAGGAATACTTTTTACATTACCCTTGACAAATAACCCTTATGTTTGCTGCTATGGACTAAATTTTGTCCCCTTCAAAATTTGTATGCCTGTCGAAGCCTTAAGTTCCAGTGTGACAATAATTGGTGATGGAGCCTTTGGGAGGTAATCAGGGCTAAATAAAGTCATGAGGATGGGCCTTTAGGATGAGATAAGTGCCACAAGATGGGATAAATGCCAGAGAGCTTGCTATTTCCTTCTACCATGTAAGGACACTGTAAGAAGGGAGCCATCCACAAGCTAGGAAGAGAGCCTTTACCAGAACCTGACCATGCCACACCCTAATTTGGACTTCTAGACTCCAGAACTGTGAAAAAATAAATATATGTTGTCTAAGCCACTCAGTCGATGGTATTTTGTTATGGTAGACCCAGTTGGCTAAGATAATAGCCAAGATTTTTCTTGAATTCTTTCAATGGCTAGGTGTTTGCTATTTATAAGGCAGCGGCTCTGTAATCTTTGTTTTATTTATTTATTTATTAAAAAGGTTTTATTTATTTATTTGAGAGAAAGAGAAAGAGAGAGAGCAAGAGAGGGGCGAGGGAGAAGCAGACTCCCTGCTCAGCAGGGAGCCCAATGCAGGACTGGATCCCAGGACTCCAGGATCATGACGTGAGCCAAAGGCAGTTGCTTAACCAACTGAGCCACCCAGGAGCCCCTACTGCTCTGTAATCTTTGGATGCCTCCTAATGACAGCCTTAGGCTTTACAGAAACAAAGGAAAAAAGACACTGGCATTGCACCCAAACATGGTTTTCCTCAGGGTCACAGATAAGAAAAAGGACACTTACATGTAATACAGTGACCAGAGTTGTCACTCTGGAAAAATGCTCAAGCAGGAAAATGCTCAAAAAGCATTTTCCTTGAGCAGGAAAATGCTCAAGAAGAAAGAAGAGAGGAAATTTACATTTAAAAAGTGTTTTGAAACAAAATAGTTATTTCAGGCAAATCAAACAGCATGCACATAGAAAGTCAGCTACATGAAAGAACATGGCATTTTCAGGAAATTATAAGCCACTTTGGAATAAAACACCTCTATGGAATTAACAGGAGCTAAGAACAGAAAGAGGCCTTTTATGATGTGCTAAGAAGTATGGCTCTTATTCTAAGGCAACAGACAGCTACTGAAAGCTTCTTAAAAGGGTAGTCAAGTGAACAAAGTATGTTTAAATACCCCTGACAACAATGAAAATAAAAGCTTGAAGGGCAGACTGAGGCAGAGAGACTAAGTACAGAAGAGGGATGAGAAGATGGGACTGGGATAAAAGTGCCATACTGACAAGACTTGGGGGTTGATTAGGAATGGGAAATGAAGGACAGAAAATGGCTTTTGAAGTTTTTTGGACTAAGAACATAATCAGAACCATGTTTTATATACAGATCCAGTAAACACACACATATGGATATATTTAAGTGAAAGAAAAAACCCTACAAAACTAACTACTCTATGTCCGATGCACTTTGGTATTTTCTGGTCTGTTTAATATATTTTTAAAAAGTTGATCACAGTCAGCTAAACTGATTTCATGACTACCAACTCGCTACCATCTGCCTGGACATCATTCTGAGATAATGCTAAGGTTTACAACTTGGTATTACAGTTGAATGGGAATATTTGGAGCTAAAGGGATAGAGGCACTTTATAAAGAGGAATAGAGAGCAAGGTAGGGGAGGGAGGAGATAATGCAAGCAAGTGGTGTTTGAGGTCAGTGATAAAACACGCACATGTGAATATCTTTTCTTATTTTATTTTTTAAGATTTTTATTTTTATTTATTTGACAGAGATCACATGCAGGCAGAGAGGCAGGCAGAGAGGAAGGGAAGCAGGCTCCCTGCTGAGCAGGGAGCTGGATTTGGGGCTTGATCCCAGGACCCTGGGATCATGACCTGAGCTGAAAGTAGAGGCTTTAACCCACTGAGCCACCCAGGCACCCCCACATGTGAATATCTGATAAACCATTATAAATATGGGGTTGGAGCAAAGGCTAGAAGTGTCAGCTTCACTTTTAAATTTATCTGTTTTTCTTAGGGATTCGTATAGGAGTTAGTTATGTATTCTGGATACTAATTCTTTGTTTTTCATATTTATGAGATTTTTTTCCTAGTTTATTGCTTAACTTTTAACTTTCTATAAAATCTTAGACTGTGTTTTTTAAGATTAGTTAAATGGATCAGTCTTTTCTTCCCTGGCTTCTGGCTTTTGTCTCTCTAGCCTTCTCTACCACAGGATTATAAAAGTATTCTTCTATATTTTATTCTACTGTGTGTGTTTTAAAACCACATATATTCATAAGCACACAAAACTCAGTCATCTTGCATTTTATGTTCTTGCTATTTCTTGTTTTCTCATCTACCAATAAACACCAAAAAAGAAATTTCAGATTTGTGTGAAGACAAGACATCTACAACTTGGGTAGCAGAGACCAACCTGCCCACCTTCCACTTAACACCCTGAAGCCCTGGCTGAATACAAACCCTCTCTTCTAGCTCACCTTTTCTTTCCTAAATCTTCATTTATCTGAGGGGTCCTGTGTAGGAAGCCCATATTCACCAGAAATCACCTGAGTTTGCTAAATTAAAAACATGCTGAATCTTACCACCTTACCACCTTAAGGAAGGCTTAAAAAGTAGCAACACTGGAGGGGGAACTAACTAACCCATTTACATTTAGTATCTCTCCACCCAGAATAAAGCCAACTGGCCCAGCCCCTCACCTTTCTGGATGTTTCCTCCATTATAGTGGGAGCCTTTACCTGAAACTGTCTCCACCACTGCAGTAGTCTGCATCTCTCAAGGATGGGCACTCTAGAAGAGAAATAAATATCAAAGTATTATCATATTTGGCACTATATTTAAAAACTATCAGAAAATCGAGAATTTGACAAAATGGCAATTGTGATCAGAGATTCTAATACAAGATGACTGATAAAACTGGTAGAACATTTGAATAACTTTTGTAAAAGCATAAACTGACAGCTAAGTAACATATTATTTAAACAGACATGGCACATTCTTTTACAATTTCCAAGGAACACTAAAGGACAAACAATGTATTAAGCTACTAAAAGCTTTAATCCAAAAAACAGAGTACTGAAGGCTACAGTGTGACCCACTGCTTTCAAACCTGGATCAAAAATGTTTCAAAACAAATTATAGACCTATTAAAGCCCAATGAAACAGTAATCCATATCCATACAATGGAGTATCTTTCAGCAACAGAAGGAACAAACTAACTGAGGCATATAATCTCATGAAGTAATCCCAAAAACATGTTGAAAGAAAGAAGGTGGACAAGTGATCATATAAGGATGATTCCATTTAAATGCAATGTATAGAAAAAAACAAATTTATAGAGACAGAAAATAGAATAATGGTTGCCTCAGGTAGAAGATGGGAAAGGGGTTAACTATAAATGGGTATAATGGATCTTACTGGAGGGATTAAAATGTTCTAAAGCTGATTTATGGTATGATATTTGCACCACTTGGTAAAGTTACTAAAACTGAACTATGCATCTGAAAGGAGTAAAATATACTTCAATAAAGCTGTTTTTAAAAGGTCACTGACAAGGACTCATTGAATCCAGCTGCCACATGGGGAAGTCCAAGCTAGTCACTTATAGGAAAGTCAAGGCACCCCAATAGATACATGAGTGATTCCAGAGGACACCAGCAGAAGAAATGCCCAGCCAACACACACAATCATGGGCCTTCTGGCCCCTAGTTATCTTCCCTGTCTATACATCTAAAAAGCTAAGGCATTGTCAGTGGAAGGTTCCTGAGGAGTTTGGAAAAAAAATTTGATTTTGTTCTAATTCCCAATGAACTATTTCAATTAATGATCTTAAACAAATCATCTAAGTTCACTCACCCTGGGCCACAATGAGAAGACATTATAGCTGACCTTTGAACACAGAGGCATCAAGCCCCCATGTGTAACTCTGAGTCCCTCAAAACTTACCAATAGCCTGCTACTGACTGGAAGCCTTACCAATAACCTAAACATTTGCAGAACACATATTTTGTATTACATGTGTTATATATAGTATTCTCACAATAAAGTTAGCTAGAAAAAAGAATGTTATTACAAATTTAATAAGCACAAATCTTGATTTTAGCTTAGGTCACGATCTCAGGGTCATGAAATCAAGGCCCGGGTAGGGCTCCACACTGAGCATGAAGCCTGCTTCTTAAGATTCTCTCTCTCCCCCTCTTCTCTCTTGTTCGCTCTCTCTCTCTAAAAAGAAAAAGGTGGGGCACCTGGATGGCTCAGTCAATGGGGTGTCTGTCTTTGCCTTGGGTCATGGTCCTGGGGTCCTGGGATTGGGCTTTGTGTGCAAAGTAGGGAGCCTGTTTCTCCCTCTCCCCCTGCCCTCCCCACCACTCGTGCTCTCACTCTCTCTCAAATGAATAAATTTTTTCAAAAAATTAAAAATTAAGAAAATTAAAAACAAAAAAATGCCATAATGAATATACATTTATAGTACAGTACCATATCAAAAAAGTCTGCATATAAGTGGCCCCCCACAGTTCAAACCCATGTTGTTCAGGGCTCAAATGTATAAGGCAGAGAGCTTACTTCATGGAGACAGCCTGTCTAGCTTTGAATCCTGATTTAGCTACTTAATAAACAGTATAAACTTCAACAACTGAAAACAAATTAAGGACAATGAGAGCAGAGAGTTCCAAAATATATGGGACCTGGCTAAAGTTATAACCACAAGACACAGCTTTAGATACTTGTTATTAAGTCTAGCTAAATGGACTAATAAGAGGTCAACTCAAGAATCTAGAAAAGAGCTGTAGTACTTAGATCAAAAAAGAATTAGTTAAGACAAAAGCAGAAGTGGCCAATTTGAAAAGAGTAAAAGTGATAACTAAAACTAAGCTATTCTTTGAAAAAATAAAGTAGATAAATATCAGACAAATCTCACTAAGAGAGGACTGAAACACAAGTTAGCAACGAGAAAATAAGTGCTTTAGTAAGAGGTTTCTAAAAAGTACTTATAAAAACTGAGATTGCTATATACATTTCTGATGGATAAATGAAAATTTAACCAAAATAGTCAATTTTCTAGGAAAATAGTTTCTAAAAAACTCACAGAAAAAGCTAATCAGAGAACAAATCATAGAAAAAAATGGAAAAGGCCATTAAAGATCTGTCCTATATCAATTCCTATCAAGGCTACTAAATTCTTATTTGATCTGTGTAAGCAGGAAATTTCTAGGTCAAGTGAACAAACTCTAACTTAACTCATAAAAAGTGTTCTGGCCCCTCAATCAATTCCAAGACCTGTGCCAGTTTGTAGACCCAGCACCCCTTGAATGAAGAGGAGGCTGGGTCCTCTTGAGGAAGGACCCTAAACACACACTACTAAAAATTAAAACTATTAATCTTTCTCCTAGCCTTTCTGAAAAGGTTAGCCTTTTACCAAACTAACTGTATATTGGGGAAAAAGAAATAATCAGACAACTGGCTCTGAACAGACATTGATTTCAGGAGATCCAAAATGTCGCTGTGGCCCAGCCCTTCAATCAGAGTAGGAACTTAGGGAGGTCAGATGAGCAATATAATTTTAGCTCAGGTCTATTTTGCTGTAGGTCCACTGGGTCCCTGAACCCATCCTGTGGTTATTTTCCCAGTTTCAGAATACATTACTGTAAGAGACATAACAGATTAACAGACGGCAGAATTCTTACAGTGGTTCCCTGACCTGTTGAGTGAGGGCTATTATAGTGGGAAAAGCCAAAAGGAAGGCATTAGAATCGCCTCTACCTAAAAAAATAGTAAACCAAAGCAGTATCACATCCCTGAAGGGATTGCAGAGATTAGTGCCATCACCAAGGACTTGTAAGATGCAAGGGTTGTGATTCCATCTCCATTCAACTCTCATATTTGACCTATGCAGAAAAGAGATGGATCTTGGAGATGACAGTGGATTACCACAAATTTAACCAGGTGGTGGCTCCAATCGCATCTGTTCTATCAAATGTGGTTTCGTTACCTGAGCCAGCTAACACATCCCACGGTAGCTAGTATCCAGCTACTGATCTGCAAATGTGTTCCAGGTAGGAAGGCAGGCTCCAAAGGGCTCATGTTGTATGTTCTCTTTCCTTCGGAAGTCACAGTCCTATATTGCCTATTGCCCAGTGTCTGGAAACAGTTGTTTCATACACAAGGCCTAGTTTTCAAGTTGTTTTGTGGCAACATGATAAATCCAATTTCTGTTACTATATCATGGCCAGAATCTTCCATATGCTTGAAAGTATGTTTTCTGACTACAGTACAATCAAGAATAATAAAAAGGGTAACTTCCCAAATACTTCTTTTGCAAGGGTGGGGGGGGGGGCAGAATGAGAGGGAGAGAGAGAATCCCAAGCAGGCTCCACACTCAGCACAGGGCTCAATCTCACAACCCTGAGAACATGACCTGAGCTGAAATCAAGAGTCAGATGTTGGGACGCCTGGGTGGCTCAGTTGGTTAAGCGGCTGCCTTTGGCTCAGGTCATGATCCCAGTGTCCCAGCATCCCAGCATCCTGGGATCGAGTCCCACATCGGGCTCCTTGCTCGGCAGGGAGCCTGCTTCTCCCTCTGCCTCTGCCTGCCTCTCTGTCTGCCTGTGCTCTCCCTCTCTCTCTCTAACAAATAAATAAATAAAATCTTAAAAAAAAAAAAAAAGGGATGTTTAACCAAGTGAGCCACCCAGGCATCCCATACTTTCCAAAAATTTAGAAATTAAACAAAACACTCATAAATAATTCATTGGTAAAAAAACCATATCACAACAGTAATTAAAAATTTTTTTAACTAAATGATTATGAAAATACAACATATCAAAATTTGTAGTGCTTAGAGAGAAAAGTATAGCTTTAAGACCTTATACTAGAAAAGGAAAAAGGTTCAAAATCAATGATTTGTCTTAAGAAACTAGAAAAATTAAAACAAATTAAGTCCAAAGTGTGACGGAAATAATGAGAGGTAAATAAAAGCAACTGAATAGATAAAAAAGGAACACATCCAAATTTTTTTTTTTTTTTTTTTTTTTTTTTTTTTTTTAGAGGGAGAGGGAAAGAGAGCTAGCGAGCACAGGCAGACAAAGTGGCAGGCAGAGGCAGAGGGAGGAGGAGGCTCCGTGCCAAGCAAGGAGCCCGATGTGGGACTCGATCCCAGGATGCTGGGATCATGACCTGAGCCGAAGGCAGCCGCTTAACCAACTGAGCCACCCAGGCGTCCCCAGATCCAAATTTTTGAAGATTAATAAAATTTATGAACTCTTCACAAAACATTCAAGAAAAAGAGCAAAAATTGCCAATACCATGCGTGATAAAGGAGACATAACTATAGAAACTTATAGACATTAAAATAATAGAGTATATAATGAACATTATCTGATAAATTCTACAACTCAGACACATTTCCTTGAAAACCACAGCCTTCCAAAATGGATATAAGAAGATATAAACAATCTGGATAGTCCCATATCTCTTAACTTTAAAAATTAAACCTGTAAATAAAAATTTTCCCTCAAAGAAAATTCCAGATGCAGATGGTTTCACTGATGAATTCTACCCATCAACTAAAGTAGAAATAAAGGCAGAATTCAATTTCAGACAAAGTTCTTTAGAATGACAAGGAAGAGGGAAGACTTTCCAATATGTTTTAGAGATTCAGCACAATCTTGATACCAAAATTAAGAGACACTGCAAGAAAAGAATAAATAGGCCAACAGCTCTCATGCACGTAGACTCCTATAGCCTAAAATAATTTTTTGCAAAGCAAATCCGGCAACATTAAAAGCAATCAGTTATTGATCACAGTAAGAGAATAAAGGAGAAAAATCACAGGATCATCTTAAGAGGTGCAGAAGAAGAATTTGATAACATTTGTTAAAACTCAGAGCCTATTAATGGTAAAACCTCTCAGCAAACAAAAAATACTAAGGAATTGGGACACCTGGGTGGCTCAGTTGGTTAAGCAGCTGCCTTCTGCTCGGGTCATGATCCCAGTGTCCTGGGATCGAGTCCCACATTGGGCTCCTTGCTCAGCAGGGAGCCTGCTTCTCCCTCTGCCTCTGCCTGCCTCTCTGTCTGCCTGTGCTTGCTCTCTCTCTCTCTGACAAATAAATAAAATAAAATCTTTTAAAAAAATAATTTAAAAAAATAGTAAGGAATTTCCTCAATCTAATAATGGGTATCTATTAAAAAAAAAAAA
>ML105155.1:0-22717 GCA_003697995.1 Taxidea taxus jeffersonii | reverse complement strand
AAAAAAAAAAAAGAAAGACTGTATGGCTAACATATTTGATGGTAAAAATTGAATATTTTCTGTCAAAAATAAGACATTTACTCTCTTACATTTATTTCATGTACTAGAGGTCCTAGGCAGTACAGTAAATAAAAGGCATACGGGTTGGAGGGGAAAAAAAGGTAAAACTGTCTTCATTCACAGATCATATAATAATGTACAGAGAAAAAACAAAGTGATATACAAAGAAACTGCTACAACAATAAATAAATTAAGCAAAGTTGAAAAATAAAAAGTCAAGTGCATTTCTATCCTCTAGTAACAAATATGTGGAAAATGAAAATTTTAGAAGAGTATCATTTATAAAAGCATCAGAAAACACTAAAAACTTGGTGTTTAAATGCAATGAAAGATGTGTAAAAATTTTATGTTGAAAACTATAAAACACTGCTAAGAGAAATTAAGGCAGAACTAAATAAAAGGAGAGATATACCATGTTCATGGATCAAGAGACTCAATATTGTTAAGATCTGTTCTCTACAAACTGAGATACACACTGACCACAATTTCAATCAAAATTGCAGAATGATTTTGATTTTTGTAGAAGTTGACAATTTCATTATAAACTTACATGGAAATGCAATGAACCTGGAGTAGCCAAAATAGTTTAGAAGAAAACTAAGTGACATATATTTCAAGACTTATTTATAAGGCTAGAGTATTTGCAGTGTAGAATTTAGACTAATAGATTAAGGAACAAATTATGAGAGTCTGGAAAGAAAGCCACTTGATTTCTGAGACAGGTACCAATTAAGTTCAATGTGGAAAGGAAGGGCTAGGGCATATTCAATAAATGGTGCTGACACAGCTAGATTTCTGAAAGGCAGAAAAAATGCCTAGACTCCCTACTTTACATCTTATATAACAGGAGTGAGATAGATCACATTTCTGAATGTAAAAATCAAACCTATAAGTTATCTCAAGAAAATACAGGAGAATATATTCATGTCTTTGGGGGAGGCAAAGATTTCTTAGAATACAAAAGGTATTAATTAAAAAGTTGCTAATTTGAACTTCCACAAAAATTTTAAAACTTCTGCTCATCAAAAGACACCATTAAAAAAGTGAAAAGACAAAACAAAGAATGGGAGAAAATAGTCACAATTTATATATCCAACAGAGGACTCTTACCTAGATTATGTAAAGAATGCACACAAATACAATTTAAAAAAGATTATCTAATAGGGGGCCTGGGTGGCTCAGTGGGTTAAAGCCTCTGCCTTTGGCTTAGGTCATTATCCCAGGGTTCTGGGATCCAGCCCCGCTCTCTCTGCCTGCCTCTCTGCCTACTTGTGATCTCTGTCAAATAAATAAATAAAATCTTTTAAAAAAAAGATTATCTAGGGGCACCTGGGTGGCTCAGTGGGTTAAGCCTCTGCCTTCGGCTCAAGTCATGATCTCAGGGTCCTGGGATCAAGCCCCACATCAGGCTCTCTGCTCGGCAGGGAGTCTGCTTCCTCCTCTCTCTCTCTGTCTACTTATGATCTCTGTTTGTCAAATAAATAAATAAAATCTTAAAAAAAAAGATTATCTAATAAAAAAGAGGATGAAATACTTGGTTATTACTTCACACATACATAACACAAGGCATATGAATTGCTCTTAAGCATAGAGAAAGTGCTCAGGATCATTAGTCATCAGGGAAATGCAAATTTAAATCACCAACGTACCACTTCACATTCATCAGAAAGACAAAAAAAAAAAAAAAGACTGATAACAGCAAATATTGGTGAGGGTGTAGACATACTGGAATTCATAACAACATTGCTAGAGGGAATGCAAATTGTTAAAACCCGTCTTGAAAAACTGGAAGTTTCTAATGATGTTAAACATATACCTATCCTATTACCAAGAAATTACATTCCAGTGTCAGGAATGTATACCCACCCTTCTCTAGAGAACCATTCTTTAATACATAAGTCAATAATGACTGAAATTCTATTTGCTAAGTCATATGCTAAGTGTTAAGAATATAGGTGTGATCAGTCTCTGCCCTTATGAAACGTGATGGACATATAACAAAGAAGCAATTTCCAGAAGTAGAATAGGAGAATAGAGAGGGAGCACATAACTTCTTATAGGGTCCTCTTTCTCAAACTTGGGACACTCTTTAAAAATATATATTCCAGGGCACCTGGGTGGTTCAGTTGGTTAAGCGTCCACCTCTTGATTTTGGCTCAGGTCACAATCGCAGGGTTGTGAGACTGAGCCCTATATCAGGCTCCCTGCTCGGCATGGAACCTGCTTGAAATTCTCTCCCTCTGCTCCTCTATCCCACTTGTTCTAGAGCAAGAGAGAACAAGTGGGGAGAGAGGGGCAAAGGGAGAGGGAGAAGTAGACTTCCAACTGAGCAAGGAGCTGACACAAGAGCCATTATGTTAGGTCGTGATCTCATGGGTTGCGGGACTGAGCCCCGAGTCAGGGTTCAAGCTCAGTGGGGAGTCTACTTGAGACTCTCTCTCTACCTCAAATAAATAAGTAAATCTTAAAAAAAAAAAAAAAAAAGAACCAGACCAAGGGTTAAGGGAAGGCTTTCCTGAGGAATTGTCTTTTAAACTAAAATCTGCAAGACAAGCAAGTAGGAGTAGGCTATCATATTGATTACTAAATCTATTTAGTATTCACTTTGATATAAAGGATATGTCACACACAAATGCATTTTGAGTTTTTAAAACTGAGAGATGTATTTTAAAAAGCAATTAAAAACTAATATTCTATCTGAGTAAGAAAAATATAACCTATATCTACTTTGGATTTCACAATAATTAAGTAGACAATAATATAGCATGGTTACATTGACAAAGGTAAGGAAAAGCTTATAAAAAAAAGTGACATGTAAGCAAAATCATAAAGGTTGCATAGGGGCCAATCACTAACAAAGAACATCTCAAAGGGAATAGAGCATCTCAAGTTAAAAGAACAAATATGGCCCCCAGGTAAAACATGGGTAAAAAGAGGAGACAAGACAACTAGACTCAATACATATAAAAGTGAACTCACTATCATTGATGGTATACTCACCGAACTAAGAACGAAGGAGAAGGAATACATTTATATTATTTTGCTTTTGGGTGGGAAGAAATGGAAATGATGAGTTCATTTAATATATACAAGTTCTAAGTGCCTCTAACATGTACAAATTGAAACTGATATACAGTTTTGAGGCTTAGGAATAATCTGGGCTGGAAGTATTCAACCTCCAATTTAGTGTTTCAGAAATTGATTTTAGCTAATAACAGAAAAAAGTTTGGCCTAATACCAAGAGCTTAGTAACCTTTTATTATTTTTACTGCCTTAAGTCTGGCTAGTGGCTGTTAATTTTTGTGGTTATGGAGTTTCAAGAGATTTTATAGGAGTCTCACATTCACTTCCCCGAGAACATACACATACACACACATATAGTTAGAGGATTTATGGACTTTTATACTATATCTAAAAATTTCTACTAACTTCTGGCTTATGGGATTTTATTTAAGTCAGTAAAGATCCTACTCTAGGAATTCTAGGTAAGTATTTAAAATAAAAGGTAAGATGAAAAGAAAGCTAACTTATCAAAATGACTGACTTAGAATATATCAGTGGTTTCTTATTTTTTGGACCCAGAAAGTCTTCACATTGTTATAAAGTATTGAAAACCCCAAAGAGTATTTGTGTATGTGGATAATACCTATTAATACTTACATTATTAGAATTAAAATAGAAAAATTTTAAATATTTATTCATAAACACTCATAAACCCATTACTTAAGCAGCATCCTATTTTTTTAAAGATTTTATTTATTTATTTGACAGAGATCACAAGCAGGCAGAGAGGCAGGCAGAGGGGGAGAGGGAAGCAGGCTCCCCGTTGAGCAGAGAGCCCAATGCGAGGCTTAATCTCACGACCCTGATATCATGACCCAAGCCAAAGGCAGAGGCTTAACCCACTGAGCCACCCAGGCATCCCTTAAGCAGCACTTTAAGTGTAAAAATGCGTATTTTCAAAAAAGTTAGCAAGAAGAGCATTAAAATTCTGCCAATCTCTTTAAGATCTGTTGTTACAAAATGGATTCTCATTCATGTCCGATTCTGCCTTCAAATCTGCATTCAATGTGTTGCAAGCTTCATTCTTAAATATGTACAGATACTCAACATAAAAAACTTGGACAAAAGGAAAAATTTTAGTATTAAAACACTTGCAAATTACACTTCTGGTAAGGGTCAACTATCTGGAATATATAAAGAACTCTAACAACTCAGCAACAAAAAGACAAACAACCCAATTTTTAAAACAAGCAAAATACTTGAATTAACATTTCTCCAAAGATACACAAATGGCCAAAAAACACATGAAAAGATTCTCAATATATCAGTATTCATTAGAGAAACGCAAATCAAACCTATAATGAGATACTACTTTATGTCCACTAGGATGGCTATTTAAAACACACACACACACACACATACACACACACACAGAAAATAAGTGTTAGCAAGGGAATGAAGCAACTGGAACCCTCATACATTGCTGGTGAGAAGATAAAACAATTTCTGGTTTGGAAAACAATCTGGCTATTCCTCATTAAACTAAATACAGGATGACCATGTGATCCAGCAATTCCACTCCTAGGTACATACCCATTTCTATTCTGTTTTCTCGGTTCTTATTTACCAAACGATTCCCTCCTGTGTTTTCAATCCCAGAACCCAGCCAGCACCCGCAGGACTCTCCTTTGACACCTCCTCCATCCCTGTCAGGTCCTGTTAGTTTTAACATCTGACACATCTTTGTCAAAGGACGGCGGACTCTCACACAGACCGCAGCAATGACCTCCTGTTCGGCCAAAACAATCTTTCCAGAATGCAGGATCAGTTCAAACCCCAGGCTTAAAGCTCAGCAACAGATGTCACTGCTCTTTGGATGCAGATTAACACCCTGCAGGACCCCCCCCCCCCCCCCCCCCCCCTCCGAGGAAGGGCCTGGGCTCCGCGTCAACCTGCCACCACACGTCCTCGACCGGTGGGCCCCGTGCGTTCTCCCCGGCCGCCGCGTCCCCCTTCCCGCCAACCACTCGGTACTCCCCCTCCACCTCCGGGTCCCCCCAGGCCCCTGGGATGCGGGGAACCCCTGCCGGCCTGGCCAACACCCCCACTTCGGGAAGTCTGGGTCCGCCCCGCGTCTATCCAGCCGTGCCGGGCCGTGGCTGGGAACTCGCAAGTGCCTGTCACAGCGATCGCGCGCAGATGGATTTCCGCCTTGCGCCGGAAGTAAAAGCATCTACACGACAGTCCCGCTTCTTAGCTCTAGGCCTGCTCTTGGGGTGCCAAGGCCGCCTTGGCGCCTGCGAGGCGAAGCGGTGGGCCACACTCGGGATCGAATGTGAAGATACCAAATTGGGGGATTCTGGAACATCTGGGCCACTGCGCAAACCCAGAGCGGCGGCCTACCCCGCCGGCCCCCAGCCGCTAAGGATCCTCGCCACCTGGGCCCGCCTCAACTGGGCTTCGCTATAGCGGCCCTCCAGGCGCCCGGCCTGCTCCCCACCGGCCCAAGTCTACGCCTGTCGCACCTCAGAGCCACACCGCCGCCGCCGCCGCCGCCGCCACCACACGAGAGTCCCCGGAGCTCAGCCTCCACCTCAGAGCCAAGCCAGCTCCTCGTGCTACCGCGGGGCACGTCGGGTAACGGACACCGGCGGCCCGCCCCCCGCTTGGCGGATGTTCCCATTGGTTGGCGTCGGCGCGGGCGGCGCTGTGATTTGGCCCAGCGCGCGGGCACCCATGCAGGAGAGAGGTGGCGGACTGGCGTGGTGCAGAGGTCAGCGCAGGAGAGGACCTCCCGGTGGGCGGATCTAGTTCCTGTAGGGCAGCCAGAGAGTCTAGGCTGTGTGGCGCCGTGGTGCAAAGCCCTGGGACCCGGGATTTGCCGGCACAGGTCCAGCTGCACCCTGGCGTGGGCCCAGCGCCGGCGGAGCCTGCCGCCCGCAGTGGGGGTGGGGGGGAAGCCCTCTGCGACATGTGTCCCTTCTCCTGCCTGGCACGACGCCCGCCCTCAGGCTGTCCGCTAGACTCTCCAACTCGGGCGGGGGTCGGGGAGAGAAGACGACTATTAAGGTAGCGCCGACCACCCAGGAATCAAGACAAATATTTTAATTTCCTTTAAGGAAAAAAGTAGTGAGAAATCCAGGGGCGCCTGGGTGGCTCAGTGGGTTAAAGCCTTTGCCTTTTGCTCGGGTCATCATCCCAGAGTCCTGGGATCCAGCCCCGCATTGGGCTCTCTGCTCAGCAAGGAGCCTGCTTCCCGCCCCCCTCTCTGCCTGCCTCCCTGCCTACTTGTGATCTCTGTCAAATAAATAAATAAAATCTTAAAAAAAGAAAAAGTAGTGAGAAATCCAAGATGAACCAAGTATCTATATAGGTATTCCCAATTTTTCCTTTTGCTTCGGGCTCTGGTATGGCTCCGCAAGGCACCATATCCCGTCTTTAAAAGTATTTTTTTTCATCCATCGTGAATTTTTTAAAAAAATATTTTATCCATTTATTTGACAGAGATCACAAACAGGACTCTGGGATCATGACCTGAACTGAAGGCAGAGGCTTTAACCCACTGAGCCACCCAGATGCCCCAATCGTGATTTGTTTTTTACATTAATTTTGATTTTTGCTGAAGTCGTTTGTTTTAAATTTCTGGGCTTTTTTAAAAAAACATTTTTTTCTTAAAGATTTTATTTTTAAGTAATCTACACCCAACATGGGCTTGATTTTACTGCCCTGAGATGAAGAGTCGCGTGTTCTGCCAAATGAGCCAGTCAGGCACCCCTGGCATCCTTTAAGGTGCCATTAACAGCTTAGTTTTCTGACACCATCTCCGCATTCCCCAACAGCCATGGGTCGGTGGGATTCTTGCTTCCCTTTGTCCAAGTTCTGGGCGTCTGAATGTGTGGCCTTCTCCACCCCCTTCTCTGCTTGGCAGCTCTACTGTGTCTGGACTCATGGAATTGACTCAGGGCTTACATTGTTCCAATATGAAGTTTCACATTTTTATGAAATCTGTCCATCTCTTAGTGGTTTATAGTGATAACTTTTTTTGCCCCATTCCGTGTTCAGAATAATGGTATTTACACAACATGCAAATGTTCACATTTATGCAACATTTAATCGCTTTTTATGATTTGATTTTTTTGACATTTAATTTGTTCCTTATAACTTTTCAGTATTTTCACGTTGTGAAAGTTACATTTGTTTAGTGTAGAGCATTCAGGCAAATAGAAATCCTCTGTAATCTTCTTATAGAGACTCCCTGTGGATATTTTAAGGGGAGCTGCATTAAGAGAGGCACCACTGAGACCTTCTTTCATGCGGGCTTCAGTGCCTTTTGCTTATCCACCTGTCCTGGCAGGAGCTGTTGATAGTTGATTCCACAAACACCTGTGGAGGTCCTGCTGTGTATTAGGCAGGTCCAGAGGTACAAAGCTTAAGGCAATACCGTACTTTCAGAGTACATAAAGTCTAGCTGATAGCAGAGAGCTCCTTACAGACTAGAATGTGTGGAATGAGATGCAGGAGAGCAGACTCACTAGCATGGGAGCCATATCCTGGGAGTTCCCAGGGAATGCAGCCATCACTCCGAGCTTTGCTGTGGCTATCCCCTCGAAGGGACCTGCCTGTTCTTGCCCCTCTGTAATATCCACAGCACCTGGCAGAGTCTACTCACTGCCCCATGGTCTTTTACCAAAATGATCTAGGCTAGTGGTATGTTTTTTTAACTTCCAGATGACTATTAGAATAACTGCAAGATTCACCCCCCCCCAAACAATTCAAAGTGATTTTCATAAGAAATGTATTAAGCCTATAAATTTGGGAGAATGTTATATTTTTTATGATATTTATTCTTACTGTACATCTCTATAGTTTTTCATGTTGTGTATCTCCTAGAAGAATGTATAGATTTCCTCTAATCTCTAGGTTCTTAGGTTTTTCAGGGTTTATTACTATTGTTTTGGGCAGCATTTTTTCATTATTATGAAAGAGAATGTTGATATACAGATTCCTAGGTATTAAAAGTTTGCTCTGCAAATTATTTCTTGCCTAGATTTGGCTTTTTGAGTCATTTGTGCTGCTGCAGCTCCTTCCCCTGAGACAGGAGTTAGCAGCCTTAGCAGATCGAAGTCAGATTTTCCCATGTTTTGTTTTCACATTAATGCATTTATGGTTGCGTTCTCCTGTTTTACTTTGTGAAATCTTAACTGTGCTAAATCTTGAGAAATTCCTTTTCTGGGTCTGACCTCTTGTTTTCCTTTGGGTATATAGAAATCAGTCATCTTATTTATATTACCCTAGACTGCCCAAATGGTTCATGGGAGGAGGGAACAATGATTGTTTTGTTCCTTTTATGTTCCTTTACCAAATTAGAACTAGATTTTTAAGTTAGTAAATTAGGGGCACCTGGGTGGCTCAGTCATTTAAGCGTCCAGCTCTTTTTTTTTTTTTTTTAAGATTTTATTTGTTTATTTGAGAGTGAGAGAAAGCACGAGAAGGGGGAAGGTCAGAGAGAGAAGCAGCAGGAGCCCTATGTGGGACTCAATCCTGGGACTCCAGGACCATGACCCGAGCTGAAGGGAGTTGCTTAACCAACAGAGCCACCCAGGTGCTGGAAGTGTCCAACTCTTGATTTTGGCTCAGGTCATGATCTCAGGGTCATAAGATGGAGCCCTGCATCGGGCTCCATGCTGGGCGTGGAACCCTCTTGGGATTCTCTCTCTCTGCCTCTGCACTACCCCCCACCCCCACCCTGGGTGCACATGCTCTTTCTCTTTAAAAAAAGATGCAGATTAAAATGTTTTGATATGGAAACGTTAAACCACAGGATCTTAAACCCCATTTAGTAAAATCACAGTGGGTGAGGGACTACTACTCTCAGTCGCTACAAAATTCTAGGCTGGCTGAGGCAGGTTGAGAAAATCCACACAGGCCTGAGCCAAGAAGCAAGGGTGGCTTTGCCCTGGGGTAACTTATAAGAGAAGAGCTCAGGCAGCAGAAAATCTCAGCACACCTGAACTGGGGAGGGGGCAACAGTTTGTTCAGTGTGGAAGAGGGTCAGACAGGGGTGCCGTCTTCAGCATGCTCATGGTGGTGGTGATCAGCCCAGAAAGCTAGCAGTGAGGGGTAAACACAAACCCAAAGAACCCTCCTCCCTTATGTTGGCCACCCACATCTAAATACAGAATATGTACCGCTTGAGATTTAGCATTTAGCATTCTTGGACCCACTGCCAATTGCGGGGTCTTGTCCCCACACAGAACACCAAACAATTTTTGGACTCCAGCGGGTGTGAACTCAATTCTGACATGATCTACCTGGAGATAGCAGCCGATTTCACAGGTTAAGGGTCTCATCTTATAAGGCTATCTCCCCTGCCACCCCACCCTACCACCAAGCAGATGCCAGTTGGAATTCCAGCGGAATTCAAGCGGAATTGTCACCGGTATTACAGACTGGTGGTTTGGATGCCCTCCTCCTTAGGTCCATCGAATTTGCTAGAGTGGCTCATAGAACTCAGGGAAACACTTGCTTACATTTACCATCTTATTCAAAGGATGTGATAAAGGATATGAGTCAACAGCAAGATGAAGAGACCTATCGAGTGAGGTCCCGAACAATGGAACTTCTGTTCTTGTGGAGCTTGGGGCCTAGGGTGGTGGCATATAGAAGCATTCTTGCTCCCCAAATGTGGAAGATCTCCAAAAAGGAAAAAGGACTCAAAAGTCTCCTCTTGGGTTTTTATAGAGGCTTCGTTATATCAACATGATTGAATAAGTCATTGGCCATTGGCCGATCCAACCATCAGCCCCTCTTCTCTCCCTAGAGATCAGGGTGGCACAGAAAGCTCCAACCCTCTAGTCACATGATTGGTCCTCCTGGAAATCAACCCCTACACTTAGTTGGGGCCCCAAATCACCTTTATTAATAAGACACTGTTTCACCCTATGACTCTGAAGCACTTTCAGGTAGGGTGGATGAAGGCCAAACATACATAGACCAAAATACATTTTGGTCATCTGAATGACCATGTCTATATTTCTTATAAACCATTATATCACAGGAGCACTAATCTAAGACTTCAGATGTTTTGAGTTTAGGACTTTTTCTCCAAGACTGTGGTGTTCTTGTTATATGCCATCCACGGTATGGGCAATTGCAAAGGGAGACACCCAGCCATGGCCCTTGCCACTCCATTCAGACTAGCAGTGCCTGCCTAGCATTCAGTGTGCTTGGGGACAGAGTGGGAGTTGTCTGGTAAGTGGAGATGGGGGCTATTCTGGTATAGAGGGGAAAGGAGCAAGCAGTGGGTATTGGGAACAAATAGAGATCACACCAGTCAGGAAAGGCAGTGGGGAGGCAAGTTGGAGCTGGGCCTTGGGACAGCTGCCTGGTTCTTGGATTGGGAACTGGATGGAAACCTAGTCTTGGGAGGCTCTTGGGCACAGGGCACAGTCTTGCACTGGGGTCCTCTAGATCCTCAGGTATCACCATACCTGGGTGGGGATGAGGCTGCAGGTGCAGGAAACAAGGAAGATCGATAGCAGCTCACGTGCAAATACCCAGACAGGCAGGTGCACACATGTACATGTGTCCTAGCCATTTGTAGAAACACACCAGATGATTATGCCCCAGTTTGAAAATTGGAACCTGGCTGTCTCCACCTGGCATTTCCCACCCCCTATCCCATGCTGCCCTCTTCTGTGATTATCTGCATGTGTGGCCATTCTCTTCTGTAGGACCACCTTCTTAAGGTGGGCATTCGTCTTGGTGTTCCCCACAAGCTCGGCGCCATGCAAAGCAGAAATCATATTTGCTAAATAATAACCTAAAATTTCAAAAATATCAATCATAAGTTTTGATTCTTTTGTTTACATTTCAGACGATTGGAATGGGACGTCAAAAATGAACCATGGAACATAGCACCTCACCGAAGTTCTGAATTGTGTTTGACTTATGTTATCCATCAGTAATTGTCCATTTACAATGTCTTTTGAATGGGTTTCTTTATGTCCTAAATGTCTTAAATGCCACTTTAATTCTAAAAATGCAAACAGTTTGTAGGAAACATCCAATAAGCATCCTGGTCCAGGTTTTCAGCCACCTCTTTTCTTCTCCCAATTTTATAATTCAGGTGAAAGCCGTGATTCTCAATGGGGGGTAGGGTGCTTCCCTTCAGTGATGTCTGAAATATCTATGTTTGTCATGACTGCGGGCTGGACATATTTGCATCTGGTGGGTAGAGCGAGGGATTCTGCTCAACATCCTCTGATGCACAGGACAGTTCTCCAGCAGGCAAGAAGGATCCCACGCAGGATATCAGTGATGTGTGGTTGAAAATTCAGGGATGAGAAAAGCCAGCAACAAATTCCATTTAGCGATATTTGAGGAAAATTCATATTCTATGAAATAAATTTAAAAATCATGTTCTATCTTCTTCTGGATTCAGAAGTGTGTGTAAAACGGATTTGCTCTTTCTGTAAAGATTGGTGGGAAAGGTAGAGACTGAAGGTTTGACTTCTTTGGAGCCACAGATTTGGGGCAGGCTATCTTACCAGGACCAGTGAGACAAGTAGCCCTCCTCTTACCAGTGGTGGCAAGACTTGCAGCCTGTTAACTCCCTGGGCTCCAGCCTCCCCATCTTGTAACCGCACAGGGCTTTTGTGAAAATCCAGTGAAGATATATATCTAACTATCAGGCAAATAAATCTTAGTGCTCTATGTATTTGCTCTTAGTATTATCTGTGACCTCTGATAGGGAAGTTGTGCTGCTTAAACATGTTTGTATTACGATGATGTGGGGGAAACCTTAAGGATAAGACAGGAAGGAAACATTTCCTCTGTGCTAGCTGTCCCACCACAGCAAGAAGACGGTACTGCAGGAAGCAGGGACTCCCCTTCCTGGTTCCTTTCTTCTTGTTCACACGGAGCCTGTGGTATGAACATGTGCCACCCAGGGGTGCACACCCTCCAGCAAAGTTTGCACCCCAGTCCTGGTCCCTGGTTTCCTGCCCGCTGGCGTCAGCCCCTGGCACCCTGTGACTTGAATGTCCCCTTGTGGGTGGTGGCCCCAGGCCCTCTAGTGAGGTCTCAGTCCCAATTTGTCCTCTCTTGGGTATTTTGCCTCAGCTCTAGGCCATTCTTTAGAGTTCTCATCCATCCTTTCTTTGTAGTTCATTCCCTGTGGGTTGATCACTCCCTGTATTACATTTCCGCTGCTCAGATTACTGGTAGTTTCTGTTGTTGGACTGGCCCTGATCCCTTGCATTCTTGAAAGAACTTGGAACACTTAATGCTCCTGAAGTAGAACTTCAAAATTAGAAGAGTTTAGTAGTGGTTGGAAACCAATGTGTTTTGACAAATCTTAGGGAAATATAGAAACCATGTTACCGTGGAGAGTTGGTGCTTCCATAGGATCAATGCAAGAGTAGGTTTCTGTATTAAAAACATGGGTCTTGGGGCGCCTGGGTGGCTCAGTGGGTTAAAGCCTCTGCCTTCGGCTTGGGTCATGATTCCAGGGTCCTGGGATCGAGTCCTGCATTGGGCTCTTTTCTCAGCAGGGAGTCTGCTTCCTCCTCTCTCTCTCTCTCTCTGCCTGCTTATGATCTCTGTCAAATAAATAAATAAAATCTTAAAAAAAAATAGCATGGGTCTTGGTGCACCTGGGTGGCTAAGTGGGTTAAATCTCTGCCTTCAGCTCAGGTCATGGTCTCAGGGTCCTAGGCTCAAGCCCTGCATCAGGCTGTCTGCTCAGTGGGGAGCCTGCTTCCCCCTCTCTCCCTCTGCCTGCCTCTGTGCCTACTTGCGCTAATAAATAACTAAAATATTTAAAAATAAAAATAAAAACACGGGTCTTGAATATATAGCAGCTATAGCATGTCTGTGGGCACCAATGTGTGGTTGGGGACTGAATGATCTTATCTGTGGCGTGCTCAGGAAGGAGATCTGAACCGTAAACTGTCCTTGGCACAAGGAGACACGAACTCCTCTTGTGCCTAATGTCACCTTGTGCATCCCAGACCCAGATGGTGATGGGGGACAGACCCCCATGACTTCTAGCACTATGTCAGGTGCACTGTCTCAATGGTATACACCCAGGTCACATCCCTTACACCAGGATTCTCCAAGTGTCAACATGAGGTATACTTTTGGGTGATGCTGTCTGGCTAATATCCTGAAAAGCTGGCCTACTGACCCAAGCTGCCTTGAAGTGCAACATCCACAAGGACTAACTAAAAATCTGTAAGTAGCCAAACTTTTCTCTACTTTGCTCCAGAAGATCATGTAGGTGACTTTAGTGTGTAACTTCCTTGGTTTGTTTTATATTCTAAGACTCTTATAAGTGCACTCATTATTCTTGTTTGTTGAGAATACATTCTTTTTTTTTAAACTAGGAAAAGAAAAATTAACTGATTTGATATACACACACACAAAAAAGAGATGACCCAAAACATATGAACAATGAATACGGATAAAGATCTTCTTTCTCCGTGGGGAAAGAATATAAAAACCACGTTGCTAAAATTTTTCAGCATTTCATCTTTTAATTTTTCTAATAGTACATTCTTTAAAAGGAGTTCACAACTTCAAGTCCAAATAGAAGGGTTACATGGTGTGAATGGAAAGCTGTCATTTTCAGTGGAGCTATTGCCTAATTACCTTTGAAAAAAAGTGTTCATAGGGTTGAGCTGATGCAAAAATCCCTTAGAAAAGCTTCATTTGTTGCCTGTAAAGAGTCTTCTTAAGGTCACTTTTACTTCCAGACCATCCCCTTGTTTCTAGTGAAGAGTTTGCTTGGTAATGGCTTGTGGTTCCACAGTGTTTTGTGTACGAAAAGCGTAGGCTAAGATACTACCTAAGTTGCTCCAATCGTAGATTCTGCCCCAAAAGGAAGTCCCGACACTGTAACATTTCCCCTCAACTTTCAGCAAGACACATGAAAAGAAAACTCAAGTCGCATTTTAATCTTTACTTTGATTGCCATGTTCAGTGGCATTTTGAGGCTGCCGTGTCGTGGGACACGGAGCTCCCGTGGGCCCGGTGTGCTTGTTAAATGATCTTCGGGTTCAGATTGGTGGCCCCAGCCCCGGTCGGGGTCCGCAGTCAGAAGCATCTGGTGGCTGCCGGGGCTGTGGCTGGGCCGGCTTGGGAGCACGTGGGAGCCAAGTGCTCCCTGGGCGCTCTCAGAAGCAAGGGACATAGCAGCAATCCCGGGACAGGAATAGAGGCAAGCCCACGACACTGTGCTCTCCATCTGCCGACCGGGTTCCTGGAGAGAGCTGATGCTTACTGCTGGGACAAGAGCGCGCTCCTATTTGCTTTCATTTTCTCCAGGCGCTTCACTAAGTGGCCGTTGCTCACCTCCAGTTCTTCTGTCTTGTCCAATGCACAGCGCAGCTGGAAGCAAAGAGGAAAGGCAGCTTTGAGGAACTTGCTTCCTCCCACCGTAAAAGGATTGCCAAGATTCCATCCCTCTGCAAAGGACAGTTGTCGCCTAGACTCACTGAGCCCCTCACAGTACAAGCTCTGTGTGCATGCACATGTTTATTTCTTTCTTTTTTTTTAATATTTTATTTATTTATTTGAGAGAGAGAGAGAGAACAGAGAGGGGAGAAGGTCAGAGGGAGAAGCAGACTCCCCATGGAGCTGGGAGCCGGATGCGGGACTCAATCCCAGGACTCCAGGATCATGACCTGAGCCGAAGGCAGTCGCTTAACCAACTGATCCACCAAGGCGCCCACATGTTTATTTCTTAACGATTCCTTAAGGGACTCAAGGCATAAGATCCTGGCCTCAGGAGTGACTAGGCAACCCTCCTCTGAAACAACTTGACCCCAGACACGGCACAGTCTTGGGGGTCCCGATGGTCTGACAAAACATAAGTGAGGTGAACAGATCAGAGCTGAGCCCCGGCCAGTTAGAGGAGTTGGTCCCAGAGGCCTGGGAAGCCGGAGGCAAGGTTTCTACAACCAGAAACAAAAAGTGGGAATGGCAGAGGCCAAGATGGCCACACCATAGAGCCTGGGCCACAAGAACCTGGGGGTCAGAGTGGAAGCCACACCAGTAGGGCCACAGGGCAGAGCACAGGTGCCTTCAGGTGGGGGTAGGACCACCCCATGGTTGTAGAGACATGCATCCTCAGAACGGAGACTGCAGCTCTGCCTCTGATCCAAAGGCCTTGTGGGGGGGGGGGGGTGGTGCTGGGGTCCTGGCATGGGTTAGCCTCCCTGCACCCCCTCTCACTAACAGAGGCAGAAGCAGAAGCAAGCCCTCTCTGCAGGAAATTTTCCCAAATCAGGCCTGGAGGACGCCCGCACAGCAAAATCAAGCATCACTTCAGGAGTCCCCAAACACATGAAGGACAAGCCTTCTGAGCCAGCAAGGGAATTCGAGCCGCCAAGACTGAACATGGGTCAGTCCGCGGGTGGGCATGGAAAACACAACAGTGTTCCTGCACAATATTTTTAAAGAGAGAAGGATACAGTTAACAAAGAAGCATACACAACCATACAACAAGCAACCATCAGGAATGAATACGCTTTAAAAAAATGAAAGGTGAATGGGGAGAAGCTACCAGCAGAGCAGGAAGGAGCTGGGCAGGACAGGTGGGTACAAGATGTGGGGGCTGCAAGGAGAGGGTCTGACCACCTCGGGGTTAGAGCCCCAGGGGGGAAGTGGAGACCAGGGAAGAGGAATACATAAGGAGGTCATGGATGAAAACTTTCCAAACTTGACTTAGAAACAGACTTCATGGATCCAAGAAATACAATACATCCCGAGCAGAACCAACCGCAGGAAACCTGCAGAGGATGCATGAGGGCGAAGCCATGGAAAATCAAAGACCAAGAAGAACTTGAGAGAAGCAGGAGAGAAGAGGCCACCTACAAATGCCCCACAGCCACCATCATGGGGAGACCCGGGATTCAGCCCCAGAACAGTCTGGGGTAGGGGTAGGGGCAGAAGCTCTCTTGGCTGGCAGTTAGACCATCATTTCCCATTCTTTCCCTGCCAACAGCTTAGAAAATTTACCTCTCTTTGGAGTTTCCGTTTTTCGGCCTTAAGTTCATCTTCTATTTTTTCGGCATTTTCAGCAGCCGATTTATAACGGGATACTTGACTCTCTAACCTTATTACCTAGAAGGAAGGGAAACATCATATGTGTCCATTAACAGGCCTGTTTTCTTTCTCCAGTTGCTTTAACACATGTGGAATCAAAGGGTGAAATTTATCAAGTAGGAGGACAGACCATGTAAATCGTTAAGATCTAACACCTTGGGCTGTGTATAGGTTCTAGCCAAGTGAGCCCTCTGGGCAGCCCAGCGCTGATGGCTGTGAGGGTCCCCTCCCCTTTCTGACCCTAGTCCAAAGGCGTGACTCCCACAGTGCTGCCCTTTCTCCCCAACGTGGGGCCATTCTGCAGGAGAAGGTATGTTGAGGCAGATTGATGCTCTGGACAAAGTTTCAGCCAGGGCCTCAGCTCCTGTCACTCTCCCTGGAGTGGCATGGTGGGGAGGAAGCAAGGGAGAAGAAAAGGCCAGGAACTAGTAGAGAGGAAAGGAAGGAGGCTTGAGGATGGCATTCCACAGCCAGGCCTGTGGTGAGGCACAGGAGCAGCCACGACCCACCAGAGACTTTCAGTCCGCTGAGACCAAGAACCTGCTTCCTAAACTCGTCTGCTCCCAGGCATGCTATTCTCATTTCTGTTTCCTCTAGAACTCCCCAAAGTGCTAGTCACAGGGACCCATAACTGAGGGGGTTCGAGTACCGACTTCATCTCTCCCTTGGCTGAGGACACAGCTTGCCCCAGATTGGCCCAACATGCTAGAGGCATAAACACACCCTATCTAGAAACCAGAGCCAGCCACCTGGTTTCTCTCCCAACCAAGGAAAGAGGCAGAAAATCTGGGAAAGAGGGATGGCCCCACATGAAATGCTTTCTAATAAATTATTTTTAAAGAACATCTTTAAGCGCCCCCCCTACATTAGTGATTTTCCACAACAAGCCATTGTTTATAAAGTGTTAGTATCCATTATAACAACCAGAATCTTCCCAGTGCTCTTCCCTCGCCTATTTTCTCTTTCTGCAGGAAATATACAGACAGCCCTTTCTGGTTCTGTGAATCTCTGCTCCTCTTTGCACTCAGCCCTTCAGGGCGAGTTCTAGCAAGTACACCTCAGTTAATCATTGCTTTCACTTCCCATTTATTCCTTAAAAGTAAACACACGTACATTTTGTTCTAATGCGGTTATCTCTTGCTCAGATTTTGCAAGTTTAAATTTGAGGTCGCTGATCTGTCTGTTGGCATCCCCTAAAGGTTGAAAGAGAAGGAAAATCTGTTAAGCTCTTGGGCTTTTTAAAATGTTAAAACAATAGTACCTGGGATCCAAGTCCCCTACTGAGTCATTGGCATGCAAATCTGGAAGTTCAGGCCTGTGGCCCCACAGGGGTAAGGAGGGTGGGGAGTGGAGGGGCGAAACTGAGATAGGAGAAGGCAAGCTCTCTCCCTGTGCCCAGGCTGGGCAGGTGCCAGGCAGGAGAGCCCCTCCGAGCACAGAATACAAAGAAGTGGTCAGGGGAAGGGAAGAGGGGCGACTTCGGGTAATTTTATTTCCCTTTAAGCCTTTTTCTAGTTTACTTGTATGGAAAAATACCTTTTACTTTTTCCATACCATGGGCTGATCACAAGGCAATCCTATGCAGCCTGGAAAACACCGTTTCTCACAATGTATCATATGGTCCTAACCTGGTGCACATTTTGGGGGCACCTCTTCGAGTCCCAGGGCTCAGACAGGATCATCCCCACTCTGCCCACCTGCCCAGCCTTGTTGCAGTTCCATCCCAGAAACATCATTGCACTGTTGTACTCAAGGGCTTTTGGGGGCCAAGAGGAACGCCGGGTGTTCTTGGCCATGAGGGTTTTTCTCCTCTAGACCCAGAATCACACAAACAGGACATGTAAAGGGTTTACTTCCCCATGAGGATGGACATTTACTTTGCAGATCCATTACATGAATGTCTGTCCCGTTTTCTAAGATGTCATTTCCGGGGAGCGGGTTGTCCAGCTTGGCATTCTTCTGTCTCTCTTCTAGCTGTCCTTTGAGTTTCTTAATCTGAAAACACCCACCAATAAAATGTGTGAATTTCTCAACTCTAAATGAGGCCGGAAGTTGAGCATAGAGCCTATGACAAAGGAAGAGGTGTGCAGAAACCAATGCCCCATAATACAATCAGATGTTGCTATGGGGTTATTTCCTGGGTCTTCAAGGTGACCAAGAGATTGGGGTTACATAATCAAGCACAAGAAAAATATAGTAAATGGTTACAATCCACTAGCCACCATGGGGAGTCTCTTACCTTTAATAACCAATCCAAATAAATAAGATGAACACCTTCAGCCCATTGGTACTCTTCTCAGGAAGTAAAAGCATAATGGGTGAAAATGGAATAGGGTTCACCATATCAGGCAGAAATTATTTCGTAACTCTGGGTGAAAAGTTATTTCTTTTTTTTTTAGATTGTATTTATGTATTTGACAGCGAGAGATCACAAGTAGGCAAAGAGGCAGGCGGGTGTGAGGGGGAAGCAGGCTCCCCACCAAGCAGAGAGCCTGATGTGGGGCTCGATCCCAATACCCTGTGATCATGACCTAAGCCAAAGGCAGAGGCTTTAACCCACTGAGCCACCCAGGCACCTCTGAAAAGTTATTTCTAAGTTTGAAATTCCTCTTGAATTCAGGAGACTATACACAACATACTTTAAATGTTTATCTCAGAGTTGTTAGCAAGTCAGCGCACTAGTTCCCTTCGTATTCTTCACTTAGAAGCTGGGTAGGGCCTTCCGGAGCCTTCCAGGCCCAGAAGCACCATCCCGAGGGCCCAACAGAACTGTGTGCTCCCTCACAGAGCCCCTGCTCAGGGAGCTGGCCTCTGCTGAGCTTTGCTCCCTCTGGCGGAGGCATGTTGAGCCAGAAGGGCGCTCAACGGCTGGACTGTAGAAAGTTCTGGTGTCTGATGGGCAGTCTCCCAGCCCTTGTCCTGTTAACCTCTGACCTCTGTGGCCCCGGTGGAAACTGCCCTCCTCCCTAGACAGCCAGCACAGAGCAGAGCAGAAACCCAGGCACAGACTGCCCACTGGTGTGCTGCGTTGCTCTAAGGAAATGCCTACAGAATTAGGATGGATATGTGTTTTGAAAAGGTCCCAGTTATCTCAATGCAGCTACCACATTGAGTGCTTTCCTTGATTTTGAGAGCAACCTTCTGCGGAATTGTTAACAGTACAGCAAAATACCCTTGATTAGGCTTATGAAGGAAATGGGGGGAACTGAGTTTCCTCAGAAAGTGATCCTGGAAGGACTGAGGAACTGCCCTTCGCACAAAAAGACTGAGCAGGACCATTGGTGAGTGTTTCTGGAGGTGGAAGAACGCGACAAAGGTCAACAACTTTGGTCAGCTACACCAAGAAGAAAGTACCTTCTGGAAAGGGGTGCTGATCCCTGACCGAATTCGCTGAGCCAGCAGAAATCGGAGAAGTGCTGTTAGCACCTGCCTCTCAACGGTTCATCTAGCCCCTTCTACGTAAATATTTGTTCTAAGCAGCAATCAGCATAGAGCGAACCACATTCAGTTCCCCGGCCTTGAGTCTTTGGGACATCCTCTCTGAACCTCACATGACTTGCGATGTCCTATGTGGAAAGAACTAGTAAGGGCACAGGCTGGCTTGGTAATTGCTTTCAGGCATGATGCGTTAGGGTTTTCCCAAGAAAGCAAGAAAGTAAGTACGGGAAGGTTCTCAGGCTCAGGGGCCGCCCGTCAGGGAACTTGTAAAGTAATAAAAAGATGGTTACCTGTTCCAATAAGCATTCCCGTTCATCAACAAGCTTTTTCAACCTAATATCTAAAGAAATCAGAAAGACAGAGGTTGGGGTGAATCCGTGGAGTGCACCATTCGGCAGAATGCTAAACCAGAGAGCGAGCATTCAGGTTAGTGAAACTGATGATGAAGGTATTATACACGTACCACAGTGAATGAGGCCACACACGGGACTGGGGAAGACGTCAGCCGAGGGAGAGTGGCGTGGGTCAAGCTCTCACAACATGCTTATGTCGTCAGGGGCAGCATCCGGCTGCATGCAAACAGGCTAGTCTTCTACTTGGGGTTAGCATGCAAGGGCTCTAGGGCCAAACCACGCTGCAACACAAGATCTCACAGGCTTCACGGCCGAATATCATTAGCGAGGTACAAACAGATGGAGTATCGCGATTGGTTATCAACGGCATTTTCATTATCCTTGACTTCCCAAGGTCATGGCCCAGAAGAAGGGATCTTTCTCTTTTCTCTCAGAGACACTCCAGCACCAGAGTTTTGACTCTACCTTTACAAACTGGAGGTCTGCTGGTAGCACAGCTGCTCCCCTGCTCCTGCAGACCGGGTCTTGTCCTGGGAGCTGCAGTGACGCTGTGGGTTTGTCACCCCTGCCACCTAGTCACCGAAGAGTGCATGCCCAGAAGCCTCTAGAAATCGCCCCAGACATTCCTCTGAAGGGGTGTCAAGGGATATAATCTGCAGAGTACAGAGGAGGAGACCAGCCCCGGGGGCAGTTAGGGGTGCAAAACCCTACCCCGGTGTAGAGGCCAAATCAGGAAGACATGGTGGTGACAGCATTGCTCATGGGTACTGCATGGTCACTCTGTCCCAGGCATGGCCCGAGTGGCTGCACCTTCACCCACACAGCCCTACAGGTGTGCCCTGCTACTCTCCCCCTCTTCTACAGGCAGGGGACCACACCTCTAAACACTGTACTCCTCTGTTGTTCCAGATCTACACCCAGACCTTGGAGTCAGAGCTGGACTCCCAGCCCGAGACTCTTCCTCCTAAGGCCACGGTGCTCTCATGCTGCACAGTTTTGATTCCCCGCATGAAAGAGGAAATAGATCATCTGCATAAAATGCACTTTTGTTTCCATCTAAACAATCACCTGTCAACATTCTCATCCCAGTCACACGCTTTCCTAATTGTTCTTCCAAGCGCCCCCCCGTATGTCTTTGAAAGGCACAACCACAAAATAAATTAAGCCAGAAATGTCAACCTTAACAGAAGACAAACCTATGACCCTCTGGAATTCCATTTTAATTTAGACAGTCAAATTGTTTCTGATAGTTTATTCTTTCTCTTCTACAAGCCCATCCAACACTGAAACACCAATGTCATGAACCCAGCTCTTTATTCAATGTAGCTTTTTATTTTATCTTATATTCTACATACAAAACCCGTAGCATCCTAAGAAGCAATGAGTATGTCATTAAATGATCTTGAATTTCATCCATCTATTGTACAATTTTATTATCATCATGTTTCTATTAGAAGACTTTGAATATCCTGGATAGAAAGTACAAAATAAACGTTAAGATATAATGATGGAGCTGGACAACAAATATGAAATAAGGGTAAAATGACCTTCACTGTTGGGGTGAGAATATGAAAAACACAGAAGTAAAATTTTAAGGGAGACGAGCTTTACAGCAGAATTGGAGAGAAGTTTAAAACTACGTTTGGAGAGAATGGAAAAAAGGAAGAAGCAAATTAATTGGATAGGGGAAAAAAGGGCATGACTTTCATAGTTTTAAAGATCACTAAGTCTGATTCGTGGAGTGCACAGTGGGGCATCATCGAGATGCTGACTGACCGTATCCCCTCCCCAGAGCACTGCGGACATACCATTGTCCTGCCTTTACAAAGTTCCACTGCTCATGGCTGGCCTCTCATACCCGGTCATGAACAGACATAAACTATTCATTGAAGGGTACATCTGCTGTGCTTAGAAACAAGGCATGGAAGAAAATGAAGTCACAGTATCTCAAATTTAGAGCTTCCTCTTATACGGGGAAGAAGTAAAAATGCATTGGCTAGGAAGGGATTTCAATTGTTAAAAGTCTGGTTTTTCCGTACTGAATTCCAATAAACATTCTGGAACACATGTCAAGAGGCCCATGAAATGAGAAGCACTTTTAGTTGGCGAGGTCTTAGGACAGTCACCGAGGCAGCCAGTGTCAGTAGCTCTGACATTCTCTGAGCCCCTGCTCCCTTTGGTCTTTCTTCTGGCCTGCACCTTGTCTCCTCACCTGTCCAGGGGCAGCAAGGCCAACCCCCCTGCAAGGACCACAAGCACTAAGCACTCCCTCTCTGCACTGTTTTACCTGGATCTGGCCCGCAACCCTAGAGGGCAGGTTCCAATTCTGTTTTCAGAAAGCAAGTGAGACACAGTGAGTGTGGGTAGCTGGTTGATAATAATACATTCTCAGGAGCAGGATTTCCATTCTGTGGGTTAATTTCAGCCATCGTGGGCCTCTAGCTTCCTCTCCTGAGGTGGAGGAAATCACCTCCCCTCCATATGGGCAAAGATAGCGAGAGGGAAGCGGAGGTCTCTCAAGGAATCTGCTCCTGCCTTGCCCTTAGTCTGATTATAATTCACGTGGGCCGTTTCCATGGTCTCTGGGGCCAGCCTCCCACACCAGGAGAGCACCTCCTTCCTGCAAAAGCCAGAACACAGACAGGGTTTTTCTCCTATTTACAGGGTCTGGGAGGTGTATACAGATGGGAACTGTATATGTCATCCACCACTGAAGTCATACACATTTTGAAAAACATGTTAAAAAAAAAAAA
>ML105154.1:13207-87575 GCA_003697995.1 Taxidea taxus jeffersonii | reverse complement strand
TTTTTTTTTTTTTTAAGATTTTATTTATCTGACAGAGAGAGATTGAGAGGGAACATAAGCAGGGGGAGTGGGAGAGGGAGAAGCAGGCTTCCCCTTGAGAAGGGAGCCCGATGCAGGGCTCCATCCCAGGACCCAGAGATCATAACCTGAGCCGAAGGCAGACGCTTAAGGGTTGAGCCACCCAGGCACCCCACTGAGGAAATGAGTTTCTCACTGGGTGTCAGGGGTCCTGTACCACGTAGCTATGGGGGCAGGGGTCTGGTTTCAAGCCTGGGCACGTGGCTCCCGGGGAAGGTGGTGACCAGCCCTGGCCTCAGGGCAGCCGCCTGTAAACCCCCTTTTCCAGTCCAGAAAACCAAACTCCATCTGCTACCCCAGCTTGCCTTCTTCTGAAGCCTGGAAGTGATGACTGGAACAGTGGCAGCCATGCTGCCACCATGTGGATGAAGTTAGAATGGGTTCTTGGTGCTTATTTTGTGGGGCTGCTGTGACCCACGACCACAGACAACAGAAACTACTGCGTTTACAGATCTGCGAGTTCAAAATCAAGGTGTGAGCAGGGCTACTCCTTCTTGGGGCCTCAGAGGGAGACCATTGCCTGCCGCTTGCCTGGCTTCTGGAGACGGCCTGAAATCCTTGGCTTTCCTGGGCATGCAGCCACTGAATCCTACTCCTGCCTGTATTAAATTCTGCCAAAGGGCCTTGATGGAGAGAAAAAAGCCCACCCCCCTGGCCATCTCCAAGTGCCTGGAGCCCCACAGTCTCTAGATCGGGGCATGGGGGGCTCCCCTCTGGCCTCCTCCAGAGCCACACCTTAGGAAACTTGGCTGTTTTCTTCTGCGAGTCAAGACTTGCAGGGGAAAACCCGTGACAGTCTGCTCAGAATCAAAGTCTAGGCTGGCGGTGGCAGAGGGCACTCGGGACATGTTTCCATGTCTTCAAACCCAGGCCTGGCTGACTCAAATTAATGTGTTCATGTCCTTCAGATGGCTCTCACAGGATCCTCCTGATGCTAGCGTGAATTTTGCGTGATCTGTCTTAAGCAGAAGCACTGGGGGTCTGGGATGTGTGTGAGGACGGCAGGAACCTGGTGCAGGGCTGCCTGGGGCAGGGCACTTGGGGCCTACCTGGCCTTGACCCTGCTGGGCCGCTGACCTGCTCAGTGACTCTGGTGAGTCCCTTCTCCTTTCAGGACTACTTTTCTCACCTGTGAAATGAAGGATGCAGATTAGACCCGCTCCAGGACCCCATGTTCTCAGCCAAGGTGCCTGTCACCCTTGGGGTGCAGTGTGTGCTGAGGGTATACGAACCACCAGGGTTTACAAAGTGTTTCTCTTGGGATGGAGAAATTCATAGAAATGTTCAAGCTAAAGCAGGAACCTTGTGGTGAACATCTGTGGTTTCCATCCCTGGGGCCCATTCAGCTGGGTCCTGGCAGCCCCGCTAGCCAGCTGTGGGGTCGCGCGCCCTGACCCGTGTGAGCTGGGCTCCGTCCCCTCCTCTAGCTGGGTCCTGAGTGACCACAGAGGAGTGCTGGTTTGAGCACACCGAGAAAAAGGAGCTGAGAGTCGGAGGAGAGGCTGTGACCTCACTGAGGTCCCATGGCACTTGAGTCTGTAAGACCTGCATTTCCAGGCTGTCTGTCCCCCACCCAGTACTTCCTAGCCCTGCAGAGCTGAGTGTCCAGTTCTGGGCCAAGTCCTCTGGTGTGGGGTGGGGGAGCTGAGGCCTGGGTCAGATCGGGTTGGGTTTAAGTCTCAGGGAGAATGTTGCTGGGGGTTCCCAGCGCACCCCTCTGTCCTCCCACAAGCACTAGTGTTCCATGCATGGGCGCTGCAGGGGATCGCACGAATGCCTGTTCTGTGTCTCATTGTTTCTTTCCCCTCCGTTAACCTGCCAATGGGTGAACTGCATTCCTGGCCTGAGCCTGAGCAGCTGGGAGGCCCCATGGTCTGCTGAGCACAGCCATCACCGAGGGCTGCCCTCCCATGGGAAGAAGGGACGGAACAGATCTGGTGACACGTGCTCTACACTGACATACTCTGCAGCGAACTCTGGACTGACCGTGGTACCTCCGGGGTCCTCCGGGACCTGCCAGCACATCTCACCAGCACAAGGCACCTGCTGGGTAGCATTCAGAGCAGGTCACAGCCCGAGCCTGCTGAATGCTGAATGATAAAGCCTCTGGGGGTGGTGGAGTGGTAGTGAGCTCACCACCACCACCAGGGAACCAGATGAGTGGCTGTTCCACCAGAAAACCACAACCCTGCCATCTTGTGGGGGATTTTCAGGTCACCTTCCCAGGAAAGCTGTAGGGAGAAAGAGCCTCTGGATCATGTCTCATAAACCTATTCTCACCCAACACAGAATTTCAGAATCATGTATATTGCTCCAGGAAGGGTCAGTGGGATAGGGCAGGGTGACCTGGGGAACAAGGCAATGGAGGGGCTGGTGGTCCCAAGCACAGGGAGTTCAGGTCTCTCAGGGGGAAGCAGGGTGGCTGCTGGGGAAGGGGCATGTGGACTGTGGTTGGAGTGTTCCCCAAGGAAATGTTCCAGAAATGGAATGTCAGTGCTGATGCACTTCTCTGAAGCTGCCGGCTTCAGAGAGAACCGCAGGGAAGCTTACATTAACTCATCCAGATGCTGGAGAGCAGGAGAGAAACATGGACCTGCTGACGAGAGCCAGAGTGGGTAAGAGCCATGGTGCACCCTGGTGGTCCCAGCAGCAGGGCCTCTCTTCATGTCACCCATCATCAAAGAAAAGAGACCTTTTGTGAGCCACTCCCCAGTCACCTCATTCCTCTGCTCCACTCCACAGCAGAATTCCTTCACAGTGCTCCTGTTCTTGCTCTCCATTCTTACCCCCTTTAAGCACAGTGGAGTGTCCCACTCAGAGGCATTGGGCAAATGCCCTGGGGCCATCACGTGCTCATCCCAGCTAGGGAATGGCTGGAGTGGTGAAGTCGCAGAAGTCTGCCCACCCTGTCCTTCGCAGTCTATGGTGCTGACCTTGGATTTGGTTCCAAGTGGTAACTGAAATCTCCAACAGATGCCAGAAAGGTACTGAAATATTATCTCAAAGGTGCCAAGGGAGAATGTGTGTCAACCTAAAATCACATACCCAGCAAAACTATCTTCCAAGAAGGACACACAAAACCCGAGTAAGTTCACCTTCGTTGCTTCTCACAAAATGCAATTCTAAAATATGAATTCCAGGGTGCAGGCTGGCCACCTCGGAGGCAAGAAAAGAATGAGGAGCAAAGAAATTGGTAAATATGTGGGTAAATATAAATAAAAATGGATTATTAAATAGAACAATATTATTTCTAATGTGTGTTAAAAAAAACTAGCATATCAGAAGTTTCCAGGTCTTTTAGGAGGATAGAGATGCCAATAAATTAAATTTTGGTAAGCTAATTATGTATGTACAGATTTTGAAGAAGAGAATTAAAGGAAAAGAAAAAGAGTACATGAGTTTTTTTTTTTAAGATTTTATTTACTTATTTTTTGAGAGAGAGAGAGATATATATATATCACAGAGAAGAGGGAGAGGGAGCAGCAGACTCGCTGCTGAGCAGGGAGCCCAATGCAGCGCTCGATCCCATGACCCCGAGATCATGACCTGAGCTGAAGGCAGACGCTTAGCTGACTGAGCCACCCAGGCGCCCCAAGTATATGAGTTTTAAGCCAGTAAAACAGGGGGCAGGGCAGAGGGAGAATAAATTTAAAAACTCTTAGTCCATAATAAGGCAAGAAAAGAAATGAGAAAAGTGGAACAGGTCAAAATAAGATGGTAAAAATAAATCTCAACACATTAGCAATCACAATAAATGTATGAGGGTGTGATTCTCAAGCCAAAAGACAAAGATTGTTGACCCAGATGAAAAAATCTGAACAAACAAAATCAAGACACACACAGCTTACAGAGAATATCCTTAAAAAATTTAAGGACACAGGGGTGCCTGGGTGGCTCAGTAGGTTAAGCATCTGCCTTCAACTTAGGTCCTGATCCCAGGGTCCTGGGATCGAGTCCTGCATCAGGCTTCCTGCTTGGTGGGAAGCCTGCTTCTCTCTCTCCTTCTGCAGGCTGCTCCCCCTACTTGTGCCCTCTCTCTGTCAAATAAATAAATAAAATCTTTTAAAAAATGTTAAGGACACAGAAAGATTGAAAATAAAATGGTAAGTAATCCCAAGGCAAACAGTAACCCACAGCAAGCTGGGGTAGCCTACAGCAGCAGACAGAAATAGTTACTGAGGGGCGCCTGGGTAGCTCAGTTCTTGGGTGTCTGCCTTCAGCTTGGATCATGATCCTGGAGTCCTGGGATGGAGTCCCATGCTGGGCTCCCTTCTCAGTGGGGAGTCAGCTTCTCCCTCTCCCTCTGCTGCTCACCCTGATTGTGCTCACACACTCTCTCCCAAATAAATAAATAAAATATTTTAAAAAAAGAAAGAAAGAGTTACTGACAGAGTATCGCTACACAGGGATAAAAGTGCCAATGCACTTACTCGCAGAGCATCCAACTGCCCAAAGAACCCACAGAACTCCAGGGAAATCCTGACAGTCCGCCAGCAGAGGGCGTTCTACAAACCTCATCCCCACTGACCCCTCAAGCCCCTAAGAGGCTTGCTTTGTCAGGTAGGAGTTTTACGGGAGCACATTAAAGGAACTCCTCATCTGTCCTTCTCTGTGTCGCGGAGTGAAGGTGTGTAAAGTGCGTACCGCAAACCTCTGCCTGTGGAGCTACGAAGTGTGGGTGGGCATGTGGGACTTAGAGGATACAGAGTAAGTGACCAGATGGGGCACCCCAACCCTGGTTCAGGACGCCCTTGATTGCCCAAGAATTGCATCGTGGGTG
The DNA here is from genome assembly GCA_003697995.1 of Taxidea taxus jeffersonii. Taxonomy (NCBI): domain Eukaryota; kingdom Metazoa; phylum Chordata; class Mammalia; order Carnivora; family Mustelidae; genus Taxidea; species Taxidea taxus. Next base: position 82,717 of record ML105154.1, on the reverse strand, counting down.
CTGCCAGATGACCATGGGGAAGAAGACCGAAGATGTAGTTCATCTGTTTGTATCTTTCCCCAGTGGGGAAGAGTGTCTCAGGGCCTGTCTGGAACCCAGAGACCCTCCACTGTCTAAGCAGACTCAGTCTACATACAGGACCCTTTTGTAAGTCCCAGCGTAATCAGAGCTCCCCCTGAATTCCCTGAGCCTAGAAAAAGGCCTGATGTACCTTGCCTCGAGGGCCAGCACTGAAATTGTCTAAGGGCTGAGTGGTTACTTGACATGAATTGGAGACAAGTGGAATGTCAAGCCCCAAGGAAGCTCAAAGACTAGACAGTGCAAAACTGTCATCTTCTGGAGGCCCAGACACAGTCGGCTGGAGTCACAGAGCCAGCTTCTCCTCCCGGGTGAGTTCCTGGGGACACTGCACCCCCCATGCCCTCACCTGAATGAGGACGATAAAATGAACTCTCAATTTGGGAAAATTAGATAATTAGATAATGATGTGAAGGGGCAAACCCCAATAGATTTTTCTAATACAGCCTTTTGTTTTCTCATTCCACATGTCCAAAGCCCTGTCCCTGGACGGGCTGTAGGAACTTGGCTGTGGGCTGACAGCAAAAGTGGGATCCAGGCACACTGCGCTTTTGGTTCCTTAAGTGATTTTAGGGTTGGACCTGTTCCATCCTATTCGCATCCTAGAGATTGACTTTATTCCTCATGAGTTCGATGCAAGCAAAGGTACTGATACCAACCACCACCGGTTAGGAAAAGGAAGTGCATTTTTAAAAAAAGATTATTTATTTATTTGACAGACAGAGATCACAAGCAGGCAGAGAGGCAGGCAGAGAGAGAGGAAGGGAAGCAGGCTCCCCGCTGAGCAGAGAGCCCGATGCTGCTGCTTCGGGGCTCGATCCCAGGACTCTGGGATCATGACCCGAGCCAAAGGCAGAGGCTTAACCCACTGAGCCACCCAGGCACCCCAAGGAAGTGTATTTTAAAATGGAAATAAAAGCACATTTGCCTTAATAGGGACAACATACTCAAAGACAGGGACTCCCCAAGAATTCCCCCTCCCATTTTCACCCTACCCCTCTCCATCTGACACCACTGCAGTCACCCATGGTCTTGCCTGAGGGGACAGCCAGGACAGGAGCCTCGGAGCCTGGGGGTCCTGGGAGGGGTTATGCAGTCCTCAGCCCTGACAACCCGGTCCTGCCCGGCTGCACACACAGCACTCCTGGCATCATTTGTTGCTGAAGCCACGGCAAAACCTACAGGCACCCCCCTTTTTTTTCCCACTGTGATGTCAATTAAATTTTAGTTCAAAGACCACATAAAATGACTTCTATGTTCTCTACAGGCACCCTTCTAACAAAGGACTACAGACCTGGGTGCTGGTGGAACAGGATATCAGCTGCTACAATTCCCACAGTGACAAACTCACAAGCAGCCAGAGGAAGCAGAGGCAGGGAGGTGAGCCAGGTCCCCAGATCCCCTCTGCACAATACCAGCAGCGGAGTCTCTAACCTCACTCACAGCCCTGCCTTGCCCATCTCCCACAACCACACGCTTATTTCCTAAACCCCAAACGTAAGGTGTTGTCTTCCTGCTCAAACCTTTCTGTGGCTCCCCATCACTCCGCTTCTCAAAGGTTTCCAGCGAACCCTCTTTAACCTACTCGAAATGCAGTCCCAGCAGCACTGGCATCACCAGGAGCTTGTTAGAAATGCACAACATTAGGTCCTTTACTACAGGATCAGATCCTGTATTTTGGTAAGATCCCATGGGTTCCAACACACTTGAAGTTTGAACAGCACTGCTTTAGGGGCTCGGGACAGAGCCAGAAGCAGCCCCACCTGTGACTTCTTTTCAAATTGTGTTGTTTTGCTTTTAAGATTTTATTTATTTGTTGGACAGACAGAGAGATCATAAGCAGGCGGAGCAGGAGGCAGAGGTAGAAGCCGACTCCCCACTGAGCAGGGAGCCTCATGCAGTACTCAATCCCACCACCCTGAAGTTATGACCTGAGCCAAAGGCAGATGCCTAACCAACTAAGCCCCCCAGCCCCAGGTAGGTCATCTTAAAAATTAAACAGTATCTATCCTGTCACACATTCGGGAACCCTATTCCGAAAACAGCAACATAAGCCCTGGTACAAAGTACTCGGCAGCATATGCAAGAGCAGCCAGGAGCACAAACACCCCAGACGCAGAGCAGGGACTCACAGGATCAGGTTTAACCTCTTCCAGGTCATATGCAGACTTCTACAACCATGCCCACCTCCCCCCCTGGCTTGCTGTGCCCTGCAAACACCCACAAACCCTATCATGTCCCACTTTGACCTCCTGAAAGACTCCCAGGGTTGGTTCCGAGATGCCCATTCCCTGTGCCTGGGGTGCTGTTCGGGTGGCAGAGCTCATGCTTCTAGTCCCAGACTGAGTCGCTCAGTCTGAAAAGCTTTCCCATACTCCCCAATGCTCAGTGGACTCCCTCTTTAGTGTTCCCAAGCACAGGATACCTACATCTCCTTGTCTGCCAGCAGCAGGCCTGGGACCACAAACCACATCACTATTAGGACCACCTTTCCCTTTCAAAACTGCCCCCGTTTGGCGAATGACACGGCTAGCCTCAACAGGTGCTCAGGCCATGACCTCAGGACCACAGCTGGATCCTCACACATCCACGCGGTCCCTTAGCAACACCCTCAGAATGCAGTCCACACACCCGCCAGCGCCTGCAGGGACCACTGTGCCCCAAGCACCCCCCGCTGCTTGTGCCCTGCCTCCCCACCACACCCTTGCTCTACCCCCAACTTCAATTCATTCCACACTTCTCTCTGCCCCAGTGTCACTGTATCAGGTATGTCACCCGACCACCCTATATAAAACAGCAACCCCTCCCTCCCCAATACCCCTTTTTTCTACAGAACTTACCACTACCTGACACGTAGAGTTTTCTTCTTGCCTTAGCACAACAGGGCACTATTCTAAGCTTACAAATGTCAGATCCAAGTGTTGCACTTTGCCCACTGATGCACCCCAGCCATCCGCACGCACCAGCTTATGTGGCAAACCAAAGACCAGCACCGGGGGTGCTGTACTGTGATTTTACGTTAACAGAGCTATCTTAACCCACTGGATCATCTCTCCTGGAAATTCCAAGTGTCCGGCAGACTCTGGAGGGGCCCATGGTCATGGTGAATGTTAAGTGACTGAATGAATCACTCTGAAGGTAGAGGCCAGACCAAATGCTTTCCTGAGGCTCCTTCCTGCTGTGTTTTCTCTCTCCTGTTACAGTCCCTACAGACCAAACCCTCCTCTGGCCTCCAGGTTTTTGAGCACATTCCCAAGTGAGAAACACTGGACATTCATTTGACAATAATGACAATCAAAGAGAAAGTTTTATTCTGAAAAGAATTTATTCATCTCACCTTTTCCTGGACAAGTCAATGGCTTTGGTTATTTGCACAAAAGTTCTAAGAACTGGCTTTCAGCATTTGTTTTTCCAGGTAACTGAACTTTATCAAAGAAAGCTAGAGCTCTGGTCTCAACTTGTGAGGACCGAGGTTGGGTATCATTTCAGCCTGGAAGAAGCTTCCTGCTATCATTCTGGGGCCTGCCAGGGTCATACCCATGCTCCCCTCCCCAAAACTTCCAGGCCATACGCATGTCACGGGCAGCTGTGGCAGAGAAGCTCCTGAAATGCATGATGACATCAAAAAAGTGTGCCCCAAAGTCAGCCAATACACACAGCACCTAGAACTCATCCCTTATTCTAGGTTACTCACCAGTAAATGTGCACCAGTTAACATGCCACAGAAAAATTACATTTCTGAAAAAAAGAAACAAGCAAACAAAAATGAAAAGAACACAACTCTCCTCCTTTGATCTGACAGCCTACAGAATCCGAAAATGCAGACCCCTCCGCTCTCCATGCACAACCCTCCAGGGGCTTCTCAATCTGATCCAAAGCAGCGGCATCCACATCCTTGGCCGGTCTGGGCTCTCCTTTCAGCAGCTGCAGCCAGGTAGTATCTTCTGTCTTGCAGAACTCTGACCTCAAGCCTCTTCCAGGCATCCCCAGATTCCAGGAAGCACAAACAAAAAAAAAAAAAAAAAAAAAAAAAAAAAAAGGCAGCAAAGCACAAGAGTATACTTCGGAACTTTAAAAACAGAATAAAGTCACAATAACGAATATGACTGCAGAGCAGCTTACAATCTAGGCCCTATTCCCTTAGGTAACAGTATTTATCTAAAGGCGGTCTTCTCGAAACTCAATGTACCTAATAATCGTAATCATATCCGCACACATAATACTGAAATCCTCTCCCCAGAATGAAACTGGACATTTAGTATTTAACATCGTGAAAATGTAGAAACAGTACGGGAGAGAAAACGATCTTGGTTTCAGCCTCTCCAGTCCGTCCTCTGTACCAGCGGAACGGAGTCCATCGGCGGATAAGCTGGAGTACAAGTGGGGAAATTAACCACCACAATTTAAATCCTAAAACTCTCATATCCTGGAGTCAAACAGACCTAACCACCCATGCAAAATGCTACCGCTTGCAGCTAGGTCATGGGTAACGCTTCATTCTCAGCACGTAGGGTTCCCGTCCTGCACTTCTGTCTCACGCACCTTGTGCACCTGTTACCTTCACAACTACGGACAAACCTGCTTCTAATTCCCAACCTAACAGCGCCACCCAGTGTCTGCTCACCCCCCTCTCCCTCCGCCCAGCGGGGCACAATGAGGCAGGGCCGGACGAATCCCCGTCCAGCGCGCCGCCCCCCGACCACCCCCGCCGCCCTGCACGTACCCGCCCCCGCGCCCTTCAGGAGCACCCGCAGTGGTCTATTTGCCGGTGGAGCTCCACGATTCTCCGCCCCACCAGCGCGGCCTCGGCGGCCTTCCTCTCCACCTTCTCGCACAGCTGCAGCACCCGCTCTTCTGCCTGAACACCCTCAGCCGAGGTGTCCACCTCGCTCTGCAGCTCGTCCAGCAGGCTCGCCACCTCCAGCAGCGTCCGGCGGGCCCGCAGGTGCGCACGCACGTGGTCGCGCTCGAGGGCGGCGACGTCCGGGCGCGCGGGGCTTGGGGTGCGGCCACAAGGCCGCTCAGGCTCCCGCCGCTCGTCCGCTTCCGCCGGCCGCATCGCGCCGCCCCCGCCCCCGCGGCCCGGTCACCGCCTCCGAGAGGCTGGCCGGCTGGCAGCGAGCGCGGAGCCGTGGGCCGAGGTTGCCGTGACTAGCAACAGGCTGGCCCCACTCCGCACCGCAGAGACGGCGTCCAAGATGGGGCCCCACCGTCCGCCAGAGCTGCGCTAACGTACGGCCCTTTTACGACACGCCGGGGCTCCCTTGCGGCCGCGCTGCGCCAGCCTTGCGCCAGGCGCCGTCTGTACGTGCGGATGTCGCCTTCCCTGCGCTGGCGTCCGATGCGTCCTGCTTCCGGGCTGGCGCTTACTGCAGGTAGTTCGAGCTTCTTAACGTTCTGAATCCCAAGTCACCGGCTCGGTGGGCCCTGCTAGCATCCCTCTGCACCGGGAGAACCGAGGTGGCGAGCTCAGTGTCGGGCTTCGGAGCGCGCCCTGGCGGCCCTCCAACCCCCGCTGGCTCTGGGCTCGCGGGCGGTGGCTCTTCACATAGGGATCCTTGCTCAGGAGGGAACCTGCTTCTCTCTCTCTGCCTGCTGCTTCCCTTGCTTGTGCTCTGTCTCAAGCAAGCACGAATTGGGGGAGGGGCAGAGGGAGAGGAAGAAGCAGACTCCCCACTGAGCAGAGTCCAAAGAGTGTCTCCCTCCAAGGATCCTGAGATGATGACCCGAGCCAAAAGCAGACGCTTTTAACTGACTGAGCCACCCAGGCACCCCTGGGTATTTTTCTTTAGAAACTTGGGCCAGGGGTGCCTGGCTGGCTCTGTCGTGATCTCAGGGTTGTGAGTTCATGCCCCATGCTGGGTATGGAGCCTACTTAAAAAGCAAAAACAAAACAAAAAACTTTAGAAACTTGGGCCTGGAGTATCTTCTTCAGGAAGTGGTATTCATTCTCTTTGCACATCCAAAGCTTCTTCCATATCCCATTTTCACCTTGAAACTGTGTCCTATTTTTCTGGATGTCACAGCACAAGACACAAATTTTAGAATATATAAATCAGCCATCACTACAGCTACTTTTAATGTCACTGCCATATGCAAAAATGATGTTCCCCAAAGTTGCACGTTTTACAATCAAGATCACATTGCTGTGACCAGCTGCGGACCACATCACACCACATGAAGGATTCTGGAGGAAAGGGATCTTTGTTACACAGCAGCAGAGAGAGCCTGCAACCTGCAGAAATGTGGAAAGAGAACATATACCTAAAGGACTAGATAATCATGCTAAGGAGATGTGAAGGCAGTGTTGAAGGTCGCCTGGATGCTTTTAGTTGTTGGTAGTAGGATGTAAGAGGAAGAAACAAGTATTGCATAGAAAAGAGCCGAGACTTGCTGGGTTTGCTGGGCATCTCATTCCCAGCAGATGGCAGATGGTGCTAACATAAAGGGAGGGTTCTGGACAGAGATCAAGCCCATGTTGCTGTCAGGAAAACATGGTTTAAATATGAGACCCAAAGGCATGACTAGAAATGCTCTGTTAAAACCTTAGGAAGACTTATGGTGTTGCCTCATAGAGCCTTTCAAATACATAAAAGGCCGGCTGAGGATCTCAAAGACATGCCTCGTAGATCTCTTGCAAAGAGCAGGATCTCTAAGAATCCGAAGAACACTGTCCTTACAAATTCACTAAAATCCTGGGGTAGAGAAGGGCTTATCTCAGTGAGTTTTGTGGGTATGGTTTTCATGGGTATATTAATCAATTATGAATAAATAAGAAGCAGTGTTTCAAAAGGAACCATATCAGTTTGAATTAAGGGAGACAGACTAAACAAAATGAAAAGGGAATCTTAGGACCCCAAATTTCTGCAAGCAAGAAGCAGTTGGGAAAAACTACTCAGCTGCAATCCCGAGCTACCTCTTCCGAAGAAAGGAAAGATAATTCAGAGGTTGGGATGGGGAGTCCAGAGGGTGGAGCCAGATTCACAGAGAATTGTTCCCAGGCAGTAAGACTGGGCCCTGATGGAGGAACTGGAAACAGCCCAGCTGCATCGCAGAAACTGCTACAGACTGGTGATTACTATATGCTTCCTCTTCCCCTCTTTTCGGTTGTATCTGTAGCAGCTGGACGATGCTGATCCCACCAGGGCCTGGGGGGTGTATGGGGCAGGTAGAGAATCTCACTGGTGCGCAGTTCTGCGTGTGGAGAAGCAGCACCGAGGAACTGACCTGGGGAGCCTCTTCCGTCCTTGGTTCTGATCCAGATGACAAGACCCTGGCCTCCCGACACAATGCGGTAAGACTTGGGGCTTTTTGGGGAGGAAGAGTCTGAGTGTGGGTTTTCCCAGGTGTGGGGTGTGTGTGAACTGTTGTGGCCCGAGGACAGACTGTATTCTCTGAAGATGGTCACTACGGTATTTCTAGTCCCATGAGCTCTTCCGGAACCTTGCCCCTTCCCTATCATGAGGAGGGATCTATGTCCCCTCTCCTGGAATCTGGATAGGCCTTTGTGGCCACCTAAGAGAGGATGGCTCAGGTGGTGCTATGTGACTCCTGGGACATGCAGCTTTAGAGCCCCAAGGTTCTCAAAAAATCCAACTACCCAGAGCCACCACAGTGGACAGACCATAGAGAGTCAAAGAGATGCCCAAGGGTCCCCAACTTTCCAGTTTTCTGAGCCCAGTCACCAGACATGTGAAGTGAAGGAGCATTTGAGATGACACCAGCTCTAGCCACCCCTGACAGCAATTCCACCAGACCCTAAGCCCCAAATGCTGAGCTGGGTCTTCCAAATTCTTTGACCTATTCAGTTTTTGAGTGATCAGTTGTGTAGCAAGAGATCTTCAGAACAGAGTGCCAGAAACTGCTGTTTGGTGAGGGCTAATGTACCTTCTGCCACAAAGCTGACATTGTCTTCTGTGGCCGTGTAGCAGATTACCTACTTGGCAGCTTGGAAATAAAAACAAACCACCCACTTATTATCTCATGCTTTTAATGTCAGAAGTCCAGCGTGGCTAGAGTCTCTGCTCACGTAGGCTGGGCTACCTTCCTTTCTGGAGGCCCTGGGGAAGACACCATTCCCAAGCTCATTCAGGTTGTTGGCAGATTCCAGTTGCTTGGGTCTGCGGGATTAGGATCCTGTTTCCTGGACATGGGGCTGCCTCCATCTTTAAGCCAGCAACGTGCATGGGATGCTTTTTCTGCTTTGACTCTTGGAGTTCCTCTGAAGCTATAGCTCTCTGTTTTGAAGGGTCCACTGGATTTTACATTGGACCCATCTGAATAATTACATCTGCAAAGTCCTTTTTGCCTTACAACATAACGTGTTTGTGGAAGTAACACCACGTGTACAGATGATGGGAGCCAAAATTCTGACAGAATCTCTGACAATGAAAGCTGAACCTGAAGAACCCCAGGCAATTAGGCCTTGGTTTCCCTCTGCCTAACTTGCTGGTGACCTGCCACCGATGTAACTCAAAAGTCAAACATCGTGGTGTGTGACCTCAAATAGAAGCACAGTGTAATTGGGGAAGCCACTTCTTTCCATAGCCTTGGGACATAAAAGTCTCCATGTGGGAGTCCTTTAAATGCCCATGACTTCTTTTCAAGCAAATCTGGATTATTTAAAAAAAAGCGGGGGAGGGGTGGGCATCTGGGTGGCTCAGTCAGTTAAGTGTCTAACTCTTGGTTTTGGCTCAGGTCACGATCTCAGGGTGGTGAGATCGACCCCCACATCAGGCTCCGCGCTCAGCATGGAGTCTGTTGGAGATTCTCCCTCTCCCTCTGCCCCTCCCCTCCCACACTCTATCTCTAAAGAAATAAATCTTTATTAAAAAAGCTAATCTGGAGTGATGGCACCTCTGTTCTACAGGTCTTACTGAGGCTCCCTTTTTCTCTTCATGTTCATTTCACTATATTAAAAAGTTTTGTTACAGAAGAGATTTTCTTATCCCCTCAGCTTCCCATTGTCCCCCGCTTTGGGTGGAGGTGGGCGACTTTGTTAAGACTTTGTGAAGGGGCTCACGTTTCCTAGGGTTCAAGGAGAGTGGTGCTGGTGCTGAAGGAAGAGCGGGGGTGAGGGGAGGGACAGAAGGATCAAGGAAGCAAGGTGGCCACAAGCAGGAGTGACCAACAGAGAATGGAATCCTCATGCCCACCTGGGACAGATTCAGTGAAGACAAGATGGGCCAGCGCCCCAGGGTCTCTGGGTGGTCCACAGACAGCAGGGCTGTCACTCCGGAGATGGGCTGCACTTAACCACCCACTGGTTAACGCACAGGAGTAACTGAGCAGTGCCTGTCAGGCCTGGAGCTAAACCAAGTGCCTGGGAATTCTGCACTGTGAGGAAGGCACTGTGGATGGGAGAGCCCGCCCTGCAAAAGCTCACCGAACCTGCTGTGGGAGCGGAAAGCAGGAAAACGGCAAATGACTAATGCAACCAGAAAGCTGGGAGTCTGTCCTCATCTGTGTTTTGGGTCATCGTCCCAGGAAATACTGGGGAAGGGGTTCATAAGAACAGTGGTGCATAAACCTGTATCATTCCATCATGAATCTCACAGAAAAGCTGGATTGATCCAGGAGAAGGGAAGGGGGCATCCCATGAAGAGCTGGCAAGAAGACACAGGATGCCTAGAGGGTGGCAGAGCCAAGTGTATGGAGTGGGGGGCACCGTGTCCTGAGGCTGCAGCAGGTGCCCCTCAGCCAGTGTGGAGGTGGCCTGGCACAGGGGCTCAGGACTCTGGCTGAGGAGGGAAGGTGAGGAGGGGACCTGGGGAGGATTTGGGCTGCTGACAGCCTGTGCTCCCCAGGGAAAGGATACAGCAGTGGGATGCCAGTGCTGTACCTTCCTGCTCACTGGCTTGAGAAACCTCAGGAGGTAAGAATTTGTGGGGAATCCCATGCTGCTGATCTGTTACCAGAGGCCACAAAACCCCTCAGTTCCATGAAGGATGGAGGGAGGCTTTGGAGCTATGAGCCCAGGGAGGGACTCAGGGCTGGCCATGCTTCCCATGGCCTGAGAGCACCATGCCCTGCATGCAGGGCTTCCCTAGCACAGGGCACGGCCTCATATCACCCAGCTTAGAAAAAGAAGACCCTCTCTTGAACCTGTGCCTGTCCATCCCCATTTTTCAGGAGTTACACATATGCACCATTTCCACTTCTTACCCCCTTTAGCCTGGACTTGGTTGCACCTCTTGGCTGCATTGGAGTCTCTTGGGCAAGGACTGAAGCCCTCAACAAGCAACACAAGGCCGATGTGACTGTAGAAAACTCCAGCAAAGGCAGGAGGCGATCAGACAGGGCAGAGGCCAGATAACACAGGGTTAGTTGGCTGTGGAAGGCTTTGGTGGGTCAAGGGCAGGAAGTAGCTCTCCTACGTGCATCTCCCTTTCTCAGGGACCTGTACCACCACCATGCTAGAAGAACCAGTGATGGATCCCTTTCCCTGCTGCCCACAGGCAGTCCAACAGTATCCTCTCCTAGCTCTTCCTCCCTGTGACCCTCATATCTGCTGGGAGCTGGTGTCGGGTTTCTCAGGGCCTCAGTGGGTTCTCTCCCCACAAAATCTTCCTGATCTCCCACTCGTCCAGCCACTCTCTCCACCCCGGAGTCTGCAGGACCCCCAAAGTACAAATCACATGTCCTCCTTTCATGTGTCTGTCTGGCTTGGTCCTCACATCATTCAGTTCTGCCCCTTCCCTGACCTAAAGCAGCTCAAACCTCTGACCTTGTTCGACTTCTCATCAGAGTAGCCAGTACAACCTGACAACGTGGCATAGATGTACTCGCTTGTTGCCCATCTCACCCACTGGAAGGAGCTTAAGGGCAAGACATTCCCTCCTCCTCTGGTCTGTTCTATTTACTAGTGCCTCCTTCGCCAGTTTTGATGGATTCCTGGGCCCAAGGAATGGAAAGGGGCCATGAAAGAGCCAAGAGTGTCCATTTTCTACCAATGGGATGTGGGTTTATAATAAATCATAGGACCTCAGACCTTTTAGGGCCTGTTTCAAAAAGTTCACTCATTTCCTTTCTGGGCAGTAAAACAGGTTATTAACTCAAATATTCTAATTTCTGGAGATAAAGCAGCGAACAAAACAAACCAAGTTCCCACACCCATGACGTTTACATTTTAGTGGACTCACTGACTTGGTTTCCTAAAATACTCTCCCCCTGAAAAAGTTTTATAACACTAAATAAGTTATTTTATTATCTTTAAAAAAGATTTTATTTATTGTAGAGAGAGACAGAGCACTAGAGGGAGAGAAGAGAGAGGGAGAATCTCAAGCAGACTCCACGCTGAATGGAGAGCCTGATGCAGGGCTTGATCACACAACCCTGAGATCATGACCTGAGCTGAAACCAAGGGTCAGACACTTAACTGACTGAGCCACCCAGGTGCCCCCAAATAATTTTATTTTTTTGCAGGGTGGGTTGGAGGTGCAGAAAGAGGGAGAGAGAGAATCCTAAGCAGGCTCCACACCCAGTGCAAAGCCCAGTGCTGGGAACAATCCCATGACTCTAAGACCATGGCTTGAGCCGAAATCAAGAGTTGGATGCCCAAACAAACTGAGCCACTCAGGAACTGGCCCCCCAAATAAAATTTTAAAATAAAGGTCAATTTAAATGCACTGTTGAGCTGGAAAACAAAGTGCACTCCTTAGAGGTCAAATGGAAATGAAATGGCAGGTGACTCAGGGAATGCAAACATCCAAGTTAGCCTTTGCACTGGAGGTATCTGCAAACCTTGGTGAGCTTGACCAGGGCCGTCTAGAGCCCAGTGAAGTTGGGAGGGGTGGGACTCATGACTCGGATCCCCCTTCAGGAATGGAGATCTTATGATCCCATCTGCTGAGAGAGTTTCCTGGAGACAGCCCACGCTGGTTCTCATCTTCAGATGCTGCCTCAGCAGAAGATGCTGCCTCCCTCAATGTCACAATGCTTCTCTAGGGGCACCTGCTTTCAGTGAGTGATCCATGAAGAGGTACAAAGCTTGGTCCTCTACCCCAACTGCGGGAAGCCCTAGAGGACTATCAAACTTTTCCTAGTGATCTCTTGCTGCATAACAAATTTGCACAGCATGTAGAAGCTTGAAACCACAAACATTTGTCATGCTAGAGCTCCTGGGGATCTGATTGAGAGCTCTCATGAGGTTGTAGTTAAGGTGTTGGCTGGGCTCCTTCGGTCTCTCCTGGCCCATGGGAGGGTGTGGGTGACTGCTTATAAGATGACTCCTGGTTGTCACCTGGCCTCACTCCCCTACAATATGGGCCTCACAACATGGCGCTAGCTCCCTTCAGGATAAGACAAAGAGACCATGTCCAGGATGGAATCTGTGGTCTTTCATAACTCAGACTGACACCCACCCCATGGCCCAGTCTAGCCCATCTCCAGTCATTCTCAATAGTTTTACTGAAAACACAGCCAGGCCTATTTGTTTAGGAATCTCTAGGGCTGTTTTGAGCTATAGTGCAGAATTGAGTAGTTAGGACAGAGACCACAGGGCCTAAAATCCTAAGGCCTATGTCACCTGGCCTTTAACAGAAAGCTTGCTGATCCCTGGTCTAGTAGAAGCAGCCATGGCAAGATGCTACCTCAAAGGCTACACAGGAAATACACTACTTTCCTGCCTAAAACCCTCCCATGGATCCTCATTTTTATGCTCACGTAACTTTTTCATCAAACAATTTTAGGGATAGAATAAAAATTCTGGGGAATGGGGCAGACAGAATTAGCCACTACAAAGAACAAGTCTCTGTAGCTTATGGTTTATGAGCCAAGCTACCACACCAGTCCCCATGGCAGAAACTTACCATACCGGTTCTGAACCCCTGGCCTTTTCTCATGCTGTCCCCTATGCCCAGAGCATCATTTCCTCTCTCCTCTGCCTTGGGAGAGTCTCATCCTCCTCCCAAGAGCTCAGTTCAAGATGCCTCTGTCTGATAGCCTTCCACATGTCTACACCCCCGCACAGTGGACATGCTCCGCAATGCTTCCTAACGCCACAGCATATAATAGTCACGCTTTCAAGGCTGAAAACCTCAAAGTCATGGGTGAGTCCCTTTTTTTTTCACACTTCATTTGCAGTAACAGCTTATACTTGGGAGTTTCAGAATCAGGCACAGTTATTATGTATTTGTTCTCTGTTGTGAGTGGTTTACACACTTAGGTCATGTAACTCGCTCAAGAGTCTATGAGGCAGGTACTATCGGAATACATATTATAGATGACATGCCGACACCGGAAGAGACTTGCAAAAGGTCACAGTCACTTAGCTGTGGGCCTGAGATTCAGTTCTGTCCCCGCCATCCACCACCGTCCTGGACTTTACACGCCTACCTGCACCGTGTAATTTTTTAACTCATAGAACATATCACATTGTGACATATTTGTGTGTCCTTTCTTTCTATTTGTCAGAGATTGAAAGTGAGGGAGGGAGGGAGAGAAAAAGAGGGAGCACAAGCAGGGGAGTGGCAGGCAGAGGGAGAAGCAGGCTCCCCCCTGAGCAGGGAGCCTGATTCGGAACTGGATCCCAGGACCCTGAGATCATGACCTGAGCTCAAGGCAGACACTTAACCAACTGAGGCACCGAGATGCCCCTACACGTCGTGTTTTAACCTTGAATCCCTGTAGGTTGTGCTATTCAAATGAGTGTAACCAGACAACTGCTGACTCATGATGGTGATGTACCTGTTCACTTTAGGTCCATGGTTCTTTTCCCAGACCATCAGGGCAGATTCCTCTACTTCTAGGCCTCAGAGCAGTGGAAACACACTGGGGACAGTGGTCAGTAATGCTGACCCTTAATTCAAACCACAAATGAAATAAAAGAACACAACCATGTTCTAGGTTTCAAGTCAAATCAGATCTCACCAGGTTGTTCAAACTCTCCCAAGAGTTCACAGAATGTGTGCCAAATAATGTGATTTAACTTCAGAGGGAAGCTTCTTTGTCTCCCAGAGAAACAACGAGTTCCAAACTGCAGACAGGGCCATTTCCCAGCCCTCTTCTAGTGGCATCTTCCAACGAAGCAGGTGGGATCCTTCAGCAACTCCACTCTTGGACAACTGACAATGTATTGCTTGGCCCAGAGTTTCCAGCACTGATTAGGTCACATGGGAGACAGTAAAATGCACAGTAACAGCCAAATTTAAAAACACTGAGAAATTCCAAGAATAAAAAATATGACCACCTCATCAATTTATAGTCTCAAATTGCCTTGAGAGTCTTTTCCAAGTAAAAGTTCCTTCCAGAACAGAATACATTTGTCAATCTGTTATCCCTACAGTGGTCACCACATAGAGTACATTGCAAATTTAGTGGTATATGGAGAAAGAATGTGTCTAGAGAAACAACAAGGTGAAAATAAGAGGCTCTCAAGTTTCAGCTTTTCCAGAATGCCAGCCGACCAGTCAGTGAGAGTGATAGTGAACCTATTGGACAATTGGGAGAAATTTATTTTTAAGGTGTTACCCATGAGAATTATAGAGCTTTGGCCCATACCCATTCTGTCCAAACCCTGGCGCTCAGAGACCTGACCAAACTCTAGCATGGCTTTCAGCATCTTTATTTTATTTTATTTATTTATGACAGAGAGAGATAGCGAGAGAGGGAACACAAGCATTGGGGAGCTGGAGAGGGAGAAGTAGACTCCCAGCTGAGCAGGAAGCCCGATATGGGGCTCGATCCCAGGACGCTGGGATTAAGAGCTGAGCCAAACGCAGATGCCCAATGACTAAGCCACTCAGGTGCCCCAGCTTCCAGCATCCTAAGGCTATGTCCCCAGAACAATCCCAGGCCCCACTAGTTCCCCCAGCCCCATTAAAGGGGTAAAGCTCAAAGTTGCTGGGAAAATTTACTCTTTGTTCCAACCAAAACCTAGTGACAGGCAGAGAAGCACCTGAGACCCCTGTTAGAGCAGCTACTTTAGAAAGCTTGCACTTATAAATCTTCTCTTTGCCCTCTGAAATGTAAATCTACTACCCAACACTGTCTTCTCAAGGACCTGAAGGCCATCTCTCTGGCCTCTCACTCTTGGTCTGTGCAGGACAGGGTCTTACTTGGGTTGGTGCCTGGTCCAACTTGCACCTGCGCCCCTGTCATAAAGACTGACGTTTGCTACTCTGGATATACTCCAATGAGCAAATCTGGACCAAGCCTCCCTTTTAACCCTTCAGTGCCTTTTCCCTAGCACTCCCAAGCTTTTAGTCTGCTGCCCTTCGTTTCGGGGGAGTTGAGTTCAGTTCACGCTGGATTCTCTGCCCTATTACAATAGTTATAACTCAGTAAGATCCATCCTTACAGCTTCAGGTAGTGCCCAGCTTTATCCTTCACACCTGCAGGAATCCGTCGACCTGGGGTATAAAGGGCAATTGTGCATGAAGAATGCCACCTACGGCAGAAAGGGTCAAGTGAAACGCTCCAAACTGCGGGCAAAATTTAGAAATGGTCAATAATGGCCTTCTGTTTCACACTTTAAATTTCTGCTCTGCTCCCCCGTATTCTGCTTGATAGCCCAGGGTTTTCTTCGGTTCAATCCCCTAACCAGTGGCAGCTCTACATCTCTTGCTTTTCTACCACTAACCTGTAAATTTCATTTTTTTTTTTAAATAAGCATACTGTTTTAGGGAGGTGATACTTTTTTTTTTTAAAGATTTTTTATTTATTTATTTGACAGACAGAGATCACAAGTAGGCAGAGAGGCAGGCAGAGAGAGAGAGGGGGAAAGCAGACTCCCTGCCGAGCAGAGAGCCCGACGTGGGGCTAGATCCCAGGACCCTGAGACCATGACCTGAGCCGAAGGCAGAGGCTTTAACCCACTGAGCCACCCAGGTGCCCCTGTAAATTCCATTTTTAAGAAAACCAAATCCCTTCTCCTCTCGTCACCAACCAAAGAGTGCGACCCTGTGTGCAATGACCCCCTTCTCCCGCGCCCCGAGGACCCCCGCCCGCGCTGGCCGGTGGAGCTCCGCGGAGGCGCGCACCTCGCTCAGCAGCTCGCTCCGCAGGCTCGCGACCTCCCGCAGCTTTCGGTCCGCTCGCCGGTGCGCGCGCACGTGCTCGCGCTCGAGGGCGGCGACGTCCCGGCGGGCAGCGGCGGCGGCGTGCGCGGGGCCTGGGGCTGGGTGGGGGTCCTGCCGCGCGTCAGCGTCCGGTCGTCCGCGAACCCTGGGCGCGGGGCCGAGCTCGGCGGGAGCACCTCCTTGACGAGCAACGGGCGCAGGAGTTTTGTATACTTTTAATAAAACTTTACAAAACTTCTCCCCTTAACAGCTCAATTTCCACCCAAGATGGCCTCCCAGCCGTGCGGCAGCGCCCTGTTGCTTCGCAGCCCCTTTCGCGACAGCCCCGAACCCCTTTACGGCCACGCCCCCGTGGGAGCCCCGAGGGGCCCCCAGGGCACTCAGGCCTGGTGTTTCGGGTGGCGTGCGCGCAGGTGTGCACCGTCGTCTCAGGTCTTGGCTCCTCTCTGCCGAGGCCCTGGGGTCGGTTCTCAAGGGGCGGCTTTGAACCCAGACTTGTAGAAGTCGTCTCTCCACACCAGGAAGCCCAGGGCTGCATCAGTTTCTCCCCTCGCTTTGCCCCCACATTTCTACCCCAGCCTGCCGCCCAGCAGGGCTTTAGTTTCTTTGCCTTACCGTGCTATTTGGGGGGGGGGGGGAGATAATTAGATAACTTTATGTTCTAGGCCTGTGGCCCCGGACAGACGAAACAGAAAGCTTGGGGGTCCTTCCTGCACAAGTGCCGCACATTTGGGACTGAGCTTACGGGGGGATCGAATGGAGCCGGTAGTCCCACTTCTGAATACCTGTCAGGATATTTGAAACGATTAACTGGGAAAACAGGCGTGAAGGCCCCTTGTAGAACTGATATAAGCACGAGGCAGGAGCAAATGGTGGTGGTGTTACTAGACCGTGTATCTGGTGGTTGAGGACAAAGTGCTGGGATTAGATCTGGGATTTGGATCCTAGCTTCATAACATGCTGGCTGGGAGACTCAGGGCCAATCAGGTAGCAGCCTGAAGATGGCTCTCTGGGCATTGGTGTCCCCACCTGGACGTAGTAGTGGGGTTGGGCATCAAGACCTTTAGGGAGACGT
This sequence comes from Taxidea taxus jeffersonii, assembly GCA_003697995.1. NCBI lineage: Eukaryota > Metazoa > Chordata > Mammalia > Carnivora > Mustelidae > Taxidea > Taxidea taxus. Next base: position 65,545 of record ML105154.1, on the reverse strand, counting down.
AGTGGGCACAGTGGCTCCCCAAAAGATGTCTTTTCTCTGTTCATGAACAACCCTGGTGTCTCTTCCTCTTCTTTAAGGTCCCCAGTTATATTGGATTAGAATTCCATCCTTAGGACCTCATTTAATTATTACTTCTTTAAAGGTTACTATGATCTAAATGTTGTGGCATCCTCCCCTTGACAAATTTTTATGTTGAAATCCTAATGCCCAGTGTGTTGGTGTTAGGAGGTGGGCCTTTGGAAGGGCTTAGGTCATGGGGTAGACCCCACTGAATGGGATTACTGTTCTTATAAAAGAGACCCCATAGAGCTTTCTGACATATCTGCCTTCACCTTGCGCCCCGTGAGAGCTCATCGAGAAATCACCTGCTAGGAACCAGGAAGAGAGCCCTCACCAGAGTTCAGCCATGCTTGTTCCTTGATCTTGGACTTCTAGACAATTTTGTTTCTAGAAAACTGCTAAACTCTACTACTAATGCTGATGATTTATCTTTAGATTATTTCAAATCCGTGAACTGTGAGAAATAGATTTCTGTTGCTTATAAGCCACCCAGTCTGTGGCATTTTGTTGTGACAGCTACAGCAGACTGAGACAAAGGTCCTGTTCCAAATGCAGTCATCTTGGGGGTTAGGACTTCCACGTATGAATTTGGAGGACACAATTCAGTCTATAACATCCTATAAAAGGGATCATAGAGGGATACCTGGCTGGCTTAGCCAGTAGAGCATGCAATTCTTTTTTTTTTTTTTTAAGATTTTATTTATTTATTTTAGAGAGAGAGCTTGTGTTCAAGCTTGTGTTCAAGTTGAACACAATGTGTTCAAGCTCAGGCACACACGAGCGAGGGAAGAGGCAGAGGGAGAGAAAATCCCAAGCAGACTCTGCACAGAACCTAGAGCCCAACCTGGGGCTCCACCTCACAGCCCCGAGATCACAACCTGAGCCAAAATCAAGAGTTGGACGTTCAACCGAATGAGCCACTCAGGTGCCCCAGTAGACCATGCAACTCTTGAACTCAGGGTTGTGAGTTTGAACCCCATGTTGGGTGTAGAGATTACTAAAAAAATAATCTTAAAATTATTTTATTTTTAAAATTTTTTTTCTAAAGATTTTTTTTACTTATTTGACAGAGAAAGAGCAAGCTAGCACAAGCAGGGGGAATGGCAGAGGAAGAGGGAGAAGCAGGCCCCCTGCTGAGCAGGGAGCCCACCGTGGGACTGGATCCCAGCACACCGGCACATTGACCCCACCTGAAGGCAGATGCCCACCAACTGAGAGGCTTAGGCGCCCCTAAAAACTTTTTTAAAGAAAGGAATCTTATGGTACATGGCCTTTTGTGTATGGCTTTTTTCACTTTGCGTAATATTTTCGAGCTTTTATCCGGGCATGTATCAGTACTTCATTCCTTGTTATGGCTGAATACTGTTTCATGAATATACCACAATTTGTTTATCCATTCATCCATTGATGGCCATTTGGGTTGTCCCTTTGGCTATTATGAGTAATGCTGCTCCAAACATTCTTATACTAATTAATATTTTAGTTTTTTTAAAAAACAGTTTGCAAGTTTTTTATTTTTTACTTTTATTATTATTTTTTACAGATTTTATTTACTTATTTGACAGAGATCACAGGTAGGCAGAAAGGCAGGCCGAGAGAGAGGAAGGGAAGCAGGCTCCCCGCTGAGCAGAGAGCCCGATGCGGGGCTCAATTCCAGGACCCTGGGATCATGACCTGAGCCGAAGGCAGAGGCTTTAACCCACTGAGCCACCCAGGCACCCCAAGTTTTTTTTTTAAGATTTTTATTTATTTATTTGACAGAGATCACAAGTAGGCAGAGAGGCAGGCAGAGAGAGAGGTGGAAGCAGGCTCCCTGCTGTGCAGAGAGCCTGATGCGGGGCTTGATTCCAGGATCCTGAGACCATGACCTGAGACGAAGGCAGAGGCTTTAACCCACTGAGCCACCCAGGTGCCCTAATATTTTAGTTTTGATGAAGACAAAATATCAAGGTTTCCTTTTATGCTCCCCCCCCCCGCCCTGGTTTTATTTTAAGAAATAAAATAGCCTTAGCTACCCTAAGGTCATAAAAATGTTCCTTTATATTCTTTTCTAAAAGACTTAGTGTTTGTTTTTTCATACTTGTGAGCAATCCATCTAGAAATGAAGTTTGAGGGGCGCCTGGGTGGCTCAGTGGGTTAAAGCTGCTGCCTTCAGCTGGGGTCATGATCCCAGGGTCATGGGATCGAGCCCCATGTCAGGCTCTCTGCACTGCGGACAGCCTGCTTCCTCCTCTCTCTCTGCCTCTTTGCCTACTTGTGATCTCTGTCTGTCAAATAAATAAATAAAATCTTAAAAAAAAAAAGAAATGAAGTTTGAGGCAGCTATCTCATTGTAGTTCTCCCCATGTGTGTACTTAGTTATCCGAGCCCTGCTTACTGAATATTTTATCCACTCCCTCTGGTCTGCAATGTAACATCTGTCAGGTGTTAAGTCTCTCTATTTGCTTATGTCTGTATTCTGTTCCATTAGTCTCCATTTCTGGGCTTTTATTGCATTGACTTTATTACTAAATTAGATTTATGGTAAATATTGATATCTGGTGGTTAAGTATGACAAGTCCCCTACTCCCCCGCCCCCCACCCGCTTGTCCTTCTTCAGGAATATCCTGGCCTTTCTACTTTTTTTTTTTTTTAAAGATTTTATTTATTTATATGACACAGAGAGAGACGGGGAAGCAGGCTTCCTGCCGAGCAAAGAGCCTGATGCGGGCCCGATCCTAGGGGCTCAACCCTCTGAGCCACCCAGGTGCCCCTTTTTTGCTTGTTCTGACTTTCAATTAGTTTTTTAAATTTTACCAAAACAAGCGGACCCACCTGATGAGATTTCTTTGGGATTGGATTGACTCAGTGGGCTAATTAGGAAAATAATTAGAATGCCAGTTTTGTCAGTCTATTTAGTTGCTCTGTAATGTATTTCAATATAATTTTGTAGTTTTATACAGAAAGATTTTCCATATGTTTTGTTAAAATTGTCCCAGTTACCATTTGTATTGGGTTGAATTATGTCTCCTTCAAATTCATGTGGACTTTGCCCCTCAGAATGTGATCTTATTGAAAATAGGGCCTTTATGGCATGCCTTGGTGGCTCAGTTGGTTAAGCGTCTGCCTTCAGTTCAGGTCATGATCTCAGGGTCCTGGGATCAAGCCCCGACTCAGGCACCCTGCTGAGTGGGGAGTCTTCCTCTGCCCCTCCTTCCTGCTTATGCTCTTTCTCTCCCAAATAAATAAATAAATAAATAAATAACTTTTTTTTTTTTAAGATTTTATTTTATTTATTTGTTAGAGAGAGAGAGTGAGCACAGGCAGACAGAGTGGCAGGCAGAGGCAGAGGGAGAAGCAGGCTCCCCGCTGAGCAAGGAGCCCGATGTGGGACTCGATCCCAGGACGCTGGGATCATGACCTGAGCCGAAGGCAGCTGCTCAACCAACTGAGCCACCCAGGCGGCCCCAATAAATAACTTCTTTAAAAAAAAAAGAAAATAGGGTCTTTGTAGATGTAATTAGTTAATATGAGACCAGACTGGATGAAGGTGGACCCTAACTCCCAGGATAGGTATCCTTATGTGAAGCCCACGTGAAAACACAGAGGCACAGGGAAGGTGGCCATGTGACAAGAGGGCCGAGATTGAACTGATCGAAGGAGCACCGAAGATTGCCAACAGTCACCAGAAGCTGAAAGAGCCAAGGAAAGATTCTCTCCTAGACACTTTAAGGGAGAGCATGGCCCTGCCAATACCTTGATTTCTGATTTCTACTCTCTTCAACTGTGAGAGAATGAATTTCTATTGCTTTAAGCCCCTCAGTCTGTGGCAATTACAGCATCCCTAAGAAAATAACACATCATTAAAAAATAGTTTTGTCCTATTATAAATGACACCTTTTATTTTATTATTAATTTTGAGAGGTAGTTAGATTTGTTATTTATTTTTAAAATCCCAGTGGGAATAACATACAGTGTTACTTTTTAAAAAAGATTTTATTTATTTATTTGACACAGAGAGACACAGCGAGAGAGGGAATACAACAGGGCAAGTGGGAGAGGGAGAAGCAGGCTTCCTGCCAGGTAGGGAGTCCAATGTGGGGCTTGATCCCAGGACCCTGGGGTCATGACCTGAGCTGAAGGCAGACACTTAACAACTGAGCCAGGCAGGCAACCCTGAATAACATACAGTGTTATATTAGTTTCAGGTGTACAATATAGCGATTCAACAGTTCTGTACATTGCTCAGTGCTCATCATGGTAAGTGCTCTCAATCCTCTTCATGTAATTCACCCATCCCACCACCCCATTCCCCTCCCCTCTGGCAACCACCAGTTTGTTGTCTATAGTTAAGAGGTTGTTTTTTTGTTTATCTCCTTTTTTTCTTTGCTCCTATGTTTTGTTTCTTAACTTCCACATATGAGAGAAATCACATGGTATTTGTCCTTCTCTGATTGACTCTGGGTCCAACCATGTTGTTGCAAATGGCAAGATTTCATTCCTTTTTTTATGGTTGAGTAATATTCCATTGAATATATATACTACATCTTCTTTACCCACTAATCTATGGGTGTACTAAATGATACCTTTTAGAAAATATTTTTCTCTTCCTGGTGAATAGAAACACTGCTGACTTTCATGTATTGATTTTGTTTCTAGAAAGCTTGCTAAACTCTACTACTAATACTGATGATTTAGCTTTAGATTCTTTCAAACCTATGATATTTAAAAAAATCACTAGAATATAATGGTAATAGTTGTGATCATTTAAGAGACATGTCTGTAAGGAACCTGGGTGGCTCAGTCAGTTAAGGGTCTGCCTTCAGTTCAAGTCATGCTCCCAGGGTCCTGGTATCAAGCCCCACATCGGGCTCCCTGCTCAGTGGAGAGCCTGCTTCTCTCTCTCCCTCTGCCCCTCTGCCTGTTGGTGTTCTCAGTCACCCTCTCTCTGGGGCGCCTAGGTGGCTCAGATGGTTGGGCATCTGCCTTTGGCTCAGGTCATGATCACAGGTTCCTGGGATCCAGCCCCACATCGGGCTCCCTGCTCAGGGGAAAGTCTGCTGTCTCCTCTGCCTCTCTGCCCTTCTTGTGCTCGCTCTCTCTCAAATGAATAAATAAAAATCTTAAAAAAAAAAGAAACATGTCAATGAGTTTTACGCTCCTCTCTTCATGGTTCTGCTCCTTGCTAAGTTATAGACTCAGAGACTACACTGGGGAAGTTGCTTCACAAGGTCATCTTTCTTTCTACAAATAAGAAGATCATGAGGAATAATCTCCAGATCCTTGACTCCCTAGTAGGGCTTGGGATAACTATTCAGGCAGGATATTAACATTATAACGAAGCTGGGGTAACTGTGGGGCACTTCTGGTACTTTCTGATTCATCTGAACAGGAGTCTTCCTTGAATGTGTCTTTTTCTCTTCCAGCAGTCCGTTAGTTTGTTTCTAAAAGGTAAGACTGATGGATAGGCAGAAGCTTCTACTAGAATTTTCCTGAGTTTGGGGGTCAGGCTGGTGACAGAACTGGATTACCTTCCGGGGAGGGCAGATGGGACTTGCTGCTAACAAGCAGAACACAGCGGTGATGGTATAGCACCTAAAACAGCGAGCTGTAGGACCACAGCTTTCACCTTTCATTAAGAAAGCACACTTTCTGCTGCTGCAAGTGCGGGGCTCACCTGTGCCTCGGACATTGATTAATCACAGGATTTAGCACACCCTGCTTGGAATTTCTTTGCCAATATAATTTCTTCAAAACCCTAGAATGTTTTCTGTTTACTTTCAGCCAGTTCCAATGTGCATGTATTTACGGCAAAAAATCTTACCAAGACAATTTTTTTTGTTAACTGGTCTCTGTGCTCTGTCCTTCCGCCACTCTCTCAACTCATTCCATGGGGAACGAGTGGCTTTGATAGGAAGGTGACCGTCGTAATCTGGTCTTTGCTGCTTGGATGACACCCGCTATCTGGGGAAGAAGCTTTCAACATGCTTGAGAAAGATCTTGAAGTCTCAGGCTCATCTCATCTCTAAGATGGCTTCTTCTGGAGCCTCTCTTATAAAAAAAAATTTATACACACACACAGATACATATAATAAATAAAAATAAAAAATATTTATTTAAATAAGTTCTCTGCCCAGTGCTCAATGTGGGGCTTGAACCCAGGATCCTGAGATCAAGAGTCATATGCTCCACAGACTGAGCCAGCAAGGCACCATCTGGAGCCACCTCTTAAAAGTTTCAGTTTTGCATGCAGAAACTCTTGCCATTTTCAACCCCAAATGACCAGTGGTGGTGGCCTTTCACATCTCCTTCAAAGAAGCGACTGTAGGAAGCATAGTTGACAACCTCCAGCTGCCACTTCTTTGGCTCTGCCATAGTGATCATGCCAAGGCCATACCCATCTGCTCTCAGACTACGTTCGGGACTTAATTTACCACGCTCATCACCCCTGTCTGTCCCATTGATGAACCAAGTAGAAATCTGCCTAGGGCACTTTTCTTAGGACAAGTTTCCCATAATGCTCTTCACCCCCGAATCCTCTCCTGGCTCTATAGAAACTGGTGAGCCATTGCCTGGTTCCTGCCTTCCACCCCAACCTTGCCCCTTACTGGACTGTCCCCAGAGAATTGTGCCACATGGCCCTCAGGTCCATGAAGGGAAAGCTGCTGGTTTCCCCATGTTCCTTGTACTTTGGTCAGGAGTTGGGGCCAGACTCTCCCCTGGCCATCGAGATACCACTCCTCATCATCTTCCCTCTTGTCTAAGGCGGCACTCCGTTAGAGTGCGTGGTGCTCATCTGACTACCCTCTCTCCCTCCCTACTGTTATCATTCTCTGACCCCTTCCCCATATTGGAGCTCTCTCATTCATTGTACACTGTGGCACCCAGCTCCTGGCCTTCCTTTCCACACCATGTCCTGTCATCATCTTGGATGAGTTCCATGGCCATCCCACACCTGGCCCCCAGGCCCCCAGCCTCCTCCCATTTGATGAGTTCCTTAATGTCCCTTGGCTGCTTATTCCCAAGGGTAACTTAGGGCTTGTTTTTGCCCCAAACCTGCTCAACACTTGCTCAGCCCTCTTCCTTTCTGACCATGTCCCTGTCCTCCTAGGTGACATTTGTGCTATAGTCACCTGTACCTTTTCTTTTTAACCTGACCCTTCAATTCACTTTAATAATTACTTTCTCCTGTAGCTCTCCTACTCATTTCCCCACCCATCCCTTCAGTGTACACCATCCATGGCTATGACAATGTCCTTGTCAAAATCCTGACCTTTTACTTCTTGTTTCCTGTCAAAAATGCAGCTCTTGATCAGTTGCGTGCTGCGAGGGACCATCACCAATGAGACTGCAGGAAAGCGCAGGGCTTGGGAGAGTCTATTTGCAGCTGTCACAGGTGGTAAAGAAACATACTTTTAAGAGGCAAAGAATAATGTCGGGGAGTTTGGGAATAATGGAATGGAGGATTTTTGTGAATGAAGGAGGAATGGGGTTGTAAACAGGAGAAAGGAACTACAGATCATTATGGGGATCAGAAAAGAGGAAAATAGAATTAACTAGGGGAAGCCCTCAGCTATTTTGGGCAGCAGTGAAGTAACCCCTGGATAGATTTATTTTTCTGGCCACAGTGTTAACAAGGTAACAAATCTCCATTTATTTTGAAAGATGGTGGAAACTCAACCCATTCCATGTTTGTCTGCTGCCTGGAAGAGGGAAGTGTCCAGGACCAGGGACTTGAATTTGGGTTCTTTCACCTTGGAATCTTTTATTTAAGCTTTTTTAAATTTAAACATATAATGTAACCCCACCACCCTCTCCCAACCCCTCTCCCCCCCACCTCCTCAGATTGTTTTATGACATTAAGAGTCTCTTTTGGTTTGTCTCCCTCCCGATCCCATCTTGTTTCATTTTTTCTTTTCCTACCACCTTAACCCCCACCCCTGTTGCATCTCCACTTCCTCATATCAGGGAGATCATGTGATAGTTGTCTTTCTCCAGTTGACTTATTTCGCTAAGCATAATACGCTCTAGTTCCATCCATGTCATCGCAAATGGTAAGATTTCATTTCTTTTGATGGCTGCATAGTATTCACCTTGGAATCTTTTGAGGGCAGAAGAAAGTAAACAGCTACAAATGAGTGAGAAAGAAGATCGTTGTTTGAGGAAGAATGCCCTGAGCAAGTGGGAGGGATATGAACTCCAGGCCTAGAGAGAAGGAAGGACAACCCTTTCATCAAACACAAGTAGAGGAAGAAAGGATGAAAGTATCAGTCACCTAAGTGTGGCTCATGTCATTATAACAATTCCCAAATCTCAGGGTCTTAAAGCAACTAAGGTCTTCCCTGTTTGTGCTATGTATTCATCATAGGTTGGCAAGGAAACTACATTTATCAAAGGAACATAGGCTGATGATCAACCACCATCTTGAATGTTGAATGGCTCCTGAGCCACAGAGAACTCTGGAGAGTCTCCTGTTGGAGGTTCCAGCTTGGGTATCACACGTGCTACTTTCCCTCACAAGTCACTGGCTAGAATTAATCTCTCTCATTCTCCCTTTCTCTCCCACCCACACCCACACCCACTTACCCACGAGGGGGCGAGGAAGTGCAATATACATTAATGGCCTCTATAGCATTTTGTGCCAAGTGAGCTTTAGTTCTAGAACTCACACAGAATGCCTGTGCTGGAAATAACCTCAGACAGGCCATATCTGCCCAAGATCACACAGAGAGCAGTAGCAGGATGATTGGGAGCCAGAACTCCTGTTTCCCAGTCCCTCTGTTTAATGGCGGCCAGGACTCTATAAAGTTTTATCTTCAGCAAGGTTAAGAACTCCTCGGAGTTCTCCCTTCACTTGGAGTCATTTTTTAAAAAATTACTTTCTACTTTAAGTAGCTCTACACTCAAAGTGTAGATTTGATCCCAAATCAAGAGTTGCATGCTCTACTGACTGAACCAGCCAGGCACCCTAGAATCATTTTTGTTAATGCTTGCCCCAAAGTGTTGATTGTATCCTTGGTTATTGTCAGTCCTGTTGTGTCCACTAGAATTAAACTTGCTTTCTTCCCTGGGGTCATGTCAGCTGATGAAACATCTAGCTGCTGAAGCCTCTGTAGGAGCACTTTGTGGTCTTCCCAGCCTGATTCATACTAAGCATGAGACCAGCAGATTGTGCACATTCTGCATACTTTGCCTCCATTTCTTATCAGAACTTTCGTTACATAATACTTTGTCTATCTCCTCTCCGATAGATGGCTTTCCAGAGCTCTATGCTCCCACAGCCCCCATGCTTCCTTCTGTAATAGCATTCGATATAAAAGGACACTTGTTACACCTGAAGCACCTGGGTAAAGATAGGTTCCAGCTCTGGGCAGGCTGTGCGATGGAGAACCTGGCCAAGAACCCCAGCAGGACTTTCTGCATAGCTGTTCATGACTGGAACTCTGGACAGCCAGGAAAGGGACAGAGAACCTGGGGCTTATAAAGGACATATGGATAATAAAAACTTCTGGCAACCCTGTCATACTCAATGACGTGATTGTACAGTCCCATAAGACTGCCTCTCAGAATGGTTCCTTAGAACATTCTTTGCTTAGAAAATGCCAGAGATTTGATTGCTCCAATTGCTGGAGCTCGATTGAGGGTAGACTTCAGAAACTGGGGATATTGGAGTTGGTGGTTTCTTACAAGAAGGAGGAACAAAGGAGTTACTGAATAGTAATTTAGAACGAAAGTTCTCAAACCTTTAAGGATCACTTGACTACTTCACAGTTTATAGGACAATAAACAGTGAATGCCATGTAGCCCCTGGGAAAAAGAATGCAGATCTTGATGTTTATTAAATAGAGTAAGATTTTCAAGCCATAGTTTTAGGTGGAAAAAAAGGACATTCATAGGTTATACAGTGTGCTACCATCTCTGTAAAGACAAAAAGAACCCCCCCCCCCAAATCCCCAAGGTTGGGGAGAGGATATATGTATATGCTCAAATATGAATATTTGGAAGGGTATACAATACTGGCAAATGGTTGTTTTCCTAGAGGGCAACTGGGAAGATTGGTGCAGGAACGGGCCACTTTTTTTATCTTTTGAATTTTGTGCCATTCCTTGTTTCAAGTCAACAAACCAAATGAAATGTGGTATCCTCAAACAGTAGAACAGGCATTATTGGGAAACTGGTGAAAGCAGAATAAAGGCTGTAGTCTGGTTAGTAGTATTTTACCAATGTTAATTTCCTTGTTTTAGCAAATTACCAAATTTAACTTTTTTGGTGGCTGTTGTTTCCTTGTTCATAATTTCATCCTATCCGGTTTTTTACCATTAAGACACTTAGAGAAAATTTGCAACTTCTGGCATTTTCTCACATTGGTCCTTGTGCTTGGATATCCCTCGTTCTCTTCTTGTTCTCAGCTGTATTCATCCCCTAAGTTCACCAGTTCCTTGCTCTGAAATGCTTAACTCTCCCAGAGACAGGACATGTAGCTTATGACAGTTTCCTACTGTCTTACACTTACCAATTGGATTTCCCAGGAAGCAGACTTCAAGATGAAAATACAGTGCAGGTTAAGTTTATTAGGGATTAGGCCCCGTGGAAGGGGAGGTCCATTAGAGTAGGCAGAGTGGGGCTGTGAGGCTGTCCTAGCAAGAGCCTGAGGAAACCCACCAGGGAGCTCACACAGATGCCCTTCAAAGTTGTCCCAACTTGTGGTGAGAAGGAAATAGCCCTTAGACCCTTAGCCAGTTAGTCACTGGATACAGGCCACCTAGGAAAGGGGGCATGAACTTGGGGAAAGCAGCTCTCTTAAGCAGAGGGTCTTCTCAAGAGGGCTGACCAGCTGATGGCTGTCTGTCAGCAATACTTCCAGCAGCTGGGAAGTAAACCCTTAATTTCTGAAGGTGCTGGGCGTGGTGTGATCTACCACTGTTGTAATTATGACTTATTGTAAAATTCCTTATGTGAGGGCTAATGTTCTAGTTTTTAGGTTAGGTGACTGAAAGTACTCTGGCTTGGCTGTCTGAAAGCAATGGCCCAGACCATGGGATTTTAGGAAGTCCCCTCCTATGCTAAGAACTGAGTCTGTCCTTCCCTTGACCAACTCCTATAGCAGCATGCAGAGGTAATTCTTCCCCATGAGCAGAGGGTTACCGAAAGCCTCAAAACTGGTAAGAAATTCATCTTCCATTTGGCAATAACAATCAAGGAGAAGCATTTCATTTTGAGAGAAATAAAATTTTAGTCAATAACTTTTTAGGTCTTTTGTCTTTTCAAGCAAATGAATACTTTTATTAACATGTCTTTTTTTTTTTTTTTTCCTTCTTTTTAATACACATGGTAGGGTTTTGACCTCAAATACTTGTCAGGTCTGCTACTCAAATGAACTTATAGCAGGACAATTTATGAACTTCAAAAATACCTAGTCCCTGTCCAGTTTAGGGTCCAATGCAGACAGTCCTCCTTTCCTTTCCCAGCCCCTCAAGAGCCTTTGCAAATATCTCTTCCATTTTAAACCCAGAATCCCCTGAAATGCATCAGAGTATTCCATCAATGTATACAAAACCAAGATCTTGTCTCCTATTCTAGGTTCCACATCAAATAAAGCTGAGTTGGGTTGTCCAAACAAACTGACCAGATAGGTTACATCAGATAGTGTGCCACATAAATTTGAATTTTGAACAAAATACATCTCTTCTCCTTTGGTCTCACACAGAAATCAAAGTCCCAAAATACAGACACTACCATCGTCCCACCGCCTTCTGATTAATCAGTCCTAGCCAGATCAGCTCCATTCACATTGCCAGTTGACGTCTGGTCCCTTCTTCTTCAGCTTCTTCAGCAGCTCCAGAGCTGGAAAACTCCAACTCTTGAGTCTCACGTGACACAGACTCAAAGTTCCAGGGAGCTATGGAGTCACAGAAGAAAGCACAAAGCACCTCAAAATTTAGAAATAACCAAAGCCCAGGAACAAACGTGACTGCTGCAAGAGCTTACAATCTAGGCCCTAATTCTCGTGTGAGAGCATCTTCCAAATGAAAACTACTTCCCTAAACAAAAACATTGAACGGTCAGAACTTGTTTTGAGGTCATCCACCACAGACCATAGCAGAAACGTAGTGTAAGTGAGGACAGAGTGTAGACAGAGGAAAAAGGAGGAAACAAAAGGCTCTCTGGTTTCAGCTTCTCAAGGATGTCAGCCAATCTCCATCAGTTGACCAGAATCCGCTGGCTGGAAACCTGAAGTGCAGATGGGAGAAAATAATCGTTAAGAGGTTAAAATCCTGAAGAAAAGCAGCAACCACGCCCCTCACCAACCCGACCATGCGGGGCGCCCCCTGCCCCACTCCAGTCCTCCAGCAAATTCTGAGACCGACCCGGAACGGCTTTCTCTCTCTCCCCACTTCCTCAGTGACCCCTCCAGTGACTTAGTTTCCCTACAGGCCCGCACGACTATCGTCCTCCAAGAAACCGTGACTCTAGGCCCCAAACGGACACACGCCCACCACCTTCTCCCCCAACTACCCTGGCGAGCGACCCCGCCAACCCCGGGTGCGAGCCGGGCTCGCGTTCACTTCCCCGCCCGGTCCCCAGCCCCCTCGCCTCACCGCCCGCGCTCCTTCAGGACGACTCGCTTCTCTCTATCCGCCGCACCAGCTCCACCAGCATCTCTGCCATCTTCGCGATCTCCTTGGCCTTCTCCTCGGCCTTCTCGCACCTCTTGGCCGCCCTGCCGTCCACGCCGTCGCCGGGGTTCTGCAGATGGTTGAGGGCGCTCTCCTCCGAGGCCTCCACCTGCGTTTTGATCTGGATGAGCATATTGTCCATCTCCCACAGCTTGCTCCTGTTCCGCAGGTAGGCTCTCCCGTGCTCCCGCGTGAGGGCCGCGATGTCCTCGCGCATCTCGTTGATGACGGGCAGGAGGAACTGCTCGAAGTCCTCCTCAGGCTCCAGCACTTCCACCTCCTCGGGCTCCGCCAGCTCGACGATGTCCAAGGGCCGCATTCTCGCCGCCTCTCCGAACCGCGCTGCCGACGTCTGCTGCGGAGAGAAAATGGAGACTCGCTAGGCTTACCGACAGAGTTCCAGAATATTCTTTAAAACTTTTACCCTTTTTAAACTTTTCGCCTCACAGAAGCCACGGAAACGAGCGACTTACGAGCAGAGAAGCCCCGAACAAAATGGAGTCCCAGCCGTCAACCAGCGCCCTGCGCGTTGCGGCCCCTTTCACGACACGGCCCTGCCTCTTTACGGCCACGCCTCTCGTAGAACGAGGCGCGGGCGGCGCGCACGTCAACGGGGCGAGGGGCGGGGCAATACGCCCGGTGGCCGCGGGCGCGCATGTGGGCGCGCACGTATGCGCGCACACTCTTTCTCCTTTCCCTCTTATCCTTATGGTTTGGACCTCTGTCACCCTGGTTTTTGAGTGATTCTTTCTGGGTGTACCTTCCTCTTGGAGGGTTTCTGGAGCACTGAGTTGCACATTTTTAAGTTATAAACACGGTCTTCCTACAATAAACAAAGATAGAAAGGCTGTGGCATCCCCAGACTAACTCCAGTAGCCCCTTCAGCTTTAGTAGACAGCCAGACCCTTCTCAGCTGGCTGAAAGGTTAGTTTTCCTTCTTCGAATTACAGTCGAAAATGTCTGGGTGTCGTTTCCCCCAGGGCCGGAGCTCCCCCCGGCCTCCAGGGTTCCAGGCCTTGTGTGGTACCTTCATCCTGAGGCCCCACCAGACCCAAAGCTCAGTGGAGGTGAAGAGGGTTCTTCGGGCTAGGCTTCACACCTTTTACCAGGTTGAGGGGTCCCCGGGAGTCTTCTCATTCAGCTCTGTGTCCCCGAAGCCCTGAGCGGATTTGGCACACAGTAAACTTGCTTTAACATTTGCTACAATTTTAAGAAAAGTTACTTTCTTAGCAGGTTGACCCAGTCACAAAACAGCAGCAAAAATGTGAGGAATCCAGCTTGCACAAGTGCCTTTGGCTTCTGTTTTCCTGTCCATTAAATGGACCCAAATCCTAGTTATTGAATATGGCACAGTTAAGAAGGAAATAGTCATGAAAATGCTTTGTAAATACCAAATATATACACATGTGAAGTCCTTATATTTTAAACTTTTCTCAGGATCTTCATATTTTGGCTGCTCTATTAAAAATCCGACTTTTGGCCTTCCTGGGTATATCAGAGGCAGCTAGCTCATAAGTGTTTTTGTATGCATAAAATGAGTGGTTCAAACAACAATGAGATACCACTACACCCTTGTTAAAAAGCCCCAAATGCAGAAAACTGACACCACTAAATGCTGGTGAGGAAGCAAAGCAACAGGAATGCTTTGTTCCTTGCTAGTGCAAATGCAAAATGGTACACCATCACCTTGGAAGACAGTTTGGCAGCTTCTTACAAAACTAAGCATACTTTTCCTATATGGTCTAGCAATTGTGCTCCTTGGACATCCACACAAAAACTTGCACATAGATGTTTTTAGCCCCTCTATTCATACTTGCCCAAACCTGGGAGGATTTAAGGGGTCTTTTAATAGATGAATGGAAAAATAAACTGTGGTAATTCAGAGAGTGGAGCATTATTTGGCTCCATGAAAATGAATAAGGGGAAACCTCCCTAAAACCGAATCAGGAGGTTCTGCAGGGGGAGCTCTTATGGCCTCCTGGTCAAGAGCAAATCCAACAGGAAGAGTAATAAGGAACCTTGCAGGTAGATACTACTTCAGTTATTGCATTACTATCCTTAGCAGGAGGAGGATGGGCTTACTACTGCTCTAGCAACAGTCCAGCCAATAAGAAGCTGCTATACTTGGGGTGCCTGGGTGGCTCAGTGCTTTGAGCCTCCGCCTTTGGCTCAGGTTATGATCTCAGGGTCCTGGGATCAAGCCCCACATCAGGCTCGCTGCTCAGTAGGGAGCCTGCTTCCCCGCCCTCCGCTCCCGCCCCCCGCCCCCGCCTCTGTCTGCCTCTCTGCCTACTTGTGATCTCTCTCTCTGTCAAATAAAGAAGTAAAATCTTAAAAAAAAAAAAAAGGAGCTGCTATACTTCAAACTCCTGGTTTACGCCAATGGACTTTCTGTTTTCAACAGCCCTCCTAACTCCCCCTTTCCTCTATAAAAGAGTGTTCCTCTTCTTTGCAGGGTGTCCACACCTATGGTTTTGCTACTGTTTGCTTGCCCTGGGTTGCAATTCTCTGTTGTTCTGGATTAAACTAATCTTTTGCTGGTATAATAACTGGCAGTTTTATTTTCAGTGTTGACAAGGCTCTTCTTTCAGATATCAACATGAATTTCTGCTCTCACCTCCTTAAGATTTTTGCCCATTTGCTAAATGAATGAAAAGAAGTTAGTAGCATTTAAAATATTTTCAGTAACCTTGTTTTTTTAAAAGATTTTTTTTTAAGATTTTATTTATTTATTTGTTAGAGAGAGAGAGAGAGAGAGAGAGCAAGCACAGGCAGACAGAGTGGCAGGCAGAGGCAGAGGGAGAAGCAGGCTCCCCGCCAAGCAAGGAGCCCGATGTGGGACTCGATCCCGGAATGCTGGGATCATGACCTGAGCCGAAGGCAGCCGCTTAACCAACTGAGCCACCCAGGCGTCCCGTTTTTTTAAAAGATTTTATTTATTTATCTGATAGACAGAGATCACAAGTAGGCAGAGAAGCAGGCAGAGAGAGAGGAGGAAGCAGGCTCCCTGCTGAGCAGAGAGAGCCTGATGCGGGGCTCGATCCCAGAACCCTGGGATCATGACCTGAGTGGAAGGCAGAGGCTTTAACCCACTGAGCCATGTAGGCGCCCCATCTTCTTCTTCTTTTTCTTCTTTTTTTCAGATTTTTAAAAAATATTTTTATTTGACAGACAGAGATCACAAGTAGGCAGAGAGGCAGGCAGAGAGAGGGGGGAAGCAGGCTCCCCTGCTGAGCAGATAGCCTGATGCAGGGCTTGATCCCAGGACTCTGGGATCATGACCCGAGCCAAAGGCGGAGGCTTTAACCCACTGAGCCACCCAGGCACCCCAGATTGGAAGATTTTCAGTGGCAGACCTAGTCTCCTATCCCTCCTATTTCTGCTATTGGTAGCTCTGGATTTGATCCTTGTTCATGCATTTGGTTTTAGTATTCACTTCCCTCCTGGCCACCTTTGGGGATTTCTCGTACATTCTTGCAAGTTCAGCAATGCATCTAAAGGAAAGTTTGTTGTAATTTATGCACCCTCTGAGTGTGGTAGAAGGGCATTTCAGAATGTTTTATCCATCATAACTCCAGAAGCAGATGGCATCCCTCTAACCTGCCTTTCCTGCTCTTGCATCCCATCGAATGCATGGCCGAGAAGTCACAAGGACATCAGGACTTTCAGGACACTAGAACTGTACTCCTCCTGGGGCATTAAGAGAGGAGGTACTCCAGGAACCCTAAGCTGTTTGCACTACAAGGACCTGGAGACCAGCAAGTTCCACCTTACCCCCTTTCCAAGAGGAAAGCTGGCAGAGATGGGTAATGAAATTAATTGGGCAGAAGCTTATGACCACCTCTTCACCCTCTTGATGGAGTACCTAGCATTTTTGACACTCAGAGGGGATAATTTTCATACCCCCACCTCTCTATGACAAAATATTTGCAGTAATAAATGGGAAATAAAACTTTGTGACATTGTGGGCATTTCATATTCCAGATATCGCTTCAATTGCCTCCTCTTTTGCTTAAAATTTTTCTTTATTGAACTCCATGGGGGTCAGTGTCTTTCAGGGTACCCCCTTCACATTTCTTTTTTTTTTTAGATTTTTTAATTTTTATTTATTTATTTGTTAGAGAGAGAGAGAGAGAGAGAGAGAGAGAGAGAGAGCGCACAGGCAGACAGAGGCAGAGGGAGAAGCAGGCTCCCCACCAAGCAAGGAGCCCGATGTGGGACTCGATCACAGGATGCTGGGATCATGACCTGAGCTGAAGGCAGCCGCTTAACCAACTGAGCCACCCAGGCGTCCCTAGGATTGAGATTTCTATGAAGGTTTCCTAATGTAGGCCTAATCAGTTATTAACCCCATTTCCAGTCCCTCTTCCCTCTCTGCAGAATATGGGGTGAGGCTGAAAATCCCAAAATTCTAATCATGGGTCAGTCTTTCTGGATGAGTGACCAGCCCCCATCCAGGAGCCTTTGAATCAGCTTCTATGTAGTATAAATGTTTATGAAAGGAAAATCGTTAGGATGAGCTAATTGGAAGCTTACATACTGTATTCATCTCCTGTGGCTGCTGTAACACATTATCACAACCTTGGTGGCTTGATAAAACACACACACACATTTATTTTAATACAGATCTGAGGTCAGAAGTCTAAATCAAGGGGTGCCTGGGTGGCTCAGTCAGTTAAGTGTCTGCCTTCAGCTGAGGTCATGATCCAAGGTCCTGGGGTGGAGCCCTGCATCAGACTCCCTGCTCAGTGGGGATCCTGCTTCTCTCTCTCCCTCTGGCCTTCTCCCTGTTAATGCACTTTCTTTGTCTCTCAAATAAATAAATAAAGTCTTAAAAAAGGAGAAGTCTAAATCAAGATGTCATCATGGCCTCTACCCTCTCTGAAGCTTCAGGGGGAGAATCTTGTTCCTAGTCGCTTTTAGCTTCTAGAGGTGTCTGGGTTCTTTGCTGGGTTCTTTGGCCTTCCTCCTCCCCAGTTTCTCGCTTCTGTGGTCACCTCGATTTCCCCTTCTTGGACTCTGATCCTCTCTCCTTTTTCTTATAGGACCTTATGTTTCATGGTGTCCACCCAGATAATCAGGGATAATCTGGCCATCTCTAGATCGGTCACATAATCCCATCTGCAAATCTCTTTGGGCACTTCAGGTGACATCTAGGTTTAGAGGATTAGGACTTGGCATCTTCGGAAGGCATTATTCAGCCTACCTCACATACATTCTCAACAATAATGGCAGTAGTTGTATTTTGAGGGAGATTTTTTTTTTAATCACTGACATTGTTTAGAATTGCTTGTTCATCATGATAACAAAAAGCAGACAGACTTAGTTGGTCTTACCCTTGTTTTTATTTTTTATTTATTTTTTAAAAGATTATTTATTTATTTGACAGAAATTACAAGTAGGCAGAGGGGCAGGCAGAGAGAGAGGGGGAAGTTGGCTCTCTGCTCAGCAGAGAACCCGATGTGGGGCTCCATCCCAGGACCCTGAGATCATGACCCGAGCCGAAGGCAGAGGCTTAACCCACTGAACCACACATTCTCCCCTACCCTTGTTTTTAAATCCCCTATAGACATTGCATTCTTTGTGCCTTTCTCCCAGTGCCCCATCCTCGTTCCTCTACTACCCCATCCATACCCACCCCTGGTGCCCCTGGAAGAGTCTATAACATTCTTCTTTTCTGTCTGTCCAGAGTAGCAAATTCAAGGATGCAGCTCTGAAAATAAGTTTTGCCACACATGGGCAGCTCCAGGGCTTGTCAGCATAATTCCAGGCAGTTGCAGCTAGGTAGGTGATGTGAGGACTTAACTTTCTCCAAGTTGGAAACTGAAGAAGAGTTTGTCGTGGATCCAGCAAGGTGCAGCAAGGACATGGGGGGTAAAAGTTGGAACGCCCAGTCCTATGACTTGGGTCTGAGCCCTGCGGAGGGGCAGAAAGAGGGATTTTTTTTTTGTCCCTTTTGATGCCCTTGTTGGGGGAGGTGATGCTGAGGGCCCAACGGGAGAGCCTGGAGCACAGACCACCTTTAATGGGTCCTAGAGCCTCTGGACAGCTGGGAGTCCGCTGGGGGTGAGCAGTGGAGGGTGGGGTGTGGGAGAGTGGGGACCATAGCTGCTCGAACACCTGTGGTCCTAGGAGAGCTTGAATGGCATTGCTGGCCCTCAGTGGGTGCTCAGAGGCTGAGTCAATCCCCGTCCCAAGGGTGGGCAGAAGGCTGGTGTCTGCTTCTAAGGACATGGAGATGGACAGGACTCCTTTCTCTTTGCCATTTGCACCCTGCTGGCCACAAGACTGCCATGCTTCTTCCAGCTTCTCTTTTGCTTGCTTCTCTGAGACCTGAACTAAAGCCCAAGGTTGTCAGAAATGGATGGGGAGAGCAAGGATGTTAACATGGCTCATAGGCTTTATCTTGCTTGGGAGGAAGAGGAAGGAGCATAGGGGACAAAGCTGTCTGGGTAGTGGCGAAGTATAATGATTATTTTGATATCGCAGTAAAGAAATATAGACTTACTCATGATTATTACAGCAAAAATCCCAGGAAGTAACTACCCATTAAATTGAAAGAGCTTCTGCTGTGTTTCTTCTTAATCCAATCCTTCTGCTACTCACCTCCCCAAAGGTAAACTTTTCTGTGGCTTTTGGTTAGCTATTTCTTTGTTCTTCTTTATTGTTTTATTGGCTCTGAAAGCAATTATAAATAATAGAGTGGTTCCCCCCATTTTTGAACTTTGTATAAATGGAATCATAATTACTCCTTTGTCTCCCGCTTCTTTTACTATTTTATACATATGAGACTCACCTGCGTTGATGCAGGTAGATATAATTCACCCATTTTTAAAATTAAGTTTTAAATTTTAATTCCAATATAGTTAACATACATGTAATGTTAGTTTCAGGCGTGCAATACAGTGATTCCATTGCCCAGTGCTCATCACAAGGGCACTCCTTAACCCCCATCTCCTCTTTTGCCCATCCTTCCACTGACCTGCCCTATGGGAACATCAGTGTGTTATCTATAGTTTAGAGTCTGTTTCTTGGTTTGTCTCTCTCTCCTTTTTCCCCTTTGCTTGTTTTGTTTCCTAAGTTCCACATATGAGTAAAATCATATGGTAATTGTCCTTGACTGACTTATTTCGGTTAACATAACACCCTCTAGTTCCATCCATGTTGTTGCAAATGGCAAACTTTTATTCTTTTTTATGGCTTGATAATCTATATATCCATATCTATATATCACTTTTTCTTTATCCACTCATCGATCAATGGGCATTTAGATTGCTTCCATATCTTGGCTATTGTAAATAATGCAACAATAAACATAGGGGTGTGTATATACCTTTCTCCTCCTATTTGGGAGCCAGCTGTCTACAGGAGACCTATTCTCTTGCATTGGCCACGCACAATCAGTGGGAAGGGAACGCTCTGACTTGTAGGGGAGGCACCTTGCCCAGCATCTTCTGTGACAGGGGGATTCCTGTAATGGGGTTCAGTGATAGAAAGCCACTTGGCTGCAGGCATGAGCCACGGTCCCCAAGATCTGCTTTATCAGATGAAAGTGTTGTCTGGCCTGTTGCCTCTTCCTTTTCCTCCTTTGTTCTGCGGACTCCTACTGAGCCGTCCTTGGTGACTGGCAGGACCTAGATGGGGCTCTGGGGACAAAAGGGTGGCTCAGCGGCAGCCAGCCCTGCCTTTGAGATGATCACAGTGGAAAGGGGAAGAGAAGGTGCAGCTGGAGCTTTGGCAACAAGATAAGTCATTTCACCGTGACACCATGGCAGGTGTCACTTCCACCAGGAAGCCCTCTGTAAAGTCCTGCTGGGGACTTAATGTGGACACCAACATCACTGGCTGGTGACTTGCCTGCTTCCCCCCTCTAGATGGAGAGCTCTGTGAGTCCAGGGG
Organism: Taxidea taxus jeffersonii; assembly: GCA_003697995.1. Lineage (NCBI taxonomy): Eukaryota > Metazoa > Chordata > Mammalia > Carnivora > Mustelidae > Taxidea > Taxidea taxus. The sequence goes on along the minus strand of ML105154.1, from coordinate 44,930 downwards.
CCTTGCCTACATTGGTCAATGCTGATTATCCAGTGCCAGGCACAAGAGATATTTGTTCAGTGAATGAGTGGAAGCTCTGGAGAATCAGGCTTCCTGGGTTCAGAGGACAAGCAGGACTGGCTATTCAGGGCTCCAGGAGGAGTCCCTGAGGAGCAGGACTGCACTGCAGGCTGAGGGTCTGGCAGATGGTGGATGATTGGGGGTTGGTGGTGGGGTGAGCAGGGATCCATCAGAGAATGGGTGTGGATATATCCTGGGCTGGGGTCCATGTCCACAGTGTACCCTGCTTACTGAGTGACCCTGGTCCCGCACAGCCTGTCTGTGGGCCTGGGCCTCCCCATTGGTAGAGAAAGGGATCAGGTGACCATGCAGAAGCAGGACAACTCTGAGAGGAGCCCACTTTGTCTGGTGTTGGATGTGGGGCCAAGTTGCCATAGGGAGAGTGCTGTAGATCTGGCTCCTTGGATACCTTCCTCACCTTTCTGGAGATTCTGCAGGTGCTCTGTGTGGTTGGAGCTGTAGTTCCAGCCTGGGATGCTGAGGATCTGCAGGTGAAGACTTGGGTGTGGGGTCATGGCTTCTTGCTGCTGGGGGTCTGGGAGATTCTGGGCAGTCTCTGCAGGGCAGATACACAGAGCCAGGACAAAGATTGGGGCCAATCCTTGGAGGAGTCAATCAAGCTCCTCCTGGCAGTGGGAACTCTGCACACCATGTGCCCTCATACAGGCGATCCAGCTCCTGCCCACGTGTGCCACACAGGGAGGACAGCCTGAATCACCTGCTGGTCCCAGCGCTTCAGGCATCCCCTTTCCTGTCTTTGCCCACAGGCATCCTTCCACCTGTATGCCTTTCCTCCCACCTATCCAAGGGCTCAGGTCATAGAGTCTAAGAGCCAGAAGGACCCTGAATCTCTAGTCCAGCCATTTCAATGTACAGATGGGGAGTCTACTGCCCAGAGAGGTGATGGGGTTTGTTCCAGATCACAGGGTAGGCTCATGCAGAGCCTCTATTTCAATGCAAGGTGTGGGATGCCAGCTCCTCCCTTGTTTTGTCATCCATGGCCTCCCTGCTCAGAAGGTACCTCAGCCCCCTCCTCCTTCCAGGAAAAGCCCTTTCAGCTCTGGGCTCCAGCTGGGGCACCACCTCCTCGAAGTCCCCCAGCCACATTGATTAGTCCAGGCTATGAGTTCTCCCTGCACTAATCAGAAGCTTTCCCTGGGACTTCTGCACTTAAGCTAGGAAGATTGAACTCAGTCCTTTTGCTGAGGTTGGGAGAGAGGAATCAGGACAGAGAAAATCAAGCAGGCTCCACTCCAGCCCCAGAGCCTAATGCAGAGCTTTATCCCATGAACCTGAGATCATGAAGTGAACTGAAACCAGGGGTTGGGTGCCTACCGACTGAGCCACACAGGTGCCCCTAGGTGTTTCATTCGTTTATTGATGCTCCCCACGGACTCCTGGAACTGGGGCTGGGCTGGAGGTGCAGCTTGCTGGTGGCTGGCTCTTGGGGCTGCTGAGCTGGTGCTGGCTGTGGGCAGGATGGAGCTCCTCTTTGTGTGTCCCCTGCACAGAAGGCTGGTGTGACCCATGACATGGCTGCTGGCTTCCTCCAGATAAGGTTCTGGGGGAGAGCACTCCATGACCACTGCCCTGAGGCACATGGAATTTGGGACTCTGCTGAGAAGTGGACAGCACTGGTTTATCCTAAGTGAAATAAGTCAATCAGAGAACGACAATTATGGGATTTCACTCATATGTGGAATTTAAGAAAAAAAATAGGATCATAGGGGAAGGGATGGAAAAATAAAAAAAGATGAAATCTGAGAGGGAGACAAACCAAAAGACTCTAGGAAAAACTCTAGGAACAAACTGAGGGTTGCTGGCAGGGAGGTGAGTGGAGAGATGGGGTAACTGGGTGATGGGCATCAAGGAGGGCACATGATGTGACCACCACTGAGTATGATACGCATACTGATGAGTCACTGAACTCCTCCTCTGAAACTGACAACACATTATACATTAAATAATTGAATTTAAATAAAATAAATTAAAAAAATTAAAAAAGTAAAAAAAAAAACTGGCGAAAGGGGCAGAGTGCCGAATGGTGATGTCCAAGGGCTACCTCCTCTTCTGGCTCAGGTGACAGCACTGCTGCAGGTGCCACTTCTCCTGCTCCTGCCCCCACTTTCCTACGTGTTGGGAGCACTGTTCTCTGCTAGGGGACCAGTCGCCCATGGACAGAAAGTGATGGCTAGCAGCATCCCTGCCCACCTACCATTGGGATGTGGCCACCTGGCTGGCTTCCTGTGCTCATGCCGCTGGTGCTGCTGTGGTTCCTGGTGGCCCAGCCCATGAACCCCATCAAGGTCTTCATGGTTCCCCACAGTCACATGGATGTGGGCTAGATCTACACGGTGCAGGTAGGTGTCCATTCACCATCCCCCAGACCCCTCTGGAGCTCAGCTTCCTTTTCCCTGCCAGATCCTGGGGTGGGTTTGAAGCCTGGTGTCGGCTGACATCCTCAAGGGAGCAGCCTGGGTTATGATCTAACTCTGCTGGAGACTAGGGAGACTCACTTTGGCTGCTTCGCTCTAGTCTCTGGCCTCAGTTTCCCCATCCATGCTAGGGATAGTCAGGTGAAGAGACATGGGCCTGACTCATGCCACGGTCCCAGTCCATGACTGGGACAACTTGGGTGGACTCTGTTCCCTTTCTGAGCCCCATGTCCCCCTTCTGTAGGATGGTACAGACCTCCAACACTTTGCATGGGCTGTTCCCTCTGCCCAGAAGGCCTTCCTCCAACAAGCCTGCTGGTCCTAGTACCCCCCAACCCTGTGTGTGGCTCCAGAAAAGACTTTCTGGCGGGGCCTTCCTGGCATCCCTGTGTGTGCCCGTATTCCCTTCCCCTCCTCCCTTCCATGCACATTTGGTAGGGGGCTTGGTGTCGGTCCTTTGTCCCCACCAGAAGGCTAGCTTCACAGGTCAAGGGCTTCATACATTATATTTCCTGGCGTGTTCTCACCGCCCTGACAGACAGAAGAGGTACACCAGCTATTGCTGATTGAGTGAATGAATGCAGGAACAGATGATCAAATGAATGAATGAATGAACACAGGAATGAATTAATGCAGGTATGGATAAGTACAAGAATGAATGAAAGCAAGAAGGAACAAATGCAGGAAAAGGAGCAGGAAGAGACTGAGATTTACTTAGATCTTGGGTCAGGCGACTGCATATTGTCACCCGGGCCCCCTCCAGCTCTTTTGTGGGAACAGGAAGGAAACCCAGAAGAGAACAAACACTCTCTGGGTTTAGGGATACAGTAACTTTTCTGTGGACATTATTGAGAGGCAGCTGGACTTCAATGGGATAGAGAAGCAGCAAGAGGATCTGACACTGGAGGTGGGAGCAGGAGTAGTCCAGTCCTGGGATGCACTGGGACACTCTGCTGCCTGTGAGATGGCTTAACGGTGGGGAAGCATAATTGCCGCCCTCAGTTACAGAAGAGGAAATTGAAGCCCAGAGAAGGTTGGGGTCTTCCTTGAGGGAACCCAGGAATGATCCCCCTTTCTGAGATCCTGCTGCCAGGGATCTTTGCATTTCATTAAGCAGCCCCTCTGGGCACCACCATGTGCCAGCCTGGAGACACATATAGGAAGCAACCATGGCTGGACCCGCAGAGCCTCCAGCCTGGGGGAGACAGGCTGGCAGATGCCCATGACCACTGGGGGCCCGGGTGCAGCTCCTCTCAGCTTCAGTTCTCAACATCAGCTCCCCTCATCCCAGTCCAGATGGGCCCCGTGGGGTCCCTGAACCTCTTCCCTGTCACCCCATGGCTTCACTGGGATGCCTCCCTACTGTGCCCTCAAGGCCAGCTACTGTGCTCCTCGTGGAAGCTGTCTGTGTCCTCTGGGCATGTTGTATGTCATGGTCTGGAACGTCAGGGCCAGCTACTGTGCCCCCTCGGGGAAGGCATCCCTGTCCCCTGGGCACGTCCTGTGTCATGGTTTGGAACGTCACCTCTCTCCCTAGAACAGCAGGATCTCATCAGAGGCAGGGAGCTATGTCACTATCTCAGGGCCAGCCAGCACTGTGTCCAGCACAGAGCAGCCCCCATGTGCCTTGTTGGATCGGCAAAGGAGGAAGAGAGGGAAGAGCCCAGGGCAGATGCCTGTAGGGAATGGTGGAGTCCAGGGACCCTGTGTCACTGGGGATTATAGTACTGGATCATTGGGGCCCAGCCTCTGGGAGCCCCCATAGGGGCTAGTGTGATAGGGTGCCCCCTCCACAGGAAAGCCTGCTGGCCTACATGGCCAATGTCTACACCTCCGTGGTGCAGGAAAACATCGCCGCTTCATTGCCGTGGAGCAGGAGTACTTCTGGCTGTGGTGGGACACCATCACCTCAGACAGGCAGAAACACCAGGTACTGCTGTCTGCAGGGGCCTTTGGGAGGGACTCCCGGACAGGGAAGCCCATTGTCTGAGGCTGTGTGGCCTGAAGCTCCTGGAGCAGGTACACCGGGTGCTTCACATGGCTTGTTTAGCTCAGTTTGTGCTCAGACCCAGCCCACAAGACAGGTTTGGTTTTATCTGCCTTTGTGGCTGTAGGTGTGAAATGGCACTCTGACAAGTCAGCCCTGTGCTCATCTGGTGCAGAATGGGGTCTCTTTGGACCCCACCTCCTGCTTCACCTATCATCTGCATGGGCCTGTGACTCGCAGCTGACTGCCCTGCCCAGGGTGCCCCAGTGCCTGCGTTTAAAGTGGGTCACAGAAGGCATCATGGGGTGCAGGGTCAGAGAAGCCCTGGGAAGCAGGTCTCTACAGGGGGCAGCCTGGGACTCTGTTCAGCCTCAGGCAGGGGTGCATTCTATGAGCTGCAAGTCCTGCCTATTTAAATGGGAGTGAACTCCCTCTCCTCAGATATGCTAGGTTCAAATGAATGTGGGATGTATACACCTGGGAGGACACTGTGGACCTGGTCCCCTCCCCGACATTCACCTTCCTTCAGAACAGTCACTGAACATGAGGGTCAGGAAAAGGAGAGACTTGCCCAAGTGGCAAAGCTGAGACGGTGAAGGGAAGAGTTCACCAGATTCCACCTGAGGAGTGTTTTGAACCTGCAGTCTGTGGAATCGTGAGGAGGAGACTTGCACAGTGTGGGGGCTGGCCAAGTTCCAGGTGCTGGCCTCTACTTCTTACAGTCCACGTCACCACATCCTCCCAACAGGGTATATGGTGGGGATAGTTAGTGCATGCTGCACAGATGGTCCTGGTTCAGAGAGGGCAGGTGAATGGCCCATGGTAACACAGCTGATACTGGATGGGTGGGACACTGAGTCGGGCAGGTCTGAGTGAAGCAGGTCTCTCAAGGTGTCCAAGGGTGGGCTGCCCTCTATGGTGACACCCCAAACCCAACTGTCTCTCCTCATCCTTGAGGAGGGATGTGACCCACCAGAGTCCTGGGCAGACCACTCATGGCATGGCTCCCTGGAAGCAGGGAATTTTCTCTACTTGCTCCCATGAACCCCCAGTGCCTGGAAAGTGCCCGAGATGAGGTAGGTGCTTCTGTAAAACAGTATGCAGCAGGAGCCCATTCAATCCTCCTGGAGTGAATAATCATGAGTCCTGACAGTCCTGAAAGCAAATGGAAACTACAGTCTCCAAAGTGTGCACTGGACTCACCACCACTGTCTCTCCATACTGACCATGTCTCCATCCCTCCATCCCTTCATTTGTGTTAAAAATACTTATCAGCCAAAAAAGCAAGACCCATTGACATGCTGTGTTCAAGAGACTCATTTTAGACTGTAAGTCATCTCCAGATTGAAAGTGAGAGGGTGGAAAACCATTTATCATGCTAATGGACATCAAAAGAAAGCTGGGGTGGCAGTCCTTATATCGGATAAATTAGATTTTAAACCAAAGAGTGTCATAAGAGATGAGGAAGGACACTATATTTTAATTAAAGTGTCTATCCAACAATAAGATCTAACCATTGTAAATATTTATGCCCTTAACATGGGAGCCGCTAATTATATAAACCAATTAAAATAAAATTAAGGAAATACATAGATAATAATACTGTGATAGTAGGCAACTTGAACACCTCCCTCACTGCAATGGACTGATCATCTACTGGATCAGATGGTCTTCACAGATACATTCAGAAACTTCCATTCTAAAGCAAGAGAATACACATTCTTCTCAACTGCACATGGAACCTTCTCTAGAATAGATCACATACCAGGTCACAAATCAGGTCTCAACTGGTACCAAAAGACTGCAATCATTTCCTGTGAGTTTTCAGGCTACAATGCTTTGAAACTGACACCCAGAAGAGGAAATTTGGAAAGAATTCAGAAATATGGAGGGTAAAGAGCATCCTAGTATAGAATGAATGGGTCAACCAGGAAATTAAAGAAGAATTTTTAAAAATTCATGGAAACAAATGAAAATGAAAACACAACTGTTCAAAGCCTTTGAGATGCAGGACACTTCAGTGGCTCAGAAGTTAAGCATCTGCCTTCAGCTCAGGTCATGATTCCAGGGTTCTGAGATAGAGCCCTGCATGGGGCTCTGTGCTCTGTGGGAAGCCTTCTTCTCCCTCTCCCTGTACCCCTGTTTGTATCCTCTCTCTCTCTCTCTCTGTCAAATAAATAAATAAAATCTTTAAAACCAAAACCAAAACCAAAAACCTTTGAGATGCAACAAAGGCAGTCCTAAGAGGGGAGTATATAACACCAAGTCTTTCTCAAGAAACAAGAAAGGTCTCAAATATACACACTAACCTTACACCTAAAGGAGCTGGAGAAAGAATAGAAAATAAAGCCTAAACCCAGCAGAAGAGAATTAATAAGGATTAGAGCACAAATCAATGAACTAGAAGCCAACAGAACAGTAGAACAGATCAACAAAACTAGGAGCTGATTCTTTGAAAGAATTAACATTGATAAATCCCTGGCCAGACTTACCAAAAAGAAAAGAGAAAGGACCCAAATAAATAAAATCATGAATGAAAGAGGAGAGGTCACAAGCAACACCAAAGAAATACAAACAATTATAAGAACATATTATGAGCAACTATATGCCAACAAATCAGGCAATCAGGAAGAAATGGATGTATTTCTAGAAACATATGAACAACCAGAACTGAAACAGGAAGAAACAGCAAACCTGAACAGACCCATAACTGACAAGGAAATTGAAGAAGCAATCAAAAATCTCCCAAAAACAATAGTCCAGGGCTGAATGGCTTCCCAGGGGAATTCTGTCAAACATTTAAAGAAGAGTTAATACCTGTTCTTCTAAAGGTGTTTCAAAAAATAGAAATGGAAGGAAAACTTTCAGACTTGCTCTAAGAGGCCAGCATTACCTTGATCCCAAAACTAGACAAAGACGGACCAAAAACAAGAATTATAGACCAACAGCCCTCATGCACATGAATACAAATCCTCATCAATATCCTAGCCAATAGGAACCAACAGTACATTAAAAGGATTATTCACCATGACCAAGTGGGATTTATCCTGGGCTGTAAAGGTGGTTCAACATCCACAAATCAATCAGTATAATACACTGCATAAATAAAAGAAAGGACAAGAACCATATAATCCTGTCAATAGATACAGAAAAAGCATTTGACAAAGTATAGCATCCTTTCTTGATCAAAAGTCTTCATGGTGTAGGGATAGAGGGAACATACCTCAATAAAGCCATATACAAAAAGTCCACAATGAATATCACTATCAATGGGGAAAAACTGAGATCTTTTCCCCTAAGGTCAGGAAGATGGTTGGGATGTCTGCTCTCACCACTATTGTTCAACATAGCATTGGAAGTCCTAGTCTTGGCAATCAGACAACAAAAAGAAATAAAAGGCATCCAAATTGGCAAAGAAGAAATCAGCCTCTTGCTCTTTGCAGATGATATGATACTCTGTGTAGAAAACCTAAAAGACTCCACCCCAAATTGCTAGAACTCATACAGGAATTCAGCAGAGTTGCAGGATATAAAATCAATGCACAGAAATCAGGTGCATTTCTATACACTGAGACAAAAGAAAGAGAAATCCCATTTACAATAGTGCCCCAAATCATAAAGTACCTAGAAACAGACCTAACCAAAGAGGCAAGGGATCTGTACTCAGAAAACTATAGAACACTCATGAAAGAATTTGAGGAAGACAGAAAGAAATGGAAAAATGGTGAGGATGTGGAGAAAGGGAAACCCTCTTACACTGTTAGTGGGAATGCAAGTTGGAGCAGCCACTTTGGAAAACAGTGTGGAGATTCCTTAAGAAATTAAAAACAGAGCTACCTTATGATCCTGCAATTGCAATAATGGATACTTACCCCAAAGATACAGATGTAGTGAAAAGAAGGGCCATCTATACCTCAATGGTCATGGCAGCAATTGCCACAGCTGCCACACTGTGGAACGAGCCAAGATTCCCTTCAACAGAAGAATGGATAAAGAAGATATGGCCCATATATACAATGAAATATTATGGTTCCATCAGAAAGGATGAATACCCAACTTTTGTATCAACATGGATGGGACTGGAGGAGATTATGCTAAGTGAAATAAGTCAAGCAGAGAAAGTCAATTATCATATGGTTTTACTTGCTTGTGGAATGTAAGGAATAACATTGAGGACATTGGAGGGAGGAAAGGAAAAGTGAATTGGGGTAAATCAGAGGCGGAGATGAACCATGAGAGACTGTGGACTCTGAGAAACAAAGTGGGGGTTTGGGAAGGGAGGGGGGTGGAGGAATGGGTGAGCCTGGTGGTGGGTATTAAGGAGGGCACATATTGCATGGAGCACTGGGTGTGGTGCATAAACAATGAATCTTGGAACACTGAAAAAATAAAATTAAATTAAAAAAGAAAAAATACACATTTAAACAAACAAGCAAACAAAAGAAATGTCTATGCTACCTAGAGCAATCTACGCATTTAATGCAATCCCTATCAAAATACCATCAGCTTCTTTCAAAGAAATGAAACAAATAATCCAAAATATATATAGAACCAGGAAAGACCCTGAATAGCCAAAGGAATGTTGAAAGATATAACCAACACTGATGGCATCACAATTCCAGTGTTCAAGCTCTATTACAAAGCTATAATCATCAAGACAACAATGGTACTGGCACAAAAACAGACACATAGATCAATGCAGCAGGATAGAGAACCCAGAAATGGACACTCAACTCTATCGTCAACTAATCTTCAAAAAAGCAGGAAAAAATATCCAAGGGAAAAAGATAGTTTCTTCAGTAAATGGTGTGAAAATTGGACAACTATATGCAGAAGAATAAATCTGGACCATTCCTTTACACCATACACAAAAAATAGACACAGGATGTATAAAAGCCCTATATGTGAACAGGAATCCATCAAAAGAGAACACAGGCAGGAACTTCTCTAACCTCAGCTGCAGCAACCTCTTGTTAGACATGTCTCCAAAGGTAAGTAAAACAAAGGCAGAAATGAACTATTGGGACTTTGTCAAGACAAAAAGCTTTTTCTTTTCTTTCTTTTTTTTTTTAAGAGAAAAAGCTCTTGAACAGCAAAGTTAACAGTCAACAAAACTAAAAGACAACCAACAGAATGGGAGAGGATATTTGCACATGACATATCAGATAATGGGCTAGTATCCAAAATCTATAAAGAACTTATCAAACGCAACACCCAAAGAACAAATAATCCAATCAAGAAAATGGCAGAAGACATACAAATGGCCAAGAGACACATGAAAAAATGCTCAACGTCCCTCAGCTTCAGGTAAATATAAATAAAAACTACAGTGAGATACCAACTCACACCAGACAGAATGGCTAAACTTAACAAGACAGGAAACAACAGATGTTCGTGAGGATGCAGACAAAGGGAAACCCTCCTACACTGTTGGTGGGAATGCAAGTTGGTGCAGCCACTCTGGAAAACAGTATGGAGATTCTTCAAAAAGTTGAAATAGAGATACCCTATGACCCATCAATCAACTACTGGGTATTTACCCTAAAGATATAAATGTAGTAATCCAGAGGGGCACGTGAACCCCAATATTTATAGCAGCAACGTCCACAATAGCCAAAGTAGGGAAAGAGCCCAGATGTCCATCGATAGATGAATGAATAAAGAAGATGTGATATATATATATATATATATATATACATGTGTATATATATATGATGGAATACTATTCAGCCATCAAAAATGAAATCTTTCCATTTGCAATGATGTGGGTGGAACTAGAGGGTATTACACTAAGTGAAATAAATGGATCAGAGAAAGACAATTATCATATGATCTCATTCATATGTGGGATTTAAGACACAAAACAGAGGATCATGGGGAAGAGAGGAAAAAATAAAACATGACAAAATCAGAGAGGGAGACGAACCATAAAAGACTCTTTTTAAAAAAAAAAAGATTATTTATTTATTTATTTGACAGAGAGAGAGATCACAAGTAGTAAGAGAGGCAGGCAGAGAGAGAGAGGGAAGCAGACTCCCGGCTGAGCAGAGAGCCCAATGCGGGGCTTGATCCCAGGACCCCAAGGCCATGACCCGAGCTGAAGGCAGAGGCCCAACCCACTGAGTCACGCAGGTGCCCCAAGACTCTTAATCATAGGAAACAAACTGAAGATTCCTTAGGGGAGGGGGTGTGGGGGATGGGCTAACAGAATGATGGACATTAAGAAGGGCTTGTGATGTAATAAGCATTGGGTGTTTTATAACATTGATGAATCACTGACCTCTACCTCTGAAACTAATAATACATTATATGTTAGTTAATTGAATTTAAATATTTAAGAAGTTTAAAAAAATACCAGCCAGTCATGAGGCAACACAAGCAGGAGGACACTCTCCAACATCCCTGGCCTATAATTCCTGAAATGATCAAGCCGATTGAGAGGACATAGAAGCTGAGAAAGTGTTGGGAATACAGGACAATGATGAGACATGACAGGGTAGGCAGGACCCCATCCTAGACTAACCCCACACCAGTAACAGGGCATTCATTGGACAACTGGGAACATTTGGATGAGGTCTGGATTAGCTACAGTGTTGCATTAATGGTAAATGTCCTAATTTTGAGAATTGGACTATGGCTATAATTACCCTGTCCTGACAAAACACACAGTGAAGGAATAGGGAGAAAGTATGCTATGTCCAACTGGTACTTTCAAGTGGCTTAGAGAAAATTGTACCAGGTTATAAGGAGATATGGGAGCTCTATGGGAAATAGGTAAAGTGGGTTAACAGTAAACGAAACTGGGGAAGGGATCCACAGGAGTTGTTTGCACTATTTCTGCAAGTTTTTGATACATCTGAAGTTATTCCATCAGTGATAATTTAACAGATATAGATACAGACATGGAGACAGAGGAAAAGGTAGACAAGGAGGTAGATACAGAGGTAGATATGGCAGTAGAGACAGAAGTAGAGACAGAACTACAGGTAGTTTCAGGTGGAGGTAATGCAGATCAAGTAGCAGCCATGGGCCAGGTGCTGGTGTGGGTATTTTGAGGCAGGTCTGGCCTGATGCTCTTGCAGAATGAATGCACATGTGGTTGTGGGGGAAGGCACCATGAGACACCGGAGGCATGTCCCCACAGACCCAGCCCAACTCTGGGGTTCTAACCTGGCTTTGTTCTCTCTGCTTGTCACCAACGTCCACCATCTCCTGGCCACAAGATGTCTTGAGTTTGTCAACGGGGGCAGGTCATGCATGACGAGGCCATGACCCACTTTGATGACCAGATCCTGCAGCTCACAGGTTAGGTCTCCCTTCCCCACCTCAGGCTATCCTGGGGCCTCCAAACACACTGGGACTGGGTTCCTGAACTCCAGCTCTAGGCCAGTCTTCCCCTCTGAGCAGGACACTGAGGCCCGTGGAAACAGTAACTGGTGAGTGCCATCCTCCTGCCAGTGCCTCTGAGTGCAGGGGTGTGGAGCATGGTCTCAAGACCAGATGGCCTGGCTCTATCCTGTGTCTGTGCATTCCCAGCCCAGGGACCCTGGGCAAGGGACCTCCCCTCACTGGGCCTCCCTTTCCTCATGGCCTAAAGGAGTTTGAGGACACTGCCTCCCTCACAGGGTACTTGTGAGGATCAAATTGGGACAATTCTTCGGGGCACATGAAGTGGAGCCCGTGGCTCCCAGGAGATAAGCAGTGAGGGTTAGATGCCATCCCTGCCATCCTCACTCGTACACACAGTGCCGCCTGCACCAGTGAGGCCCCCCTCTCTGCCTCCATTACTCAGGCCACCACCTACATCGACACCCTCTCCCAGTCCACACTGACAGCCACAGCACCGTGTACACCACCTGTGTCACTATCACAATGACCACCATCATCACTTCCAGCGTCATTACCACCAGCGTCCTGACCTCACCGCCCCCATCCACACCCCACCCAACCGCCACCACCTCCCCTGCCATCAGCACCCGTCCTCCAGCACGTCGGTGGCCATAGGCACGGGCCCTCCTCCTCGCTCTGAGGTGTCTCTTGGCCATGACAGGGCCCCGCAGGCTGCCCGCGGGGGAGGGAGGGAATGGAGAGGCCCCCTTAACCCTGCCCTTGAGGGCCGCCCACACCCACCTTAGTCTGAGACCCAACACTTCTCTGTGGGGAGAAGCACCTGCTTGCAGCACTCGTTGACCAGGGGAAGCTGCGTGTGGCCCCCTCCTCCTCCTCCTCCTGCTCACTGAGGGGCCAGCTCCCCAGCTGGGACCCCCCCCCCAGAGGTAGGATGAGGGCAGGTGCCTGAGCGAGAGCTGCACCCCCACCGCGTCTCGAGTAGGAGAGCCCTGCTCGGGTCAGGCCCGGGGGCGCCACAGCCGCAGTGCAGAAAAATGAAAGGTCTGGCCACGAGGGAGGGACTCTGCTGTGACCATCCGGGCTGCTCCTATCCAGGGGTTTTCCACTCCCAGCTCTTGGCCCCGGCCCTAAACTCCTACCCGCAGGTGTCTTTCTTTTGCAGGGATGCTATGGGGTGTAGGCCAAACTTCCTGCTCTTGTCTCATTGGCCAGGATGCAGTCACGTGACCTGAAGGGCCCCGAAGAGATGCTGGGGAATGGCCCCAATACTGAGCTCTCAGCCCATTGACCAGGGGGAGGCACGTGTCTTGGAAGGCAGGGTCTAGCCGAGGGACTCTGCACCTGCTGAAGCTGACAGAGAGGGTGGGCTTCTGACTCTAGAAGGAATAGGAGGACGTCGTTCCATGGGATAATTAGTAGTTTCCTTCAGTAATCACCTCTTCATTTGGGGCTCGTGGATGATTTGTGCTGGAGGGCCAGGAATCCGATCAGCAGCGACTTGAGTCTTAGGGGCATCTACCGTACTGCACTGGTGGGGTTGGTTTGGGGTCCTCTTGGGCAGCTCTATCATGTTTGCCTCTGTCTCATGTGCCACCCCTCCAGGTCCTCAACAGCTGCCGCAGCTCCAGGCACAATGTTCCCATATATCCCCACTCAAGTCAAGAAAAAGGGACAAAGTGATAATCGTCCTGACTTGGTGATTTTTTCCCATACTCATAAGACTTTATTTCTCCTGGGTATATATCTAGAAGTGAAATTTCTGGGTCAAACAGATGATGCATCTTTAATTTTACTAGGAATTTGCAAGATTTCTAAAGTGATTTAACTAGGGTTCAGTTACTCCACATCTATACAAATATTTTATTCTGTCAGTCTTTAATTTTAACTATATATTACAGCTATGAGTCCTTCTGAGATTGATTATCAAATACATTCTCCCAGCATATGGCTTATCTATTAATTTTCTCCCCCCCATAACCCCACCACCTTCTCCAGACCCCCCTTCCCCCAGCAACTCTCAGTTTGTTTTGTGAGATTAAGATTCTTTTATGGTTTGTCTCCCTCCTGATCCTATCTTGATTCATTTATTATTTTCCCATCCCCCAAACCTCCCACGTTGCATCTCCACTTTCTCATATCAGGGAGATCATATGATAGTTGTCTTTCTCCGATTGACTTATTTCGCTAAGCATAATACCCTCTAGTTCTATCCACGTCGTCGAAAATGGCAAGATTTCATTTCTTTTGATGGCTGCATAGTATTCCATTGTATATATATACCACATCTTCTTTATCCATTCATCTGTTATTGGACATCTAGGTTCTTTCCATAGTTTGGCTATTGTAGACATTGCTGCTATAAATATTCGGGTGCACGTGCCCCTTTGGATCACTATGTTTGTATCTTTAGGGTAAATACCCAGTAGTGCAATTGCTGGGTCATAGGGTAGCTCTATTTTTAACTTTTTGAGGAACCTCCACGCTGTTTTCCAGAATGCCTGCACAGCTTAAATTCCCACCAACAGTGTAGGAGGGTTCCCCTTTCTCTGTATCCTCCCCAACACCTTTCATTTCCTGACTGGTCAATTTTAGCCATTGTGACTGGTGTGAGGTGGTATCCACTGTGGTTTTGATTTGTGTTTCCCTGATGCTGAATGATGTTGAGCAAATTTTCATGTGTCTGTTGGCCATTTGTATGTGTTCTTGGAGAAATATCTCTTCATGTCTTTTGCCCATTTCTTTTTTTTTAAAAGATTTTATTTATTTGACGAGAGAGAGAGAGAGAGAGAGAGAGAGAGAGAAAGAGAGAGAGAACACAAGCAGGGGGAGTGTGAGAGGGAGAAGCAGACTCCCCACTGAGTAGGGAGCCAGATGTGGGGCTCGATCCCAAGACTCTGGGATCATGACCTGAGCCAAAGGCAGATGCTTAATGACTGAGCCACCCAGGCGCCCCTTCTGCCCATCTCTTGATTGGATTATTTGTTCTTTGGGTGTTGAGTATGATAAGTTTTTTTTTAAAGATTATTTATTTATTTATTTGACAGACAAAGATCACAAGTAGGCAGAGAGGCAGGCAGAGAGAGGAGGAAACAGGCTCCCCACAGAGCAGAGAGCCCGATGCGGGGCTCGATCCCAGGACCCTGGGATCATGACCTGAGCTGAAGGCAGAGGCTTTAAGCTATTGAGCCACCCAGGCTCCCCAAGTATGATAAGTTCTTTTTTTTTTCTTGATAAGTTCTTTATAGATTTTGGATACTAACCCTTTATCTGATACGCCATTTGTAAACATGTTCTCCCATTCTGTCAGTTGTCTTTTGGTTTTATTGGCTGTTTCCTTTGCTGTGCAAAAGCTTTTGATCTTGATGAAGTCCCAGTAGTTCATTTTTGCCCTTGCTTCCCTTGCCTTTGGCACTGTTTCTAGGAATAAGTTGCTGTGGCTGAGGTCTAAGAGGTTGCTGCCTGTGTTCTCCTCAAGGATTTTGATGGATTCCTGCCTCACATTGAGACCTTTCATCCATTTTGAGTCAATTTTTGTGTGTGGTGTAAGTAAATGGTCCAGTTCATTCTTTTGCATGCGGCTGTCCAATTTTCCCACTCCATTTGTTATAGTGACTTTATTTTCCATTAGACATTCTTTCCTGGCTTGTCAAAGATTAGTTGACCATAGAGTTGAGGGTCTGTTTCTGGGCTTGAAACTCTGTTCCATTGATCTATGTGTCTGTTTTGTGCCAGTACCATACTGTCGTGATGATTACAGCTTTGTAATAGAGCTTGAAGTCTGGAATTCTGATGCTACCAACTTTGGCTTTCTTCATTAACATCCTCTGGCTATTAGGGGTGTTTTTTGTTTTCGTGTAAATTTTAGGATTATTTATTCCAGCTCTGTGAAAAAGGTTGTTAGTATTTTGATAGGGATTGCATTAAATGTGTCAATTGCTTTAAGTAGCATAGACATTTTCACAATATTTGGTCTTCTAATCCATGAACGTGGAATATTTTTCCATTTCTTTCTTTCTTCTTCAATTGTTTTCCTGAGTACTATATAGTTTTCTGAATACAGATTCTTTGCCTCTTTTGTTAGATTTATTCTTAGGTTTCTCATAGTTTGAGGTGCAATTGTTAATGGGATTGACTCCTTAATTTCTCTTTCTTCTGTCTTGTTGGTGTATAGAAATGCACCTGATTTCTCTGCATTGATTTTATATCCTGACACTTCACTGAATTCCTGTATGAGTTCTAGAAGTTTTGGGGTAGAAACTTTTGGGCTTTCCACTAAAGTATCGTATCATCTTCAAAGAGTGAGAGTTTGACTTCTTTGAAGATTTGGATGTCTTTTATTTCTTTTTGTTGTCTGATTGCAGAGGCTAGGACTTCTAGTACTATGTTGAAAAGCAGTGGTGATAGTGGACATCCTTGCCATGTTCCTGACCTTAGGGGAAAAGCTCTCAGTTTTTCTCCATTGAGAATGATATTCGCTGTGGGTTTTTCATAGATGGCTTTGATGACATTGAGGTATGTACCCTCTATCGCTATGCTGTGAAGAGTTTTGATCCAGAAGGGATGCTGTATCTTGTAAAATGCTTTTTCTGCATCTATTGAGAGGTATCATATGGTTCTTGTTCTTTCTTTTATTCATGTATTATATCACATTGAGTGATCTGGGGATGTTGAACCAACCTTGAACCCAGGAATAAATCCCACGTGGTCGTGGTAAATAATCCTTTTAATGTACTGTTGGATCCTAATGGCTACTATTTTGGTGAGAATTTTTGTGTCCATGTTCCTCAGGGATATTAGTCCGTAATTCTCCTTTTTGATGAGGTCTTTGTCTCATTTTGGGATCAAGGTAATGCTGGCCTCATAAAATGAGTTTGGATGTTTTCCTTCCATTTCTGTTTGTTGGAACCTGACTTGGTGTTTTTAATGACGGTGGGAAATCTTTCCCCAAAGCAAGGCAAATTTAATGCAAACATCTTCTTGGCTCCAACCATGATCCAGGCCTACCTCTAGCTTCCAGTCAGGCTGAGAAAACAAGTACCTGCCAGAGGGGAATGAACTTGCCACAAGCAGCTGAGAGCAATGGTAATTCATCTCTTGGGGTGGGGATGGCACCCCCGAACAAATGAGGATTCTCTGAGTGAAGGAGAAGGGGATACTGAACAGGCCTGCCTGGCTCTGGCTCCCTGTCTCTAGAGAGGGCTCTTCTTTGTACTACCTGCCCTCTGTCTGGAGATGCTATTGTCCACTCCCTCATAATCCCAGACCCCACAATCCCCAGATCTTCCCTCACATCTGCTGCTCCCTCCTGGTCTCCTCTGCTTCCTGCTCATCCTCTGCCTCCTCCCTCTGCTGTGCATGAGGGCCAGGAGTCCCATGCCAGGTCCTTGTGCCCTGGCTGGTCCTCATCCCCTCCTGGGAGCCTCAGATCCTGACCTTCTCAGCCACCGACACCTGCCAGCACTCATCCCTCCTGACTTGACCTGGCCTCTGGTCTGCTCATGGCTCTGTCCAACAGGCCTGGGGTCCTCTGGGGTGGCTCAGGCCCATGTGGTGACTCTAACGTCATGAACGAGTAAAGGAAACATCGGGGGATCCTGGTGTGGCCCCCTCTGTGTTAGGATCTCCTGCAGCCCAGCCCCAGATGACATTCTAGCCCACTGGAAGAGCAGGGGCCCTGAGTGAGCAGGTGATGAGGGGCCCCTCCTATCACCAGCAAGGCGGTGCTCTCTTTGCAGAAGGACATGGTTCCTGTATGAAACCTTTGGGATCCAGCCATGGTTATTCTGGCAGGTCGACCTCTTTGGAGCCTCTGCCACCACCCCCATCTTATTTGCCCTGGAGGGTTTCCATGCCCACATCATCTCCCGGATTGACTATGACCTGAAGAGTGCCATGCAGAAAGACCAAGTGAGTCATGAGCCACATCCACTGCTGCCTTCTTCCCTCTGTGTGCAGGGTCTGACCCACGCCCCTTAAGGAATGAGTATTTTCTCCAGCATGACTCAGGCAAGAGTGGTCTGGGACAAATGCAAGCTGCCTTGGGCAGCAGCAGATTAGGGTAGACTTGGGCTCTAGTGGGTGAGAGAAGCAAAGTCATCCTGAACTCCACCACTGTCCATGCTGCACACTAAGCTCCCTTCCTGCATCGGCCCACTCCTCCTCCAAATGAATCTGTGTCCTGCTTGGGGCTGGGTGGGGCCTCCCCATTTCTCCTGTAGAAACTGAGGCACAGAAGAATCAGGGAACATGGGCATGGTCCCAGCATCCCACTGGCTAGTACTTAATAGAAGCAGGATTTCTCCCTCCTTTGTGACCCTGACCGGGTTCTAACCATGAGAGAAATGAAGCAACAGACCGCAGGCTTAGTGAGAGGTGGGCAGCTCCCTGTGCCAGGATGTGTTCAAGCAGAGCTAGAATGAGCTTCTGTAGCAGGCCTTGGCAGAGACAGTGCTGCCAGGGGTGGAAGGGTGCAGGAGCAGGCTGGCTCCTTCTGGAAGGCAGTTTCTACCACCATAAGTGCCTGTGGTGGTTTGAGGGAGTCGAGAGGAACCTGCAGAGGGGATGGAGTCCTGAACCCTGGAGGAAGGGCTAGGTAGGGCTGGGGGAGGCAGAACCAGGGCAGCCGTGTTGTTCTGGCCCTCACTCTGTTCCCTCAGGGTTTGCAGGGGCTACAGTTCGTGTAGCGAGGGTCCCCATCCCTGGCAGCTGAGCAGGAAATCCTCACACACGTCTTGGACCAGTACAGCTACTGCTCTTGAGCACCTTCCCCGGGGTGGCCCATGTTCTAAGCACCCTCCCTGTATTACCAGAGACACAACCCACCCTCCCGTCCACACCCTTGGCAGATGCTCTAAGCACTCCAGCTTACAGAAGGAGAAATCGAGGCAGGGCCGCTCACTCTCGGCCCCATGGTCAGCTGTGGCTGGGTCAGTGTGGTTTGGGTGGCCAGCTCCAAGGTCTCCACATCATTGGAGGAACAAGTCTGTGGACTCTTGTGGGTGGGAGGACCTGGGTTCAACCCACTCTGGCCCTTTGTACCTAGAAGGCTGTGGGCAACAGGCTTGCCCATCCTGGAACAGGAGAGATTAGCAGGCAAGGTGAAGGGAAGATGGTGAGGACATGAGACACAGACTTCAGGACCGGTAGTTCCTGTTTGTCAGACTTCGCTCTGTGCCAGGCCCAAGCCTAGGGTTTTCTACTGATGTCTTTCCTTTATCCTTCATGATAACCACCAGGACATTTTATGGATGAGGAGACAGACTGAGAGGATCCAAGTGGCAGCTCCTGGAGGCTGGTCCAGAGTCTACCCTATGTTACCCTGTGTAGCCCAGAGTGAGGCAGGGAGGACCCTAAGGGGGCATCCGGGCCCGAAGTTTCGATCTTGGGTTCTCTGCCATGTGGGCCAAACTGGAACCTGAGGCAAAAGGGAAAATCCAGAATACTTTCCTTGTTCTTAGAGAAATGTTGGGATTCCATTCATGGCGATTTGCTTTGCATTAAGTCTGAGTCTTGAAAAAGGACACAAACTTATCTCTATGTCCCATACTGAGACTTGGCACTGCTTTACACTTCACCCCAGGGCACAGTGCCTCTCTTACATCACCCTGCTCGGGGCCTTAGACCCAGGTCTGAGGGGTACCATGGTGGCCCCAAGGATCCCACAATGAAAGGAATCCCATGAGATCCCCGGGGGTGGAAGTGGGGAGGCATGGACTGTGGGCTCCACGTGGTGGATGAGGCAGTGTGGGCCCGGGGAAGGGGTTGTGTCCAAGGTCCCACGGCTGGTGAGTCATGACACATGGGACTAAGCCCCATCTGTCTGCAGAGCTCTTGTGGGCCAGCACTGAGCTGCCCATCACACAGGTGGGAGAATGAGGTCTGAGCAGTGGTCTGCACTCCCTGAGCTGCCTGGGTCCGGCTGCACCCTGCTTGTCCTTCGGGACCCAAGCTGCCTCCTTTCTCATGGATGGGCTCCACTAACCCTTCACTCTCTTGCAGAGAAGGTTTTCACTGGGATGGCTTGGATGTCTTCCCAGAGCCACCCCCAAATGGGAAATTCCCGGACATGACTGAGCCTGTCAGTGAGGACAACATCAGATACTTTAATCAGTCTCCTTGTGGCCAATGTGAAGGAGCCGTCCGCCTGGTTCCGGACATCACATCTCCTCTGGCCCGAGGTAAGGCGGGGTCTCACACCCCCATGTCCTCAACACAGCCCTGGACTCCTGTCCAGTCTCACACAACCAAGCTCTTCCAGGGTTTGGGCCAGGCTGCCATCGTCAGCCCCTGGCCAGTGCCTCTTCCCTGCCTACCACATGGCCTCACCCCTTCCACCAGCTCCTCCCACCACCTGGGACTCCCCCAGCCTCTCCTACCTGAAATACAGCCCCTGGCCCATGCCAGCCCCCAGCTCCCTTCAGCTCCTTCCTCCTCCTCTTCCCATCTAAGTTTTGGGATGTGAGGCCTAGGAGGGAATCCTGGCACCTTGCTCTGCCATTGTGTGCCTTAACCCCTTGTGTCTCAGTTTCCTTGTCTCTGAAATGGGGATCATGACAGGTCCTGCCTCACAAGCTTGATCTGGGGCTGACAGGAGACATGCCCCATGACGTGTCAGACACAGACGTCCTCCTCCTCCTCTTGCCCCTCCTCCTCACCATCACATGCAGAGCTCTCTTTCATGGAGCACCCCCAGGGCACAGGCATCTTCCATGTGATATATTTGTGTCATCCACTTACTGTGCCTCATGGGCCTAGGATGCGGGCATGGCTGGTATCCCATTTTGGAAACGAGGGACCTGAGAACTAGAGAAGTCAAGGCATTGTCTCAAGGCTGCACAGCCACATTGTAGGGCAGGTAGGATGGGGATTTGTGCTCAGACCCCAGCAGGGCACTTCCTAGTCTGTTTACATCTTGATTGCCTTTCTTGTTTTCATGCATCTTTAGTATTTTAACCATTGTTATTTGTTATTACTCTTTTATATATGTGAATATATTAAAATAGTGTTTGACGATAACATTCCAGTTAGTAGACACATTAAGTCAAAATACTTATATGTGACTTTATATGAGTCTTTTAAAAATTTATTTATTTATTTGACAGATAGAGATCACAAGTAGGCGGAGAGACAGGCAGAGAGAGGAGGAAGCAGGCCCCCTGCTAAGCAGAGAGCCTGATTCGGGGCTCTATCCCAGGATCCTGGAATCATGACCTGAGCCAAAGGCAGAGGCTTTAACCCACTGGGCCACCCAGGTGCCCCGACTTTAAATGAGTCTTAACACATAATGGAAATTATAAGTAGGCCATAAAGACAAAATAATGATGTATTTACTTTCTCAGGAGTTCAAAAACTGAATGTTATTTGCAAAGGAAAACAGAAATTCTGGCTGCAATGACTTGTGTCCAGATCACAAAACCCTGCCAGTCCCGCTCTGGACCCTCCATCAGTGGATACATTAGGATATCTTTCACAGTTCCATCCCACATCTGTACACGTGGAGTCTGGCCCCATGCACATGGCATGCCAGTGTGCCCTTTGTGGAGACAGCTGTCAGCAAACGGGAGCCCCTGGTGGGAGCCAGTCATGACTTGGCCTCAGTTTGATTTAGGACCCTTGACTGCAACAGGTGTATCTGGGGCCGCTGCAGCCCCACGCCAGGGGTCTGTGCACAGCTGACAGGGAAGGAACACTGCAGAGCAGCCTCTCTCTCCCCATCACTCTTTGTTGTGAGTTCACACCAAATTCCTAGGCGAGATGATGGGGATAGACTCTTTGAATCCATATCCTCAGGCAGCGCGAGAGCTGATGCTCCTGCAGGCCCATCACACTCACTGGCTGCTTGTAGGATGGATGTGGCTGGGGCTCACCTGCAGATCCCATGAGAACTTATGTTCCCCTCCTGTTTCGTCCATGAGAGGCAGGGAGTGACCTCCCCTGGGAATGTTCCAAAAGCCAGGAATTGCAGGTGTTTCAGGGAAGCGATGGGAGCTGGTGGGGCGTGGCTAGGGTGTGGGCCATGAGAGATAAGACACCCATGTGACCCTTGGGAACGACTTCACCTAGACTCACACTCTGACTTCTGCAAACTTTCCACAAGGACAACTGGGAATTACCGTGACTGTTTGCGGGGGAGCATGAATTAATGCTACAACCCACTCTCTCTTTTTTCTTTCTTCCATTCTTTTTTTATTTTAAAAGATTTTTATTTATTTATATGCAAGAGAGAATGAGAGAGAGAGTGAACACAAGCAGGGGGAGCGGCAGGCAGAGGGAGACACAGGCTTTCCACTGAGCCAGGAACCCGTTGCGGTACTTGATCCCAGGACCCTGGGATCATGACCTGAGCTGAAGGCAGATGCTTAATGGACTGTGCCACCCAGGTGCCCCTCTCTCTTTTATATGGAGATAAAATTCACATATCACATGTTCATTTTGTGTGCAACATGATGATTCCATATTTGTCTAGGTTGAAAAATGATCCATCCCCACAGTAAGTCTACTTAACATCCACCACCATATACAGCTACAAAGTATTTTCCTAGAATGTTTACCTTTAAGATCCATTCTTTTGCAACTTTAAATATACAATACAGTATTATTACCTATAGTCACCATGCTGTCCCTTACATCCCCAGGACTTACTTATTTTCAAACTGGAAGGTTGCATCTTTCGACTCCTTCACCCAGTTCACCCGCTCTTCACCCCTAATTCCATAATTCTATAAGTGAGATCCCATGGCATTTGTCTTTCCCTGTCTGACTTACGTCATTGAGGATTCTGCCATCAAGGTCCATCCATGTTCTCCCCGAATTGAGATTTCCTTCTTTCTTTAGTGGGCATGATTGCCTTGCACATCTGTACCAAATCTCCTTATCCACTCATCCATGGGTGGACACTCAGGTTGTGTCCATGTCTTGGCAATTGTGAATAATCAGGGTAAAAGAACATAGAGGAACATGGAAATGAACCCAGGGGTGCATACATCTTTTCAAGTTAGTGTTGTTTTTCTTGGGTAAATACTCAGTCAGATTGCTGGATCATGGGGTAGTTCCATTTTTCAGTCTTTGAGGAACCTCCGTACTGTTTTCCATAGTGGTTACACCAATGCCCACTCTCACCCACCATGCAAAAGAGTTCTCTTCTCTCTGCACCCTCGCCATTACTTGTTCTTTCTAGTCGTTTTGACAGTAGCCATTCTGACAGCTGTCGGGTATATCTCATTGTGGGTTTGCTTTGCGTTTCCCTGATGAAGAGTGATGTGGACCATCTTTTCATGTACCTGTTGTCCATCTGTATGTCTCCCCTGGAACAATGTTGAGTCAGCTGTTCTGTTCTACTTTTAAATGTTTTCTTGGTTTTGAAGATTGAGTTATATAAGTTCTTATATATTATGGACATTAATTCCTTCTCAGATACTTGATTTTCAAATATTTTCTTGCTTTCACTTTTGGCCTAAAATCCAAAAAATCATCACCAAGATGGACATCAAGGACTGTACTCCCTCTGTTGTCTTCTAGGAGTTTTATGGTTTTAGGTTTTTTATTCAAATCTTTAATCTATTTTGAGATAGTTTGTGTGTGGTGTAAGACAGTGGTCCTGTTTCATAATTTTGCATGAAGCTGTCCAGTTTTCCCAGCACCATTTACTGAAGGGTAAAAGGGACTGTGATTTCCTCAGTATATATTCTTGCCTCCTTTATCGCAAATTAACTGAGAAGATATACGTGGGCTTGTTTCTGGGCTCTCTATTCTGTTTGCTGATCTGTATGTTTGGCTTTATGCCCATGCCACACTCTTCTGAGTACCACAATTTTATAATGCGGTATGAAGTCAGGGAGTGTGATACCTCCAGCTTTGTTCTTCATTCTCAAGATTGCTTTGGCTCTTCAGGATCTTTTGTGGTTCCATACAAATTTGAGGACTGTTTGTTTATTTCTGTGAAATATGCTATTTGAATTGCATTGAATCTGTAGATTGCTTTGGGTGGTATGGGCCTTTTAACAATATTAAATATTGGTATCTTGGAGCACAAGATATCTTTCCATTATTTGTGTCTTCAAGTTCTTTCATCAGTGTCTTATGGTTTTCAGTGTACAGGCCTTTCACCTCCTTGGTTCAACTTCTTCTTAGGTATTTTATTCTTGTGATGTAGTTATACATCAGGTTGCTTTCTTAATTTCTCTTTCTGATAGTGGATTGTTAGGGTACAGGAGTACAACTGATTTTGCATGTTCAT
Organism: Taxidea taxus jeffersonii; assembly: GCA_003697995.1. Classification (NCBI taxonomy): domain Eukaryota; kingdom Metazoa; phylum Chordata; class Mammalia; order Carnivora; family Mustelidae; genus Taxidea; species Taxidea taxus. The sequence continues at coordinate 20,863 of ML105154.1, read as the reverse complement.
TCTGTATCCTGCTGCTTGACTGCATTTGTTCATTAGTCTAGCCATGTCTCAGTGGAGTGTTTCAGGCTTTTTATATGTAATACCATGCCATCTTCAAATAATGACACATGTACTTCTTCCTTCCCCATGTGGATGCCCTTTGTTTCTTTTCCTTGCCTACTTGCTCTGGCAAAGCCTACCAAAGCAATGTTGACTAAATGTGGACAAGATGTATATCCTTGCCTGGTTCCTCATTTCACAGGAAAACCTTCCAGATTCCCACCATGGAGTACGATGCTAGATTTGGACTTGTCATAATGGCCTTTATTATTTTCTTTAAAGATTTTATTTATTTATTTGACAGACAGATCACAAGTAGGCAGAGAGGCAGACAGGGGGTGGGGAGCAGGCTCCCCACTGAGCAGAGAGCCTGATGCAGGGCTCGATCCCAGGACCCTGGGATCATGACCTGAGATGAAGGCAGATGCTTTAACCCATTGAGCCACCCAGGTGCCCCCATAATGGCCTTTATTATGTTGAGGCATGTTCCTTCCATTCTCACTTTTTGAGTGTTTTTATCATACATGGATGTTGAATGTTTTCAGTTGTTTTTTCTGCATCTATGGAGATCATAGATGTTTTATCCTTCATTTTATTAATCTGGTGCTCCCTGTTGATTGGTTTGTGGATGTTGAACCATCCTTGAATTCCTGAAGTAAGTTGCACTCTATCACAGTGTGTGATCATTCTGACAGATTAGTGACCTTGGTCTGCTAATAACTGTTGAGGATTGTTGCATCTGTGCCCATCAGGGACTTTGACCTATAATTTTCCTTTATGTGGTGCCCTTGTCTGGTTTTGGTAACAGGGCAATGTTGTTTCTAGCATATGAGTTTGGAAGTGTTCCCATTCTTCTGTGTCTTTGGAAGTGTGTGAGAAGGATAGGTATTAATTCATCTATAAATGTGATATTACTAGGAATTAGGGAAGCCTAATGGCTCAGTGATTAAGTGTCAGCCTTCGGCTCAGGTCATGATCCCAGGGTCCTGGGATCAAGCCCCAGATCAGGCTCCCTACTCGGTGGGGAACCTGTTTCTTCCTCTCCTGCTCCCCCTGCTTGTGTTTCTTCACTCACTCTATCTCTCTCATTCTTTGTCTAATAAATAAATAAATATGATCGTAAAAAAAGAAGGAATTTATCCATGGTTTGACTTTTTAAAAAGTGAGTTCAAGGGGCGCCTGGGTGGCTCAGTGGGTTAAGCCTCTGCTTTCAGCTCAGGTCATGGTCCCAGGGTCCTGGGATCGAGCCCCGCATCGGGCTCTCTGCTCAGCAGGGAGCCTGCTTCCTCCTCTCTGCCTACTTGTAGTCTCTGTCTGTCAAATAAATAAATAAAATCTTAAAAAAAAAGTGAGTTCAAGGTCAGTAATGTGAGTCATAGCTATTATCAGTGTTATTCATAATTTTCTTATCATTAAAATTAATGATGTTGGTAATTAGTAATACAATTGTGTGTTCAGAAAAGCTTAGAGAATGAAAAAGTTATGCAAATGCCCATTCTATATATTTTCACTTATATGCAGGATCTAGAAAAAAACAAATGGCTGGAAATAGGGATTAGATTTGTGGTTGCCAGAAGTGTGTGCTTGGGGGGGTGGGTGAATTGGGAGATGGTGTTCAAAAGGTACAAACGTTCAGGTATAAGATAGATAAGTATTTGAGATATAAAATATGATTAAAGGAAGGAAGGAAAAAAAGAAAGAGAAAGGAAGGAATATAGGAAGGAGGGAAGGGAGGGAGGGAGGGGGGGAGGAAGGGAGGGAAAAGGAATGTAGGTAGGTAGGTGCAGGAATGTCCTTGGGGAGATGGTTGGGGCTTCTGATAATGGGAGGGTCCTTGAAGGGGACAATGAGGGCTGACTGAGATGGGTTCTGCCTGGACTGGGCTCTGCCCGAGAATTCCAAGGTTTTTTGCTGTGTCCTGGCCTTCAGGGGTGTGACAACCAGTTCTTCAATGCCTTGCTGCAGTTTGCCAACATGGACATTCTGCTGGACTACATCAATGCCGACAAATCCAGGCTCAGCATCTCTGTGGAGTACGCCAAGCTGGCCGAATACTTCCGTGCCTTGCACGATACCGATGTCAGCTAGCACGTCCATGAGCACCAAGACATCCTGCCGTGTTCCTCAGGTATGACCCTGTGCAGGTTGGGGTGCAGTTCTGGTGCTGGAGAGGGCGCCCACCAAGTCTGCTCTGCCATGCTGATGGAGCTTGTGAGGGTTACTGGGGCAGAGACAGACCCTGACCCCACAGTCCTCCTCACACCCTGTCCCACCTAGACATCCTAGGATTGACACGGCACTCGCAGAAGGGCTCCATAGCTTCCTATTTCCACATCCACAAGGCCTTGGCTGCCTTCACCTGGGAAGGCTACAAGGCTGTGAGCTTGGTTAAGTCTAGGTGGGAAGGGAAAATTGACGTGGGTGGGGTTGCACTTGCAGTTCAAGAGTAGCTACATCCATGTGGGCGTGGTTACAGCCCAGGTAGGAGGGGGCTATGTGGGTGTGGGTGTGGCTATGCAGAAGTGGGCGGGGCTACACCGAGGAGGGAGGAGAGAGGGCAATGTCCTGCAGGTGTTCTGAATGGGCTTGATTTGGTGCAACCCTCCAGCAGAGACAATGTTTATGTGGAGACTGGACAGGTGCGGTGAGCCCTGGTTCTTGCTCTGAGTCACTGGGGATTTAGAGCTTAGGCTGCAGGGTGCCCTGCCTGACCAGGACACTCAGCTTGCTGGAGAAGCTGTGGACAGCATGGTCTCCTGACCACACAGCCTGTAGCCTTTCCCTGGATCACAGGGCTACCCTTCCTGGTTCAGGTCATGTGGGGGGAAGGTCAGGGAATGGAGACACTTCCCAGCCTGGGAGGAGGCAAAAGGCAAGAACAGTAGGAACAGTTAACCACCTGAGACCCAGCCACGACCCCAAGAGGCATCCAGTCCCCATCCTCCCACCTAGTCTTGGTCGGGAGTCATTCCCTATGTGCAGGTCCATGCAGCAGACATGGGATCCCTATGCTCTCCCCCATTCCACCTCCCTGGGCAGCCAGTGGAACCCCAGTGATTGCAGGCTTATCCCAGACTCCCCATTGCCCCTGAGTCACATGCCAGCACTCAGGGCCTGTGTCAGCTGGGTGCTGCCACTTGGCTCCCATCTCCCTCTCCCACCCCCCGAGGTCTCCCAGGCCATAGGCTCACAGGCTGTTCTAGGTTTCCCAGGTCCACCCTGGGCTCTCTGGTTCCCCATCCCAGGTCTGGTCTGACCCAACCTGATCCTCACACGTACCCCAGCCCCTTCCTGGAATCCCTGGGCCACTCCTGGCCTGGCTGGAGTAGGAGTCTGTGGCTGCCCCATAGGCAACCCAGGAAGAGCCAGACTTTAGGCCCCAGCTTCCTCAGCTCTCCTGGGACTTGGGCTCAGGAGGCCCCCAGGCCAGGGAGACTCATGCCAACTGCCAGCCCTTCTCTCCAGGTCCACGTCAGGTCTGGACCGGCTTCTACTCATCCCGCAGCAGGCTCAAGGGGCTGGCCAGGCAAGCCAGCTCTCTGTTGTGTGCTGGCGAGTCCATGTTCACATGCTCCGTGTGGCTGATTCCCACCAGCACCTGGACCTGGACTGGGCCCTGAAGCAGCTCCAGCAGCTCCGCTGGACAGTTTCCGAGGTAACGGCACCCCTCTCGGCAGCACAATCAGGTTGGAAACCTCCTGTGCAGTGCACCTCCCTAGGCCCTGGTCACTAAAGGTCCACGTTCCAGAAGAGAACACCAAGGTGGCCTGTGGTCCCATGGCAGGTACAGGTGGATGCTGGGCCAAGGCTAGAAGCAGGCTCTGACAGCCTTCAGCTGGTGGATTCAGTAGGCTTTAGCCAAATTTACCCAGAGGGCAAAGGGCAAAGAGAAGTAGCATTAGTGTCCTACAGTCCTGCATGGATTCAGTCCCGCTCCGCTGTGTGTCCTCAGGCTCAGGACTTCCCTCTCTGAGCCCTAATTCCCTCCTGTACACCAAGAAGCTCATGCCCAGCCCAGGATGGTGGGGCAACTGAATGTGAGAATGTACATAACTTAATTGGCATGGGGCCTGCCCCACAGCAAGTTGTTCCCAATGTTCTGTCTCCATGTGTCCCCACTGTACAGATGGGAAAACAGATGGCAGAAATCCTGTAACTTCTTATCACCCAGAGAGAAAAGGGCCCTGCTGGCCATGGGCTTGGCACACTCACCTGAAGGGCATTGCCTGCAGAACATGTCACTGTGTTGGGGGTGGAATGGATAGACTTGAGCCCATTGGAGTGGATGAGATACTTGGCTTTAAACTGGTGGGGCCTCAGTCTCCCTTTGGGGAAGACAAGCTCATCCCATGTCCACTTTGGTACAGAGAATGGAGGGTGCCTGGAGCATCCCAGTGGCACTCACAGGAACACCTTCACAGCGGAGGTGAAGCTGGGGTGGGTCCCTTGCAGATATCTATTTTATGCCCAAGCTAGAGGACTCAGTAGGTTTCTACAAAGTCATCAAACTTCTGGTCCTCAGTTTTCTACTCTGGAATATGGTAGGGATGCTCACCTGCTCCACTAGTACCTGGTGAGAGGGAAGGAGAGCCAGCCCCCAGGAGGTGGTTTGCAGAGGCAGGCCCGATCCAGAGTTTCCCCCACTCTGGTTGGGACGCAGGTACAGCACCATGATGCCATCACTGGGACTGAGACCCCCAAGGTGAGAGACATGTATGTGAAGAATCTGAGGTCAGGGATGCAGGGTGTGCATGAACTGATGGCCTCCATAGTCCAGGACAGGACCCCAGCATACTCAGGTAAGCGAGGTCCCTGTGGGATGGCCCTGCATGTCTGGGAGGGGGCTCTGAACACTTCTGAGCAGAGCTGGGGGTCATGGAGAGGACCTGAACAACCGGAGCTTCATATCTGTAACCACATCCCTTGTGTGCCCCTGAGCCCTTGGTCTGAGCTTGGCATGTGCCTTCACTCTTCTGAGCCTCCATGTCCTGTGTGTGATGGGAAGATGGGGAAGTCACCATTGAAGCCCATCCTAATGGCCAACTGAGTTAGGTGTTTGCTCAGCACCCAGCTCGCAGTGTTTACTGCTATGCCTGGAGTATCTGTAAGTTAGGGGTTGCTCTTGTCCTCACTGTGTAGCTGAGGACACACCAGAAACAGAGATTGTGGACATGCCCAGGGTCACCTAGCTTGGAGGAGCAGAGCTAGGATTGAACCCAGAAACTGAGCTGCAGGATTGCAGAGGATACAGGTGTTCTCAGGGACCTGACCTCACCTGGATCACTCAGCTCCCCCCTAAGTTCAGTTTGGGTGCTGATTCCTGGCCCTTTGACAGCAAAGTTTTCACAGGTATGGAGTAACAGATCATGCAACCTGAGACTAAGGAATTGTGAACCAGAAAGTCTTAGGGGCACCAGGACACCTCAGCCTCCCCCCAGTGCCTAATGTCACGTGCACAAGGCCCACTGCACCCTCCCCAGCAGCCCACCTCAGCCTGCACTCTGTCATGGTGCAAACTCACATCTGACCTCCCTGCTCACAGGGCCTGCAATTCCCTTCATCTGCCTCTGTTGGCAATGCCATCTGACCTTCAGACTGGTGAAGGCCCCTGGGGACCATGCATGTAGCATACAGGGTCCCAGCCCGCAGATCCGGGGGTTGGCTGGGACAGAGAGCAGCAGCAGACCTGGAACTGGGATCTGATTTCCCTGCCAGGCGGGGATGTCCATTCCCATGACCTCACCAGGGTGGCTTGCCTAAATAATGAAGGGGTAGAGGTCAGGAAATGTGTCCCAGCCACAGGGAAGAGCCTGGGCAGGGGCAGGGGGCTGGAACATGTGTGATGTGTTCAGGGATTCATCAGACATGAGCAGAGTTTACCTCACTGGGAGTAAAGAATGGACAAAGTAGGAACCCAGGGCCACATCACTGGGGCTCAGACACTGGGCTAGGTGATTAGACTAGAACTCCAGCCTTCCGGGAATTTTCCAGTCCTTCCCAATGCCAAGGACTCAAAGGTTGGGAGCCACACCTTAATAGCTGGTCAGGTTGGAAGGGGACTGTACTTTTCGGGGCCTCAGTTCCCTTATCAGTCTAATGGGGCTGTCAGGGGTGATGTGTAAGGAGCACGGGGATCCTCTCTGTCCAGAAGGACACAGTGTGATCCCTTCCAGCATCCCCGGCCTGGGGAATGGACACAGAGCCCTGAGCAGAGTATGGGGCTTGCTGGTGTAGAAGAGCAGTAGCCCACTGGTCCTATACTCAGTTCCCCCGGTAGCTCTGTAGGAACGTGTCTCTTCTGATTCAGTTTCCCATGTAACCAGGGACCCCCAGGTGTGTTGGGTGAGTCCAATGGCAGCAGGTAAGGCCAGTTCTCTGTGTGCAGACTCAGAAGCTGGGGGACACTTTGCCGTGGTCTACAACCCCCTGGCCTGGACGGCCACCACCCTTGTTACCCTGACTGTCGACTTCTCCAGGGTCAACGTCATAGATGAGTCTGGCTGGCTGCACAGGTATGGCCCTGACAGCATGCACAGGGGCACACTTGCTGCTGCTGACAATCTGTTCCAGGAGGGCACTTCCCGAAATGGGAGCAGTTCACGTGAACACGTGACCATTGAGGCCACACCTGGAAGACACCTCATGGAGACCCGTAGCTAGTAAGGTCAGTGGGATCCACCAGGGGACTCTCACTGGTCTGTGAGCATCTGAAGTGCCCAGAAGTCCTGGCACTGTCCCCTCCCTGGAGGGTCTCCTGGGTGGCCTGCCCTGGTTGGGAGGCTTCTCCTCATGCCCTGGACATGGGGCATATTTATGTTCTCATGCAAACATCCAGTTTCTGTGGACAGGCCCTCAGGAGTCTTCAGTGGGACACTGCAGAGGTGCTGATGGTCCAAGCTGGCCCAGCTGCCTGTGTCTACACACCCAGACACCAGTGTATGTGTGGTCTGCCCTCATTTCCTACCACTGCCTGGAGCCAACCGAGGGGCCCAGGGGCCCTGCCTGTCCCCCAGTGCCAGGGTTTCCCTGGGGATGTGCAGGAGGTGCTGACATCAGCCACTCAGCAAACACTCCAGGAGGCACATTCTGGTCCAGCCGGGGCTGAGTGCTGATCCCATGGACAGCAGCACCACCATGGGGAATGGGCGGGTCAGACACTTAAAGGACGTGTGTGGTGTGGAGTGATGACCTGGGGAGCCAGGGTAGCAGACCTTGGTTGATGCAGGAGGAGGAGGAGTTCATCTGACTTGGGTAGGAAGACAGGATGGTGTTGGTTTCAGCAGACCCAACCCCTAGCACTCCCTTCTTCACCCACAAGCAACACCACTCTGAGTAAATGCACTCAAGAAATATTTTGGAGACCTACTGTGTGTCAGGTTCTGGTATAGGTTCCGGGCTTCCTTAATAACCGAGCCCATGAAGTCCCTGCCCACAGAGGACTCATATCCTCACCCTGGGGAACAGGCAGGAAACCAAATAAGAACGTGTGAAATGTGACAGATGGTTGTGCTCCGACAAGGAAGATTGACAGAGCTGGATGGGGGCAGAGACGGGGTATGTATGTCCCACAAAGCTTGGGTGGGATGGTGTGTGCAGCCATCCTGGGGTTGCTGATAG
>ML105154.1:0-13197 GCA_003697995.1 Taxidea taxus jeffersonii | reverse complement strand
ACATCCATTCATTCAGTGATTGTTAATAGCAAAGAAAGTGGGTGACTCTCAGATAAAAGCCTCTCACATGTTTTGGGGCCAGCCTTGTCCACCACCAGGCCACATCCCAGAAAGTTGCATCCCAACTGCATTTCCTGATGTGACCTCTCAACTGGATTGGAAGTGGAGGAGGAACAGGAAGTCTGGGAGGAGTAGCTGGCAGAAAGTGAGGGGAAGGAAAGAGAAGGGAGGGAGGAGCATGGGTGTGAGGTGAGTGGTACCTGGAGCTCACCCTGAGGGCCTGTGCACAGCTCTGGAGCCTCACAGCACTAGGAAGTTCTCCACTGGGGGACCCAATCAGAGCCGTGTCCTTCATCATTCTAAAGATACCCTTGAGAGAGGACATGGCAGGTAGAAGGAGCTGACTCCAGCCAGCTTAGGTGGGGAGGGGAGGACGGGGAGAGCAGTAGAACCCGGGCCGGCCAGGCAACTTCTGAGCCTCCCTGGTAAGAGGAAAGACCCCAGGCTGGCCTTGGGATGCTTGTCCAGTCAGGCCTGACACCCAACTAGACAGCCCTTGCTGGGCCAGCCCCACCTTGCCTTCCCTATGTGCAATTCATGAAGGTCTCATCCTCAGCCATGACCCTTACTCAGCATGTCCAGGAGTATACTCTTGGCCTGCCGATCATCCCCTCACCCCTGTCTGTCTCTGTTCCTTTTGGCTGGGTGAGGACTGGGTGCTCCTTATGGGTCCCTGAAATCCCCTCCAGGGTAAACCAATGGCCCAGTGCCTGACCACTGGTCAGGAGAGAAGGATTTGTGGAAATGGAGAGCAGGGGCTCAGAGGAGTCTTGGTGGGCAGGAGGCACCTGGAGCCAGGCCTGAGGACTGGAAGGGCCAGAGAATTCATGGGCACAGATGACGGGACAAGTGTTCCATGGCAGGAGCCTCCTGTGCAGAGGCCCGAGGGGGTGGCCATTGTGTGCAGAGACCACCCCAGGGCAGGTTGAGTGGAGGGACCTTCTTTGTCACCGGACAGCACTGTGGATAGAATTTGCTGACCATGCAGCTCAGCCATGGAAATGCTCCCCGTCTGTGGGGTTAGGACACTCACAGCCTACGTGAGCATCCCCACAGTCATGGTCCCTCTGACCCTTCTCTGTCTCTGGACTTGTCTAAATTGGACATTTCATACCAGGGGATGAACTCCATGCAGCCCTGTGGGGCTGGCTCTCTCTGCCTAGACTCATGTGTCCAAGGACCATCCATGCTGCCATGGGCATGAGCGCCTCATTCCTCTTCAGGCTCTATGTTATTCCCACAGCAGATGGAGCATGTTTTACTCTTCTAGTCTCTAGCTGACAGCACCTGGCAGAGCTGATGCAGGAGTGGGGGGCAGGCAGCCTGTAGCCAGAAGGGAAAGGGCTTGGGCCAGAGTAATGAGCAGGACCGTTTCTGGCTTCTTCAGAGTGGCCAGAGGGGCCCTTCTCCGATGACCCCCTGTCTTCCCGTCCATGCCCAACACAATAGCACAGAAATCCCTCAAATGGGTGTGGAAGGGACATTTCATGTTCTACACCTGCAGCCCCACACCCCGATCCCACTACATGGCTGTGCCTTTGCTTAGACCACACACAGAGGCACAATCCATACATATGTCTACACCACCATGTGTCTACAGGGTTCTGAGTTCCTGCCCACTCTTCCCCCACCCTCCGTCCCGACCCCCGTAACTGAACCGAATGGAATGAGCCCAGATCATGCAGTTGGAATAGAACCTGAGTCCTGGCTTGGGCTCTTCCCAGACATGAGGTCCTGTGCCAGGGGTCAGGGCCCCCAGCCTCGAGGGCCTCGGGAGTGAGGTGGGTTCATAGTCCCTGCCCTCGGGAGTCAGGAGGAGGCGGTGAAGTGAGCAAAGGTGCCGGTTCTTCACATCTGGATGCCTGGGGGTCCGCATGACCAAGTTCTTGCTTGTGCTCCTCGGGGTCCCTCTGAAAGGTGTGCGGTGGCCGTGCTGGCTGCCTCATGACCAGGCACCACCTCCGGGGGATATTCCCTCTGGGCGGCTTCAATACCCTCTGCTTATGCTCTCGGGGGCCTGTTATGCAGCCTCTGTCGCCCTCCTGGGTGGGGTCCCCCTGGCACATGGAAGGATCTAAGGCCACTTGGCTCAGGGGAGAGGGTGACTCACGGGCTTTATCTGAACCACGTGCATGGGTGTCACTGAGCGGCCTTGTGACTATCACCAAAGTTCTGCTGAGGTCTCTTTACTCTGCTTCTGGTGGAGGTGGGTGTCTGCCTAGAAGGCTGCTCACCAGCTCCCAGATGACAAGGACAATGCTTGGGACACACGTGCATGAAGGAATACTGCTTTCCCTTTCCTGTCCCTGCAGAGAGAGTAACCGCACAGTGCGGGTGACCCAGGAGTTCATGGAGTACCATGTCAACAATCTTGAGTTTGAGAAACTCATTTCTAATAACTACCTATTTTCACCCAACGGGACCACTGAGCCAGCATGGGAGGGTGTGGAGTTGGAGATTGTGGCGGGAACGCTCATGACGGAGATCTGGCAGTTCTACAGGTGCGCTGGGCTCCCTTGGTGCACGTGGACACGTGTACCAGGGAGTTAGGGTCCATGCGTGTTCCTGACACCAGCTCATTCCCGGAGGGAGTCAGGGTCCATGTGTGTCCCTGATACCAGCTCGTTTTTGATGGGAGCTTGATACAGACACGATTGTTCCAGAGTGGGGCATCCTGGCTCCAGTGCATGGGCTGTACCTCCTGGCAGGTGTTCAATGTCAGAGTTGGGACAGGAATCCACAGGGATAATGACTTACCCCAGAAGTCGTGTGACAACACAGACCTAAGCCATCCAGGTCAGGCCTCCCATCTCTGTACTATCAGGGGACCAGGCTGTTCCCATTATATTGCCCAGGACAGCTCCCTGACCCTCTTCCTGACAGCAAGAAGGAGGGAGGGAGAGAAGGGGTCACGGAAACAGGAAGGAAGGAAGAAAGAGAGGAAAGAGGGAAAGAAGAGAGGAAGACAAATGGGGAGGGAGAGAGGAAGGGAAGGAGGGAAGGAAGGACAGATGAATGGGTAGGAGGAGGGAGGGACATCTGCAGAGTCCCCAGAGCCTGACCCACTGAGTCCCATTCTCCTCCAGGAAGGAGAGGGACGGGAATCACACATGTGCCATCTACTCCCGGCTCGCCCACGTGCCAGTCGGCCATGGTGGGGACCTGCTCTGCCATCGCATCGAGCAGGAGTACCGGGTGGGCCCCTTGGAGCTGAACCATGAGGCCATCCTGAGGACCAGCACCAGTCTCCACAACCGGCAAATCCTCTACTCGGACAGCAACGGTTTCCAGATGCAGCGAAGAATCTTCCGGGAACATGCGACCAACAGCATTGCTCGGGTAGGCCCTAGGATGCCTGCTGGAGTTGCACACACAGGGCAGCCCTGATGGCCCTTTTCCAGAATTCCAGAGCAAGAAGCCCATTCCAGCACCACCTGAGAGCCCCTTTGCCCACCTGTACTGCTAGGGGTGGAGGATACTGGTTTGGGTCACCCCTGGTGTCTGATATCCAGTGCCACCACAGACACTGGGCTGTCCCTGTCCCTGTCTGTGCCTCGGTTTCCTTTGTGTAAGATGTACCTCCTCGGGGGGTCGTTCTGAGATTTCTGAGCTGATGCTGGTCAAAGGCTTAGAGGGCCTGACCCCCGCCCGGTGCCAGCTGCCTGACAGCTCATTCAGAGTGATGAGTGTGGCGCGAAGGCACACATCAGCTCCCCCATCCCAGGGCTCCAGGTCTGTTACCGTGGGCAAGTGGGTTGGCCTCCCTATGGCTCCCCACTGCCCCAGTGGAAGGAATAACCTCGGTCCCCAGGGCTGTGAGGGTCAGCGGGAATAATCCAGGTGAAGCCCGAACTGGGGACTCCTGTGACCCCAGTAATCATTAGTCCTTATCCACACAGGGAACCCAGCATGCTATGTCCCCACCCTGCTCTGCTTGTGAGTTCTGATCCCTTCATCCCTGCTTGCTCACTCTCCTGTGCTGTGCAGGGGCTCCCGACCGTCCTTTTGCGTCCTCCCTGGACATTTGTTCCAGTGGAGCACAGAGCGTGGGGAGTGTGGCTGCTGCCCCAGACCACACTTGGCCCTTTCTCTCTGTAGCAACCCTTGGCCCCGCACCCATAGCAGGTGGACCCACACGCCTCCTCCTCACTCATGCAGGAATGTGCACAGTGGGTCTTGGCCTCATTGTATGGGTAGGGAAACTGGGGATTGAGTGGGCTCAGTCCAGATGGGTAGGAAGCAGTGGAACTGGATGTCAATGACAGTCTGTTGGGCTCTATGGTCAGATCCTCCACCATAATCTTCTTGCTGCACCCTGAACAGTTGCTGTGCCCGTGGGTGGGATAGGCAGGGGTGGCCTGCGGGGGACCCTAACCAGTAGTCCTGCCCATACTTTGCCCTGACAGTCAGTCTGGCCATGTTTGTGTGCACAGAATTACTACCCCATGGTTCAGTCCGCCTTCATCGAGGATAGCCAAAGCAGGCTGGTGCTGCTGTCGGAGCAGGCACACGGTGTCTCCAGCCAAGGAAATGGCCAGGTAGAGGTAGGAAGTGGACCCTCCTGGCTACCCAGGGTGGGAGCAGGTGGGAGGGGAGCCCGTCAGACAGCTCTCCCCTGCAGGTCATGCTCCATCGCCAGCTGTGGAACAACTTTGACTGGACTCTGGATTATGACCTCACACTGGATGACACATCTGTTGTCCACCCCGTGCTCTGGCTCCTGCTAGGACCCTGGCCACTCACCACGGGCCTGCACCAGAGAAGTGGGCTGACGCTGCAGCACAGACCCATAGTGCTGTTAAGAGAGCTGAATGGTAAGGGAGTGTTCATCCCAGAATGAGCCCACCTGCTGGGTGGACCTGGGGAGGGGTGTGGACCACCACTGATCTGCACAACGCTGGGAAGAAGGGAGCTCAGGGTCTCTGATCCAAAGTCCTCATATAAGGTGTAAGCAAACTCGGGCAAGGAGGTTCAGGGTTCACTCAAGCTCATATAGATGGTGGGAACATTTCTGAGACACACCCATTCCACCTTCTGTCTTTTCCCTGAGTTTCCTTCATTTGTGCTCTGATGTCTCTTTTTCTTTCTTAATATGACACATATGGCTTCACAGATAGAAGATCAACATTAAAAGACTTGTTTTATGTGACTTCTGGGTATGCTGTCACAAGGTGAGGGAGATTCCTCTCCATGGTCTGATCTGCAAAGCTCATGAATTCCCTCCACTCAACCCCCTACTGACTTACAACAGGCTGTGTCTGTATGAAAATAATTGAACATAGGTAATGGTCATGTTTAAAGATGGTACATTGGAGCAGCATTTAAAGGATGAAACAGTTAGATACAATGTCATATCTGTCTCACTAATCCTTGAACTTTTTCTGTTCTACTCACTTGCAGAGGTTTTGATGAGAATGGGGTTACAATTTCTCCTTGCCTCAGTTTTAGAGCAGGGCCCTCCAGGTATTAGAGGTAAGAAGGCTGTTGCTCACTCTTGTATGAAGCATGTATGAGTGCCTGCTGTGTGCTGCACACTGGGGATGGGTAAGGGCCAGACCTCTCCTGAAGGATTTGTCCTGACCTCTCCACCGGGGAGCTATGCTCATATACACCCCAGCTTCAGGGAACACAGGGAGAGGTACTGGGTAAGAGTCTGAGGCCTTGTGTTTGGGGACCAAGAGCCTGGAGAAGATCAGGATCAACTTGGAAGGGGGTCATTGAGGTTCTCTTGTTTGGAGGTAACAGACATGGAAGGGGCTGCTGGTTGGGCGGAGTGTGGACAAGCTCCTGGAATCAGAGCAGCTGAAGAAGAGGTGTGGGCAGGCGAAGTGTGGGCAGGGCAGCTGGGGGCCACTGGGGAGCAGGTGTTGACAATCATCCTTCCAGGATGCCATGGGCTGCCTGCCTGGCCACCTCTGGGTCTCAAGTTCCCAATTCCCAGAGAGGGGATCTGATTGGCCAGCAGGCTGGTGCTCAGGATGAGTCAGTTGTTCCTTCCAGGAAGCTGGGAGCCCTTTCCACAGAGGGGGATGGCCCCGTGTCTGAGGAGGGCCCCTGGCTAGGTCAGGATATCCCACTGGCCCCACTCTGGTCTCCTCTGGTTGAAAGTGAGAGAAATTCAACATTTACTGGCTGAGTCCTCAGCAAACTCTATCTGAGGTGCGTGCACATGACTGCAGGAATGGAAGGGGTGCAGTTGGGGCTCTGTGGGCTGGGCCTTGACAAGGCCATCCCTCTCCCTCACTCTCAGCTGTGGTTCTCCCTGTCTGCAACCTTCTTTATCCCCCTTACTGGGATGAGGCTGTGAACTCCTGTGTCATGCATCCCCCCTTCCACCCCATCCCCTGCAGAAGACTGAGCTCAATCTTCCCAGGCTCAAGTGCAGAAGTCCCAGGGAAAGCTTCTGATTGGTGCAGAGATGAGCTCATGGTCTGAGCCTGGACCAATCACTGTAGCCTGAGGTCTGTGAGGAGGTGGTGCCCCAGCTGGAGCCCAGAACTGAAAGGGCTTTTTCTGGAAGGAGGAGGGAGCGGAGGTGCCTTCTGAGCAGGGAGGCCATGGATGACAAAACAATGGAGGAGCTGGCATCCCACACCTTGCATTGAAATAGAGGCTCTGCCCTGTGGTCTGGAACAAATCCCATCACCTCTCTGGGTGGTAGACTCCCCATCTGTACATTGAAATGGCTGGACTAGAGATTCAGGTCCTTCCAGCTCTTAGACTCTGCGATCTGAGCCCCTGGGCAGGTGGGAGGAAAGGCATCCAGGTGGAATGATGTCCATGGACAGGCAGGAAAGGGGATCCCTGAAGTGCAGGGACCAGGAGGTGCTTCAGGCTGTCCACCCTGTGGGGCACACGTGAGCAGGAGCTGGATCGCTTTAATGAGGGCCTGAACGAGGGGTGTGCAGAGCTCCCACTTCCAGGAGGAAGAGCCTGGACCCAATCCTTTTCCTGGCTCTGTGTGTCCACCCTGCAGAGACTGCCATGAATCTCCCAAGGCCCCAGCAGGAGGAAGCCGTGACTCTGCCCCCAAGTCTTCACCTGCAGATCCTCAGCATTCCAGGCTGGAACTACAGCTCCAACCACACAGAACACCTGCAGAATCTCCAGAAAGGTGAGGCAGGTATCCAAGGGAGCCAGATGCACAGCATCCTTTCCATGGCAACCTGGACCCATGTCCATCGCCAGACAAAGTGGATTCCTCTCAGAGTTGTCCTGCTGTTGCATGGTCACCTGATCCCTTTCTCTACCAATGGGGAAGCCCAGGCCCACAGAGAGGCTGTGGGGGACCAGAGTCACTCAGCAAGCAGGGTACACTGTGGACATGGACCCCAGGCCAGGAACTGTCCACACCTATTCTCTGATGAATCCCTGCTCACCCCACCACCAACTCCCAATCATCATTCACCATCCGCCAGACCCTCAGCCTGCAGTGCAGTCCTGCTCCTCAGGGACTCCTCCCAGAGCCCTGAACAGCCAGTCCCATGATCTTAGGGGACCATAGCTCATGCCTGCAGTCATGTGGTTTTCTAACACTGAACCCCATTACTAGGAACTCCCATCACAGAAGATGCTGGGTGGGGAGCCTCCCCTACAAGGCAGAGCGTTCCCTTCCCACTGGTGTGTGTGGCCACATGCAAGAGAATAGGTCCCCTATAGGCAGCTAGCTCCCAAATAGGAGGAGAAAGGGGCTGGCTGGGGGTGCCTACCCCAGACCCACTGAATGAAGGTCCCTCCTCCCTGGTGAACAGCGAGTGAGGGACAGAGCGAGGGGAGCCTTGGGGATGGAGTGAGACCACCCCCCCATCTCCCTGAGCTCAGGGCCACCTTAAGAAGCAGGTGTATCATCCTGGACATCAGCATGTCCTCACCCCATCCCCACCCCCACCATCAGGAGACAAAGGACCTGCCTGACCCTTGGGATCCAATCCATAGCCACCCCCTGGAACAGGTAGAAGGGAATTTTTACACTCTGTGTGCAGCAATAGCATTAAAGGAACTGTTTCAGTGCCTCCCAGGGAGGATGAGTATAGGAAGTGAAGGGCAGGTGTCTAGTGCTGGGCCCAGTTAGAGGATTAGAGCTGATGGTGGTCCTTCTGTCCCTGAAGGCGATGGAAGGAGGGTCAAGGTGGACCTCCGCTGTGTCCTGCTGTGGTTACATCACCTGTATGAGGTAGGGTAGGACCCGGTCCTATCTCAGCCTGTGAGTGTGAACCTTGAGGTAAGAACACTCAGACCCTTCTGACAAGGCTCCCTGGCTGTGGCCTGAAGCCCCAGCAGGCAGGTAAACGTCAGTGTGAAAATGCCTCTGGCAATGACCTTGGCAGAGATGCCTGGGGTGCTCCCACTCACCTTGGAATGGGCGCTGCGGGGGCACGTGGGCACTCCAACTTCCTCTGTCTGCATTCTTGCTGCTTCTCCTTCTCTGGTCCCTCCCCGTGTCACTGTGTCCCACAGCTGGCCTCGTTAGCGTCCTGGCTGTTTCTCTTTGGCTTATCCTCTATGGTCACCAGCAAGCATGGCCTCAGAAGCAGATAGGTCTGCAGAAGCAGAAAGGCAGTAGCAAATGGGGTCTTTCTTTTCAGTGCTTTCTCCCTGTGTCAGTGCAGGGAAGTTTCTCCAGAAACCTTTCACCTCCCGGCTAGCCCTCCCTTCCTGGTCAGGGCAGAAGGGGCCACCTGCCTCCGTCCCTGCACATGAGACTGGGTCCCTGCTTTCTTGGCACAGGGGATGGATAGTCCCCTTGGCTACTCCTGGCCTCAGCCTGGGGCACCCCCTGAGCCATACTGGGGAGAAGGGATTTGGACAATGGAGGCAGTTCCTGTGCCTGCCTCCCCTGGGTATGCTTATGCAGTGCAGTACCTGTGAGAGCATGCTGGTCCCGGCCTCAGTGTCCTCCTCTGTGAAATGGTCACACAGTTCCCTCGGGATTTTCTGGGAGCATTCATGAGGTGGTGTGTTGTACCCCAAGCATGGATGCCACCCCTGCTCCCTCTTTGCCTCTGCTCTGATCTGGGGCCTCAGGGGTAGCTCACCCTCCCTAGGCTCCTGTCCCTCAGGTCATGCTGTGAGGGCTGGGGTCCGTGGTGTTGGTGGAGGAGCGCTCGCTCACAGGAACCTGGGATGAGAGCACGCTGCGCCGCTGGTGCTAGAGGACACAGGATGGTCCCCACAGCTGAGGTTTGGGAGCTTCTGGTTCAGGCTGAGCCTGGGAATCCCAGCCCGCCTCCAGACTGGCTCAGGAGCTGGCCAGACCTCGTTTAGATCCTGGCTCTGCCCCTATGGCTTGTGTGATTTTGAGCAGGTTACTTGGCTTCTCTGTTTCTGTACCATCCAGAATCTACCATGGGTCAGTGTGTGTATGCATGCCTGTGTGTGTGTCTGCAGACCACATCCCCAGCCTCTGTCCTGGGTGAGTCCTGAACTGGCAAGCATATCCCAGGGGGTCTGACGTCTATCATGCTGTGTCTCACACCACACACACCACCACCAGCTCCTGGGAGCCATAGGCAGCTTCATGCCCCCGTCTTTCCCATGCTGTTCCCTCTGCCTGGATCACCATTGCCCTCTTCCTGCCTGCTCCTACTCAAGCACCTGTGGCGTCTGGGCCTGTGTCAGTTTCCTTCTCCATTCTCCTCTCCCCCTCATTCCTTTTTCCCATGAATCTTCTCTGTCCACTGTACACAGAAGAGTGCCTTCTACACAGCTGGACACTTAGTCATTATTGAATAGATAGATGGGTGATGGATGGAGGAATGGATGGATGAATGATGGATAGATTGTTGATGGATGGATGGATGGATGAGTCTATTGGAGTATGAATGTTTGAATGGGTGGAAGGATGGGTGGAAGAATGGATGAAGAGGTTTCCCTCCCAAGGTTGAATTTAGTGGAACCCAGTAATATAAGGTGCAGCCTCACCAAGTGGCCTCAGTGAGAAAACTCTAGGAATTGAGTGTTACACCCCATGGGAAATGAGACCATGTATGGCCAGGACCACCTACATATTACGCTCATGGGAGGGCCAAAATGCAAGGGGCCCATGGCGGTGGGAGTCCTGGCAGGATGGGTCAGCCAAGGGTCTTCATCAAAGAGTGTTTGAGTGTTTGTGGGTGCAGTGTATGAGGGGAATCTAGGTGGAAATGCTCTGGGGAAGCAGGTGGTTCTAAGGACAGACCACCTCTGCTCCCCCAGGCAGCTCCAACTCTCACTCGACATCCCTGCAAGGCATGAAGGTCACCATCTATCTGAAGGAAATCCTGACATTCTTCATCCACTTTCGTAGCAGTGAGCCCTTGGGTGACTCTGTGACCTCAAGGGGAGCCCGAGTGCCCCAGGAAAAGGAACAGGACCCAGGACATGGAAAAGCAGCATAGGAGGATGAGCGAGGACCCCCCCCTCCGATAAGCTAATGCAGAAAATGGTTGGATTAGGGGTTTTGTTTTGCTTTAAATAAAAATTGCGTTTCACTTGTTCTCCTGGGGCTCTAGAGCCGGCCTCTCCTATCTTCCCGCATGGGTGATGTCTGCACGCACACTCCTCGTGCCCATGCAGGAGTCATCAGGAAGCTCCCATAAGGCAGAGGGGAGTACCCAGAGTGACAGGAAAGGCACCTGCTACACAGGACTCACCCCCTCTTTCCCAAACCACCAGTGTGATGTGGAGGCCTACTATGTACCTAATGATGGGTGCAGGTGAGGGCCCTGCCAGGACAGAGGGCCTTCTGAGCCCATGGGAGGCATAGGGGTCCATTTAGAAAGGCTATGGAAAGATGAATCCTAGACCAGGGTGGGCTTTGTGGGAAGACAGACGCCCTGAGGCCTGAGCCCTGACAAGCTGGGTGCTGAGAGCAGGGGCCAGGATCTCCTGGGTACTTCTTTCTGCTCTCACTTCAGGCTCCTAGGTGGCCCTCCATGGGCTGTGTTGGAAATGGTCCAGGTACCCAGTGTCGTATGACGCTCTCCTAGGACAGGGACCTGGCATGGGAGATGGAGCCTGAAGAGGATTCCCAGCACATTCAGTTCTATGGGGTCCAAGCTTTGTGGGACTGATGGTGCGTGGAATCGGTCTGTCCCTTGTCATCGAGGCAACTTTAGGGGCCCTACCTTAGTTCCCTCAAAGCCACTCTTGTGTGTTCCAGGCTCTGTCCTGGGCACCTGAATGACAGTATCTGGAAGCCTTCAGCACGTTGTGTGGTCTGGGTTCCTGACTCTGTCAGTGTGATCCAGAGTCCTTCCCTGGTACTGTGGGCTCCACCTTGAACTCCAACCTCGGGTCCCATCCTTCACTGTGTCGGTCACATCAGCCTTCTCCCAATGCCTCTGACACCCAAGCACAGTCCCACCACAGGGCCTTGGCACGTGCCATTCCCTCTGCCCAGAAACTCCTACCAGCTGGCCTGCACTGCTCCCTCTCTCACTCATTCAGGTCTCTGTTCCAGGTCACCTCCTCCGACCACACTATGGCAGGTGTTACCAACACCGCCCTCTCCCTTGCCAGTCTCCTCCTCTTCCAGGTTTTCTCTTCCTTCATGGCTCTTCCGTCTGCCCTTGCTCATTATGGCGGGGATTGGCTGTCTCCTACCCCTGGACGTGTGCTTCACAGAGGAGGAAACTTCTGGCTTTCCCCCACTGTATCCCCAGGCTGGAAGCAGACGTAGGCACATGTGGCCCTTGATCAATGTTTAATCCCTGGATCAAAGCTGCAGCAATGAAGGTTGTCTGTGGTTTCTGTTCAGAGAAGAATGAAGTGGGGAAGATGGGGCCACCCCCGCCCCATTGACCTCATGCATCCAGGACAGATGGCCTGGGACTGCCCATTTCCTGGAAGGGCCCATTCCTCCAGGGACCCTCACCCTGGCCCAGCCTCCCCCAGGAGGGGCCCCGAGTGCCCGTCAAGGCTCTGGGTGACCAGGTTGGTCATCTGATGTGAGTCCCGGGGTGTGTTGGGGGCCTAACCTCATGCCCAGACAGGAGCCCCAGGGCCCCGCATGGCCCATACCTTCTAGGCACCCAGGGTTGGTGGTTCAAAAGCATGACACAGGGACAAATTGCTCTGATCTGAGGGTGATCTGAAATCCTGGAGGGACCCAAGGGAGCTGGGTGCTCATGGCAATAAACGCTGACATGGGAGGAACAGCCACATCAGCTGAGGCAGCCCCGAGGGCATCACACCTGCTACCTGGTCTGCCACAGCCCAGACTGGCTGAGATGCTGATGTGGAGCACCGGGACCTTTACAACTCTGGGGGAAGTAAGGGTTATCCAAAGCTTCCCTTAAGATGGAAGCATGAGCCATAAATTATTCAGTGATCTGGATGCTGTTCTTGGGCAAATGGAGGCCCCACTCTGCTCCCACTTGCCCAGTGCCCACGATGCTGCTCTCGGATTCTGATGCATCAACCCAGGTGCTGATGTAAAATGTACGTGGCTGTTTCTAGAACAAAGCGATTTCCCATTGGGTCTTTGAGCTGCAGGTAAAGAGCTGGAATCTGAGCCTGGTTCCATCAGGCACAGGCCGAACGACACCCTCGGTGTCAGCAGGACCAACTCTTAGATGAGCAGGGGCAGGTCAGTTGGGTTCCCCCGAGGATCACATGAGAACCTACAGGAATCTCATGTGGTCATGCAGGTCAGTGCCATGAACCCTCATGACATTCATTGGTTCATTGATTCATTGATTTATTTAGTAGATGGCTCTCCCTGGATGGTGTGCTGGCCTCTAGAGGGAGACCCGTGGGGGAAGGAAATGTAGTCCTGGCTGTCATGAGGAAGGCCAGTCCTTGGCCCATTTCACAGAGAGGCAGCGGAGGATTAGGGTGCCCTGGGGTGCTGTGGAGTTGCTCTTCTCCTCCTCACTAGCCCCTTGATACTCCTGAATGCTCCTCAGTGGACATGGTACATCTCCTCCAGGTGCTCCCTGACTGGGTCCATTACATGGGCCACTGGGGCTTCTTCGTCTGGGTTCTTTTTGTTGGCATTTAGCCTGAGGATCGTTCTCACTCTGAACTCATTCTGAACTCTGAATCTCTTAGTGGCTTTAAGAAGCAGTAGACAAGTGTGGTCATTGCTGCTATGAACATTGGGGTACAGATGACCCTTCTTTTCACTACATCTGTATCATTGGGGCAAATACCCAG
>RCUC01144186.1:0-16094 GCA_003697995.1 Taxidea taxus jeffersonii | reverse complement strand
CCCCCCCCCACCTCCAGCGCTGGCCGACTTCGACGAACCTAAGAGGTCGACCCTCGTGATGTTCGGTGCCCTGACCATCGCGGTGCGGATCTACCATGACCGCTGGGGCTATGGGGTGTACTCGGGCCCCATCGGCACGGCTGTCCTCATCATCGCCACAAAGTGGGTGCGTACCATGCGAGCCTCAGAGGACGGGGACGCGTCGGGATCTCTGTTTATCTCCCGTCTCGGGGCTTCTGCTAGAACACAGAGACTAGGAACACCAGGCCCCCGGCCGCGCGGACCGTCTGGCTCGTCCACACCCGCTAGCTCGGGACCCAACCCAAGTGACTCACTTCTCGGCCTCAGGCTCCACGCCTGGAAAGTGGCTGTTACCGGAACGGCTCAGTACCTCCTGCTTCATAGGTTTGGTTCAAAGAAATCGGGTTAACGTATCTAAAAGTGTGGCATAGAGCTTGGCTTCTAATGTGCTCGACACGCGGGAGCAGCGACCACTATCATTATTACTCTTTGCAGAGAATGACTGCTTTCGAGGTGTGAAAGCAAAGGGAAATGGCCTGGATTATTCTAGGAGGACTTCACGGAGGCGCAGAGCCTTGGAGGGAGACTGTGGTGTGCAGCGGACATGAAGTTGGAACAGCCCCTAAGCGTTGAGGCAGCCTGAGCCAGACTTTGCAACGCTGACCTCTCTTCACTGGGTCCCCTGGGGGCCCTGACGCACAGTCCCCAGGCCTCCCTGCAGCTCTCTTGTACCAATGCCCTCCTCGCTGCGAGGCCTGAAAGCCACTCCTGCTTCCCGAGCTGACGAGGAGTGTTAGAGCAGAGTGGACCTGGGCACTTCCTGGGACCCCAGACAGGAAGGAGCTGAACCCTGCAGGGACCAGAACACAGGCCCTGCTGGCAGGCCTGAGGCTGGACCCACTCTCCAGCCATGCAGCAGCACAGGCCCCGAGGTGACCTCCCTCTGCCACATTTTTGCCCCTTTGGAGCTCCACCTGGAATCTCGGGGTGTCCCAACTCCACGTGCTGACACACACCCACTCAAGGACCCAAAATTAAGGCCCAGATGGCAGGGCCTCAGGGCATGGGGTGGAGGGGCTTCAGGCCACCTAGGGAGTGGGAGGGCAGTTCTCTGGGAAGGGGGGTCAGGCTGGGCAGGTGGTGCAGAAGGTGTCCATCAACCCATTTTACAGCTACGGGAGGGAAAATAAAGTCCTGCTCCTCCCACAGCAGGGAGTAGAGGATTTGTTCAGTTAATGAAGGAGGTAGGGCTCAGAGAGGTCAGCAAGCAACAAGAAGTCACGCGGCACCGGGTGAAGTCGGGCCTTGACTTTCCAAGAGAAAGGAAGGAGCCTCTTTGTGCCCCCAGCCTCCCCGAGGGGGAAGGCTGACCCAAGAGGCCCCTCGGAACTGCCTGTGAGAGCAGGGGAGGCCGGTTGGGTCTGCCGTGTCCGAGGAAGGACCGCGTTAATGAACATGCCGGAATGCATAAACACAGAGCCCTGGGTCTCGATAGTACAGGCTCACTCACAGGCAGGAAGTAGGACAGGCTGCCCTGGAGGGCTGTTCCTCCCGCAGAGCTTGGCAGGCCTGGATCTGTGTTTGATTGTAATTAGCCAGAATGGAAGCCACTCGCCAGTTTCCGTGGAGAGCGCGGGGACTTCCATGGCCCTCGGGCTGTGCATCCAGCCACAGGAACCAAGAGGTCTGCCTGGCTCCCTACATCTGGGGCTCAAATTGTGTTTTTCAGACCATTTAACGTGGAGTTTATCTTGGATTTTCAAGGGCAGTTGTTCCCTGGAATGAGGGTGGATTTTTCTCCCAGAGGCTCGTCCCTTCTTGAGCCCAAGTTGGGAACAGCAACCCTCAGGGAGGGGAAGCACAGAGAGGCGGGTGTGGGGGCCGCGGGGCAGGGCGGGGCCTGGGCAGGCCCACGGCTGCGGCCACCCGCACCCAGGCCCCCCAACCGCACCCACCTGTCGTCTGTGCCTGTGCGGGGCCTGATGTTTTATCAGCAAGGGCAAATTCCAGAAAACCGCACCCCAGACTCTGGTGAGCCAGCCCGCCCCGACTGGCACGGGGCTCCCACCCAGCGGGTGTGTGTGGTTGTGGGGGACCCCAACCCTGTTGGGGAGGGGTCCACGATCCACGGTGTGCCCAGCTGCTCATTGTGCTGAGATCCCAATCAGCGGCACTCTGAGACACTCGGCCCCAGGGGTTGGAAGGTGCAGGATGCGGTCCCATGTTTACTGCACGTTCTCAATGTATGTGAACCCATCTCACACCTCCCACTAACGTGCAACCAGAGAGTCCCGTGCTGGTCAGCTTGTCTCAGGAGCACTACGATGGGTCCTGATCCACGAGCCAATGAAGGGTCTGTCAGACCACCTCAGGGGCATCCCTGTGGGCCACATAGTGGGTGGGGCAAGCACTCCAACACCCCCTCGCTGAGTCTGGTCCCCTGGGGGTCCCCACTGCCCAGGAGGGGTGCGTGTGCAAGGGTTATCTTGTTAGCCCAAAGAGGCAGGCAGGGATGGGGGCGGTCCTCACTGGGCAAACTGGTCCAGGGGTTCCCAACCAAGCCATCCAGGATGGGGCTCCCTTGGGTCCTGCCGCCGAGGGACCAGGCACACGGTCAGCTCCGAACGGCCTCCCCGCCTTGTGACCTCTCTGCTCGGCCACTCTCCCCGCAGCTGCAGCAGATGAAGGAGAAGAAGGGTCTGTACCCCGACAAGAGTGTCTACACCCAGCAGATAGGCCCCGGCCTCTGTTTTGGGGCCCTGGCCCTCATGCTGCGCTTCTTCTTCGAGGTACGGGGTCCGGGGCTCCTCGGGGGGCTTCAGCAGCATCCCCTTGCTGCCTCCTCTGTCCCTCCTGGTGGGTGGAGGGGGGCCTCCCTCCCACCACAGCCCCGTCCATCCCCAGCCCCCCAGCTCTCGCTGTCTTCGGGGATCTGAGATGAGGCTCCCAGCCAGGATGGGGCCTGGGGCTGGAGTGCACCTGCGGGAAGGAGGGGGGAGGGAGGGGGAGAGGGAAGAGGCAGGGGGAGGAGCCCGGCCTCACTGTCAGAGGCCCAGCAAATGGTGCCCAACTTCCACTCTCCACCTTCAGGCCTCCAGGGGCTGAGGTCGGGAAAGACTGCCTGTGGGCTGGACGCTGAGGAGAGGCCCCTAGGCGGAGGGTACTTGGCCCGATTCGGAGGGTGGGGGTGACTGGCAGGTGCCCTGGCTCGTCAGGCATGTGAGCAGAGGCACGGAGGGTTGGGGGGAGCCTGGGGCTGCGGACTGACGATCCCTGCCTTCCCGCCCCTGCAGGACTGGGATTACACCTATGTTCACAGCTTCTACCACTGTGCCCTGGCCATGTCCTTCGTCCTCCTGCTACCCAAGGTCAACAAGAAGGCCGGAAGTGCAGGGCCCCCCGCCAAGCTGGACTGCTCTACCCTTTGCTGTGCTTGTATCTGACATTGTCACCCGCCCCGTCCCTGTCCTCCCCACGAGCCCCTGCCCTCCCCCTCGTCTCCCACCTGGAGGGAGACCTCCTGTCTTGCCCCACCCAGGAGCGCCCAGGAGAAATGTCTCTCCCCGAGCCTGAGAGGGCCCCAGCGATTGGGGGAGCACCCTGCCAAGTGCTCCTGGAGACCCCAGGTACTAGGTTTCCACTGTGATCACACATCATGCTGGAAAGAAAAGACCTTCCTCCCTCCTCCCCTCCCCTCCCCTCCTCATCCTCCTGCTTCTCCACAGTCATGGCCAACAGGTGTGCCTACAGAAGCCTGGAACCTTGTGTGTCCCCCTCATCTGCCCTTCCCTCACCCAAAAGTTCCGGCCCAGCCCCAGCCACAGAGGGGCTCTGCACGCGCGCCCTACTCACAGCATCTGTTTTCTCTTGGAAACTAGCGTCACCACTTATGTCCTGGGCCCTCCAGCTCCGAACACACCCGCTTGGGATTCCCGAGGCCAGAAGGGGCCAGCTCTGTCCCTGGCCCAGGCCCGGGGGGTCAGCCCTCCAGCCAGGTCCCTGAACCAAGCCATTTCAGGAACGGAGACCCCTATGAAACTCCCCAATGTCTTGGCCTTACTGGGTTCCCAAAGCTGTGCTCTCAGCCCTTGATCTAATCCTTCAAACAAGTCTGTAGTAAAGCAGGGTTGTTCCGTTCTAAAGACAGAAGCCTGAGGCTCAGAGGAAATGGTGGGCTTGAGGCCCCAAGCCGGTGAGGGCAGAGCTGGGCCCCAAGCCCAGTCCACCGGTCCCAGAGCCATGCCCGCCACCTGACTAGGGAGCCGCCCCGCGGGCAGGCATGAGCACCTGTGTCGGTCCTCTGAGCACTCCCAGCACTCCGCCGGGGCTCAGAGCCAGTGTGGGGAGGGGGTCCAGGCGCAGGGAAACCTGAGCGGAGGCCAGCGGCCCACGGCGGGACACCCGGGGCCGGCTGGCCACGGTGCAGTGGGAGGCCAGCGAGCCCCGGCCCAGAGCCCGTCTGCCCTGAGCCCCGGGGGTGGCGGGAGCAGGCCTCCCAGACATCACCTCACAAACCCGAGCCTCCCCAGCAGCCCCAGCTTCCCGAATGAGGAGGCACATCGTCAGGCAGGAAGTTACCTACACCGGTCCGGGCCTGTTTGTATTTCCAGAAGGGGCGCGCCCACTCCCACGGCAGAGCGCGGCCCGTAATTTGTCCTAAAGTCACCTCTTGCTCACCTCCGGGGGCCAGGAGAGAGCTGGGGACAAGGCTGACCCCCAGCCGGGCGGACCCCCTGCCTGTCGGCCTCCCTGACAGTGCCGGGGTCCCGCGCGTGGGGGCCTGGACGCCCACAGCCTCATGCCGGCGCAGCCCCTTTCTGTTGCTGGAGCCGTGACGACAGAGCAGCCGCTCGGCTCCTCGCGCTGGATCTGAGTCCCGGCCGGGCCCCGGGGAGCAGGGATGCATCAGGGCTCCGCTTCCCGGATGAGGAAACGGAGTGTCTGCAGCTTCGACGCCATCCACCCAGACAGACGTGTCCCCGCCTTCCCCGGTGCCATGATGGCCAGATGCTGCTTCCAGTGGCTTCTCGGCTGGTGGGGGGTGTGGGCACACTCCCATGTACTGCGGACACACGTGCAGGCCACATGCGTGTGCTCGCCCCAGGAAGAGACAGAGTGCCCTGCAAACAGTGACTTCCCATCAGGCCCATCTCCCGGCTCCACGCGGGCAGACGCCCGGCAGCAGGGGAAGGGAAGGTGCTGGGGGCCACACCAGGGGCCTGGGGGAGCGGTCTGGAAGCGGGCATCCCCAGGTGGTGGCTTCCCTCCCCAGCCGTCCCCAGCCCTCCTCCAGCCCCCCAGCCCCCGCGAGCACACCCCAGCTCCCGGGTCTGCGGCAGCCCATGGAAAATGGGAGGCAGCGGCGTGCTCCCAAGCGGGGAGGAGGCAAGGGGCCTGCCAAGCGCGGAAGGCCCACACTCACAGGCTACTCACTGTGGCCGCGCTGATTTATGAGGCTGTCCGGGAGCCCGGCCAAGTCTGTAAGTCATGGACAATTAGGAGGCGCGCTCCAGCCCTCAGCCCCGTCTGCCTCGCGGGCTCTAGGCCCGCTGTGCCACTCCAAGCGGGCTCCGCGCCATGGAGACCCCACCATACTGATGAGGACACTGAGGGCCAGGGCATCAGTGGCTGGCCCTGGCCTTTGGACCCTGGCTGCTGAGGTGACTGCCCTCGGGGTCTCACTCCCCCTCCTAGTGGCATCTTCCTCCAGCTCAAAGGCTCACGTTGACATCTTGGTGGCTCTAGCCAAGGGCCAGGGCATGAGTGCCCGGGAGGGGGATGAAAGGAAGGAAGCCACCCAGAATGGCCACCCCTTCACCTCAAGATTAACAAGGAAGAAGGTCATGGCCTTCGGATCAAACAGTGCTGAACCCCAGTGCCGCCGAGCCCAGGGTCTTTAGGCCTTAGAACCTGACAGTCATGGCACCTGGAGCCAGCAAGGACCTCCGAGGCCCTTCCGGACCCCCGGGGGCTCTGGACAGGACTCACCACCCACCCGGCCCTGATGAGGGATTAGGGAACCAGGAGCCCTGAGTCTGCCTCCCGCGTAGGCACGAACGTGAGTCCTAGAGGTTAGCCGCCGGCTAACCCGGAGCGCTGGGGCGGTAGAACGTGCATGAAGACCGAGATGCTTGGGGCCATGGGGCTCGCCCGCTGCTTGCCGGCCCCCTCCCCCCGCGCGCGGCTGGAGCTACAGAGGAGCTAAGTATCGTTTCATTTTCATTAATTTAAATTCAAATCGCTGCAGGGGCAGGGATGCAAGGTCTCGGGACAGCTGGTTGTGCATGAATTTCTGATAAAAAATAATGATTTCGCCTGCGTAAATCTCATGGGGGTATTCGGGACGTGTTTACAGGTGACACGCTTACACTAAACCAAGACTCGCCGTTGACCTGAAATTCGACTTTGACACAGTGCCCTGTATTTTATGGGACAACCCCTCTCCCTGTGGCTACTGCTCGGGACCGGGAACAAAAGCAGCAGGGCAGCTCCCTGGACGTGTCGTTTGGGGCTCCTGAGTGACACCAAGTGGCGCGGGCAGAGGGGCTTCGGCGCGCGGGACGCAGGAGCGGGGCAGCGTCCTACCCCTGCTCGATACCCCTGAACCTGGGGGCTGCAGGAGACGCAGGCCTCTCCGGGGCCAGCCCCGGGCTCCAGACCCTGCAGAGCATAGAGCGGACGCAGCCGATGGCCCTGCTGGAGCCCTCGTGTGCCCCCGGCCCGGGGCGCACACCACCTCCCGTGCACACACGTGCAGGCACGCACGCACACACGCGTGTGCGGGGCTCAGCCGGAGGGGGCGTGGCCCGCAGCAAACGGAGAAGTGTTATGAAGACAACCGCGCAGACAAAACAGCTGGGGGGGGGGCGCGTCTCCCCAGGAGCCGGGAGCCGGGGAGGGCCGGGAGGAGCCAGCGGCCAGCGTGCTGGGAGGGAGGCAGTCTCTGTGCTCCGGCCTTTGTCTGCCGCGACCGGACCGGCATTCCCAGTCTCTGTTACTTGCTTCTTCAGTGAGACCATCTGAAACCCAAAACTTTTATTGCCCCTTTCAAAGAGGCTTTACAGCTCCCCATCTACCTCGGGGCCGCCGGGGGCTGAGCTCTAGTTAGCGAAAGCCAAAGGCCCCGGCAGGAATCCGCCCTGGGCTCGGCCACAGGGGCTTGGCCCAGGACCCGCAGGAAGGCAACCGGGAGCCGCGGGAAGGAGCGCCCGGTATGTGGGCGAGACCGATTCTGCAGAGTCGGCGGAAGGCCCAGGGCGAAACCGGGAGCGGGTCGGCCGCTTAAGAAAGCTGCTTAGCGGCCGCGCCGGACCGGGCCATCCCGACCCCCTCCCGGCAGGGCCCACGTCGGCCCATCTCCACACCGGGTCTCCTCACCTTTGACCGGGGACAGCAGTCTCGCCCGCCGGCCCACTCCGGCCCATGGGGTAAACTGAGTCAAAGGCTGGCTAGACTGGTCTTAGGAAAGTAAAACAGGCAGAAAGAGGAGGCAGGAGGCTGGGCTGGGAGGTCACGTGCAGACACGAGGAAGGACCTCTCCCCCCGTGACCACGTGTGGGCTCCCAGCCCCCTCCCGGCTCCCTCGGCTCAGCTGCTTCCTCTGTAGTAGTGCCCACCCTGCCCCGCAAGGGTGTTGCCAAGATTGAATGAGGTCACTGAATACAAAGCACGCAGCACAGTATTGTATAAATGGCATTTTAAGAAATGGCATCGTTATTTCCATTTCCAGTGGTCATGGGCAAGCAAGAGGGTAGGGGATAAACAAGCAAAGGGGTCATTATCACCAAGAGACATTCACCCCAGATATGGCACCAAATGCCTCCATTTGCCAAGGAAACAAGTGTTTGTTATGGATCAAGGAAGTAAGCAAGGAAGGCTGCCTGGAAGAGGCAGGTTTGAATCTGAAACCAGAAAAGCGAAGTGGCCTGAGCCATGGGAGCCTGCAGATGCCTGGCCCCTGAACCTCGTATGTGACAGCTTCACCATGCCACAGCTCTGAGTCCGACCGTCTTCTGTGCCCCGAATCTCCCCTGACCTCCTGCCTCCTTCCCATCAGAGCCACGAGAGAACCACGGCTGCCCTGATGGAGGAAAGGGTTCCACGGTTGGACTCTCTCCTTGCTTCCGACTCTGGCTTGTGATCCAGGGCCAGAGGGAGCTAGATGGGTGTCACCTGGCATGCTCAGGATCCAAAGGTGGAGGGGGGAGAAGGCTACACTGGGCTGCCCCCCGTCCTCTCTCCGGGTTGGGGTGGGGGATGCAGTCACCTGAGCGCATGAACAGGGCATCAGAGCAGGCGTGTGCTGGCCTTGGGGTGCAGCCTTGCACAAGAAAGGGCCATGGGATGGATGCCCACAGTGGTCACCCATGCAAGCAGCTGTCCAAGCCTAGGGGCTTCGCAGGGAGCACCCCCCTTCCCCGGGAGCCACCCCCGGGCTCTGCCTTCCCGCCTCACACCAGCTAGTGGGGCAGCGGAGACAGAGGTGAGTGAGGGGATGGGGGTCGGGGAAGGCTCTGCAGAGCAGGTTCCATCCTGGGTGGAAGGAGGATGTGGGCCACTCCCCACGCACAGTTAACAAATATTTCTCAACAAAGGAATGGGTGGGTTTTTCCACGTCTTGGCGAGGGCTGACTCACAGCTCCTTGAAGAGCCCACACGGGATAAATGGCTCGCCAGTAACCTCAGAAGCCTCGGCCTTGACCCCTTGCCGACCTGCACGCCAGGAACGCCACCGTGGAGGGGCCAAGTGTTGGAAAGGAAATGGCTCTGCAGTGCTCACTCCCCAGGGTCATGTGACTCTGGTCACCCTCCAGCCCCCAACACCTCTAGAAGGAGATCCCCTCGCTTATCTTGTTGGGACCGTCCAGCAGGGCAGTGGGTGGGCTGGCCCCTCCTCCCACGACCCCGTTGCCCGAAACCCCGTCCTGGCTCAGGAAGGCTGGCGGAGGCTCAGGGGACCCTCAGTCTGACCGGCAAACTGGTGACACTGTCGAGCTGCCATCCGGGGATGAGTGGACACACGAGCACCCATCACCCACCCCTGTGCACCGCGGAGGAGCCCTCCAGGGAGCCCTTGGCCTGGGAGACTGAGATCCCGGCCCAGGAGGCAGCCAGCCAATGGCTGCAGCACCCCAAGCTCAGGGCAGGCTGCGCAGGCTGGGCTCTCCCACCAAAAGGCCCCAGGGAAGGAGGAGGCCAGCAAGAGCCTAGATCTGTGTGTCGGGCCCAATCGCCCCTCTCTCCCTCCCGAGAAGCTGGGCCCCCACCCGCCTTGCCTTCACGGGGTTTTGTTTTCCTAACAGCTCGGCTAACAGGAGACTGCTGGCTGCGAGCTCCAGCCAGCGCCAGGCTATCGGGTAGCTGTGGCCACATCTGGAAGATGTTTGGAAGAGCCCCCGGGCCCCTGCCCCCCAGTAGCAGGCCTCAGAGCAGCGGCAGATAAGGGCCTGTCTGCTGCCGGCTCCAGCCTGGGCTCTGGGAAGACGCCGGCCTCAGCCCAACAGCCCTGACTTCCGGGGCTGGGAGGGGAGGGGCAGAGGGGCTGAGGGCGATCCCCGGCCGGGGGCCTCCAGCCAGTTCCAGAAATCACAGAGTGGCAGACCCCACGATGTCAACACAACGGGCAACCTTAGAGGCCAGCTGATGTCCCTCCTGCCGACACCTGCTCTTCTGCACGGGGCCCCAAGATCTCCACGTCCTCCGGATTGTGTGATCAGCCCCACTGCAGCCGGGAAGGGGCTCTCAAACCTGTGATCACGTCCTCATCCTAGCGCATCTTGGCTGTCCCCGTTGCTCAGACTGGGAAGCAGGATAGGTGAAGTGTGTGCGTGCCTGAGGTCCCACCCGACAGAGCTGGGACTTGACCTTCCTTGGTGTGTGCCCCCCAGTCCCGTGTCCTGTCCTCTGCCGCTCACGGCCCCTCTTGTCCTGCTGTGTGGTGGCATAAGGCAGAACTCCGTTAGGGACCATCCAAGCCGCCCGGTGCTGCCTCCTTCCGTGAGCGCGCAGGGAACCGGCCGACCATCCCAGCGCGCCGCCCGGGAATGCTGGGGGGCCCCACCAAGCCTGGTGCGAGGCTGACCGTGCAGGCAGCGCCAGCTCATAAGCCCGTGCGTGAGTCGGCAGAGCAGCCCGACAGGCCAGAGGCAGAAGGAATGAAAGGCCGGCTTCGGCGTGCCCCGTGCCTTCCAGACCCCTCCAGACGCTGCTCTTTGTGTACTGACCCGGGCCTCTACACCGCTGCCCTCTGACACAGGCACTGCGGCCCCCTTGCTCTGATTTCCTTATGATGTCATCTTTCTTAATCTGCAGACTGGGGGGCACTGGTTTCTCACGGGTACCGAGGTCAGTCTGTGAGACACCGATGTGGAAAAATGGCTCAGACTGGCTTCATGCCCCAGCATGGGGTGAGTTTTCACAAACGGCTCTTGGGAGCCTGCCCGGCGTGTTTGCGCCTCACGTTCTGTAGGAGGCCATCAAACGAGCTCCGCGATGTCATCTTCTGTATCCTTACCGAGTGGTCCCGGTCAGGCAGCAGGGCAGAGTTTGTCCAACCTTCCCCCGGGAATGAACGTCCTTTGAAACAAAGGACACCGGCCCCGCATATGTCCACATACCAACAAGATGAACCTCAACCTTTCCCTCACACCACACCCCAAAATGAACTCCCCAAATCAGAACGCTTCCAGCAGAGAACGTAAGAGAAAATCTTACTGACCTTCGGTCAGGCAAAGATTCTTAGATAGGACAGCGAACGCGTGGTCCGTCAGAGAAGATAATCAGTCAGCTCGTTTTATCAAAATTTAAAACGTTGGTCCTTCAGAAGCCATCATTAAGAAAATTTGGAAAAAAAAAAAAAAAAAAGAAGAAGAAGCAAGCCAAGAGGAAATGCTTGTAAAATATATATGGTAAAGGCCTCGTATCCGGGACGCGTAAGGGAACGTTCAAAACCCAGTGATGAGATGAACAATTGGAGGGAAAAAATGGCAAGTATTTCATCAGACTCCACCAAAGTCTCGGGAATTACCAACAAGCAGGTGAGAAGATGGTCCGCACCACGAGACCCAAGCTCACGGAGACACCACCGGGCACCCACTGGGATGACTGGTTGTATTCCAAACGACGCCATCCCAGGGCTCCTGGGCGGCTCAGTCGGTCAAGCATCCGACTCTTGATCTCAGCTCAGGAAAGGACTTCAGGGTCATGAGGTCGAGCCCTGCGTTGGGCTCCACGCGGGACATAGAGCCTGGCTGATGTTCTCGCTCTCCCTCTGCCCCTCCCCCTCTAAGAACAAAACTAAAGCACTTCCACTTTGTTTTTGAGGTCTGATATTCCTAGTATCTGAATGTTTTTGTTGTTGATCTGATTCTACGGTCTATCGATTCAGTCAGCTTTTGCTCACGGTGCCTTGTTCCCTTGTGTATTTCGCGAATTGTTACTCTGAACGGCTCGTTTAAAGCTGTGGAATTTTCTGGAAGTTTCCCGAGGCCTCAGATGAAGGCAGATTCCTTTGCTTCCACCATACAAGGGGGACACTCCCCGTCTGAGATCCCTTTCGACTAAGATCTCTCGTTTGAGGTTTGGGCGTAATTGAGGGACTATGAATTCAGGTCACACGGACACATGAGGGCCAGCTTAGGACTATGAGTTCTAGAGAGTTCTCCCTCCTTTCCCCAGCACCAGGGCTTGAGCTAGGCACTGTTGATGCAAACCCTCAAGGCCAGGTGGGTTTCCAGTTTACCTCGAGAGTGAATGAACGGGGTGCTTGGGAAACCTGTGCCCATGGAGATGGCCTTCGGCGGCACCCCAACACGGCCAGGCTCAGCATTTTGTCTTCTGTCCCTAGTCCCAAAGAGAGTCAAAAAATGATGCTCCAATTTACCTGTGAGGACAGAAAAGTTTCAGCTCCCCATATTCCATAAGAGAAGACAGACTTTCCTCGGCCATCACCACCGGTAAACACAAAGACGAGCATCAACTCCCTCCCAGCCTCTCGGTGACGTCCTACTTGGGGCGGCCAACCAGTGACCGGGTTCCAGCGACTCCCCTTCCTCAGCTCAAGAGCATCCAGACCCCAAATAGCCCCGCGGGGAGGGCCTGAGGCCACACTTGACAAAACTCTGTGCCTCACGACTATGCTTCTCCTTGTTTGGTTTGGTGTTGTTTTTTTTTTAAGGATTTATTTATTTGAGAGAGAGAGAGAGAGAGAAAGCACAGCAGGGAGGGGCAGAAGAAGAAGGAGAGAAAGAATCTCTCAGACACCCCCGCTGAGTGTGGAAAACAATGTGGGGCTCAATCTCATGACCCCGAGATCACCACCTGAGCTGAAATCAAGGGTCGGATGTTTGACTGACGGAGCCGCCCAGACCCAGTATAGAATCCCTGGGTCGCTGGTTCCAGATGTGACCTGGTGGCCTCATCTTCTGTCATCTCAAAGCAAAACCAGCGTGAGGGTAGCATGTTCTCCCTGGATCCCCTCCTTCCCCATCCTGGCCCTAAGGCCCTGCCACCTCCCAGCCAACGGAAGACGGTGTGCAGGATGGACAGCTTTTCTTCTAGCCTTCAGCTCAGCTCATGAGCCCAGCGTCCTGGGATCGCGCCCTGCATCGGGCTGCTTGCTCGGCGGGAAGCCTGCTTCTCCCGCTCTCACTCCCCCTGCTTGTGTTCCCTCTCTTGCTGTGCCTCTCTCTCTGATGAATAAATAAATACAATATTAAAAAAAAAAAGAACAGAAAGCTTTTCCCCGTCAAGGTATAGACGAAGAAACCGAGGCACAGGGACATAAGCTCGCTCGACAGCCAGTCAGTCAAAGACTCAAACCTCAGAACCTGGATAATTGGGCTCCAGGGTCTAGGCACTCCAACTGTGCCATTCTCAACAAATGAGTTAGTGATTGGTGAATTCATTCATTCATCCAATATTCACTGAGCATCTCCTACAGGCGAGGCGGGGTTGCGGCCCTGGAGATTTGTCAGTGAACAAGGCAGGTGACCCCCGCCCACGGAAGCTCACACTCCATGGGAGCGGGCAGAGGAGTAGGAGGACATCTGCAGAAACTTCCTCAGCAGAGGCCAGTGGCAGCCGTCAGAAGCCTGCATCTCCTGGGGGTCCTGTGCCCACACTGGCCATGCAGCCCGGACCTTGAGACTGGGAGCCCTCCTCTGAGTGCCTGGGGCTCCGGCACAGAGGAGGGGGGTAAGTGAGTGAGGAGGGAGCCCACTAAACCTCTGGGAACCCCAAGGCACAGAGAAGCTTTGTGACTTGCCCGAGGCCCAGGGCCAAGCCCATGGATTGAAGGCAAGCCAGTTTCCCCTCCCCTGTTAAGGGCCCCAACAAGGACTCGGGTAAGATCTTCCGGTCAGAACACCTGTGGGTTCAGGGCCATCAGAGATCACAGCAGCACAGCGGGTCTTCTCTGCAGGGGATGCTGGAGGGGACGCTGGAGGCCATGACGAGGGAGCTGTGAGTTCTTCTGTTGGAAGACAGCCCCTCCTCTCACTTTAGGGGCCGGAGCCAAGGCCATCCCCTAGCCTGGGCTGGGGACAAAACTTCTTAGCCACACAATGTACCTGGGAGGCCTCAGGAAGCCAACAGTTTTCCCAGACTCTGCGAGCCAAGCAGGTCTTGGCCTCTGTCCTGTTCCCCCAGGGTCACAGGCCCCAGAAAGGGCCCTGACACCTGTGTCCCTTGGTCAGCAAAGCTGGGAAGGGTGGGGGTGGGGGTTTTCTGGACGATGTCATTCGGGGAAACAGCTGGGCACAGCTGCGTCCTGAGGACGCTGCCCCAGCCTCGCCTGGAACACAGGGTCAGACGCCATTCCCAGCACGGGCCCTGCGCCAGGAGGCCAGGCCAGGCCAGGCCAGGGGACGGCGTGTCCCCGCCTGACTAAGCAGTCCCCGCCCGCCCCCAGGCCTGCAGTGGGGAGGCCATCTATCTCTAGCCCCAAACCAGAGGAATGTGTGAGCTTCTTCCCTGGAGGCCTTCCCAAGCTGGGTGACTTCTGCGGGGAGGGCCCTGGGCTGGTGTCCCAGAGTGTCTGAGAAGAAGGCCGAAGAGGCACTGGTAGCTTCTGGAAGCCTGCACCGGGTCCTCATCGACCTACCCAGGAGCCACCACGGGGCCCTGAGTCCTTGGGGGAGCCCGGCCCCCTCCTCCTCCTCCTCCAGCAGGCCGGCCGCTGTGGGCTGAGGCCACTCTTGGTTCAGACTGTGGCTCTCCTCGCTCTGGCCCGGTGAGATGCCGCGCCACGTCCCCGTTCCCCCTTAGCTGCGAAACCTCACGGGCACCACGCTGCCGGCCCACCAGGCCCACGCGCCTCCCCGCGGGCAGGCCTCCCCTACCCTTCGGCCTCCCCTCCCGCTAGGCAGCCCCAGCACTCTGTGTCCCCGTGTGGACGCGGGCGCATACCCGCAACGCCCTTGGGGACGCCTCTGCTCCCTGCCTGTTAAAATCCAACTCACCCTCCGAGACCCGGCCCTTCCGTGGTCCCCCACGCTGCCCCTCCCTGAGTCCCTTCCTCCGTTCATCACTCGTGCTCAGAGGTGTCTTACTCCCACACGCGGATCCACGCAGGCATCTCCCCGACGGACGGAGCCCCCACGCCCCGCCCCGCTGACTCGGTTCCCTTCCGGGGCCCAGGCCGTGGCGGATACAGACCTTTCCCATGCTGTGATGATCTCAGTCCCGCTTCACCACACAGGCAACACACAGGTGACGATTCTAATTTGCTCAAAGCAACCATCTAACTTTTTCACAAATGACCCCGGTCGTTCCTGTGTGTCGTAGAAACACAAACATGTGAATGAATAAAAAGACCCTCTAAGTCACCCCAAATCCGAGACGCTTTCCCCTGCAGACACCGAAACACCTTCCTAGGTCAGGGCCTCCGTGTTCTCTCCCGAGCCCATCACATCCCAGACCGGCAGGTCAGCCCCAGCCGAGACTGTGTAGACGGGAGCTCCAGGAGGGGCTCCCATTCGGCAGGACTACACGCCCAGTCTGCAGCTGGGCCCCAGGAGCCCTTTCCAGAGGCCAGGCCCCTGCTCTGGCCCGCCGGCAGCCGAGTCAGGATTCCCAACTCCGGCCAAAGGGAAGGCCAAGTCGGCTGCAGCTCAGCTTCCCAGAGGCCGGGGGCCCGTTCTAGGTCCTTGAACCTGCAGTTCAGGCTGGCCAACCTGGGAAAGGGGGTGCAGGAGGATCAGTGAGGATGCTGCCCTTGACCTCACACAGAAGCTGCGGGCACTTCTAAGCAGGTGAACCCCCTTCTGCCCTTCCCGAGAGTGGAGTGAACAAGCCGAGGGCGAGGCACCAAGCGAAAGAGAAAGCACCGGGCGCGGCCCCAGGGATGCCCAGCTGTCAGCCTCCCACTGCTACAAGGCTGCATGCACAGAGCCATGTCCTCGCAGCACCCAGGGGCTCATCTGGGAGCTGCCCAGAGAGAGGTGTGGGGCTGGCTGCACCCCATCTGGGGGTGCTTTGCATGAAGCCCATGTTTCAGGTGCAAGTGGGAGAAATTTCAAAGCCAGGGCACCCCCGAGCTGAAGACCCCCTCCTGGCCTTTCAGGGGCCAGGCCCCATGCCTGGAGCACTTGACTCAGAAGCGTTACGTCTGAACCTGGAAATGAAGGAGGGAAAACAGCCAAGCCTGGGGAAGGGGCCTGTTTCTCCGAAAGAGCAGAGAGGTCCGACAGGCACTTGACTCGTATTCTTAGGAAAGAGTTGGTGAGGGGCAAGACAGCGAGGCAGGAGAGGGCATTCCTGCCCTGGGGGGCTCAAGTGCAAGCAGGGGGAGGGGCCTCCGGGAGCTCCCAGCTGACCCACGGGCACAGGTGGAGACCTCAGCTGCAGGCGGCTCTCTGGGGTCCCCCGCCGTGGGGTTGCTCGCACATGCGCGCCAGCCCCGTCCCACGGAGCTTCTCACTTGGCAAGTCCTGTCCAAAAGACAACTCAAAGGGCACAAGATCTGTTGTCCCAGCAGAAGTCCCTGCAAAAGGGACTTGTGGGCTCAGGGCGCAGAGAAAGCCGGGAAGTGTCCGCAAACAGAGACATTTGCTGTTGGCCTTGGAGAGGGTCAC